>QPKB01000005.1:11578186-12013530 GCA_003546025.1 Camphora micrantha | reverse complement strand
CTTTTTATTATAAAAAAGTGGACATCATATAATGATTTCTTCCATTGACTAGA
The DNA here is from genome assembly GCA_003546025.1 of Camphora micrantha. Classification (NCBI taxonomy): domain Eukaryota; kingdom Viridiplantae; phylum Streptophyta; class Magnoliopsida; order Laurales; family Lauraceae; genus Camphora; species Camphora micrantha. Next base: position 12,013,477 of record QPKB01000005.1, on the reverse strand, counting down.
ACCATTTTCTCCACCTAGCGGGGATCCTGATAGTCATGGTCTCCTCAATCTAAAACCAATGTTCGTCAAACTGAAAACTACAGGTCGTGCGACTTGATACACATATGTTACTCAAATTTCAGCTAGTTTCGCTGAGTGGCTGAATTTTTTGGTCTAGTTGATGTCTTCATAAGCAATGTTACCTAGCTAAAAGAGTACAAGTGCACAACCGAGGATCCTCTTAACATTTCTCAAAACTAGTTTTGTATAACCCACAAATCAAAACAGGAAAACAGTATGAACATGTTAAAAATTTTCATTTGAGTATGTAAACTTTTTTGCAGGAGTTACAACAATATGTTAGAACACAAATAATAAACCAAACAAAATGACAGTTGTTGTCGTGTTAAAAAAGAGAGAGAAATAAACATACCCCTCTTGGCATTTGAATCTGCATTTTAACTTGTGATCCTCAGTATACATCCCAATCAGGGGCATTCGAAACGCACTACCAGTTTTGGCATCTCTGCTAAAGGTACAATATCCAAATTTTCAATACCTGAATATACTGTGAATCCTCCTTCAAAAGTCAACTAACCAAATAACATATTGCCCTTCAACACCATACTGCTTCAAAAGCTGAAGGAACATCCTTTCACAACATCCTCATTCTTAGGACGCCAACCCTTAGAGAGCTTCATAATTAACTCAATCACTTTCTTCCTAATGCTAATTTCATTATCTTGGCAAAGATATCCTGAAATTATTGGTGAATTCAACCTATGCAGAAACAAACAAGAAGCAATTGGACCGTAAGATAAACCAAATATATCCTCTAAATAATATATCAAATAAATGAAACACCATTTGATCAATAACTCAATGAAGAGTAAAAAATAATATTAAATAGTAGTGGGTATTAATATTCAAATGCGAACTCACAGAAACAAATTAAATCAATTCCAATTAAGTGCAGAATCATTTTCCAATAACTACCATGCATATTTTTTTTTAAAAAATAATTAGCATGCATATACATCAAAATATTACCATAACTGCTAAGATATTCTGCATTACAGTGAAATACATGTGAGATGCAGTTGTGCAGGAACATTAATGATGATCACAACCAAATTCAAGCTATTAAATTTATGGAACAAGAAGTTAATTCAAATTAACCACCCAAAATGGAACCATAGGAATAATAGAACCACAGAAGAAGCAACACCACAGAAAATTTACCAAAAAGTGATCTGATAGCATTTGGATGTGACCGAAATTGCAGGAAAACTTCATGGAATGGATGGCTAATAATTCTAATATCAATCCATTCTAGAACTCATTTTCCATTCTAGCTCAAAGTCATTAGTACTGATTTCAACACAAAGCCAAAAAGCATCAATATTTATGTGTTTTCTGATTTCTATGACACAAATGCACTATAAAACAGATCCAGCAGCCAAAATATTCAAACCAAATGATGAATTGGTCATATCCAAATGTTAAACTTTTGGACTATATTCTGCCAATGAAGCCATGTGTGTATTTACAGATCCAATTTTCATCATTATTTGTGTTGATAAATTATTGGTCACTCTTGCATTATATGGATGATTCATCCAAAATACCAAAGGAAAATTGCTCTAGATTGAGTATCTGGCAGTGTTATTTGTGAGTATGAAAATTGGTGACTAGGCATGCCATCTTTAAAGCCTAGCCTTGAATCCATGCAGTTTTCAATTATGCAGTGATCCTCTGCAATTAAGTATGACAATTTTATCTGTCATGCGATCAGATATGTCTGTACATAGAGTGGACGAATATAACACTTAGGCCAAAGGCATTGCCGCTTAAAGAAGATTCATCAAGTTAATTGCACCCTTTACTTTTTCCATAATAAGATAACATGTAGCCAAGTTATTAATAGAATGGCTAGATAGACAAGTTTGTGTGTATGTGTGAGAATAGTTGGCGTTTTTAATCATTTTCCAATCTAAAAACTTAAAACAATTGAATTTCTTTACAAAAATATGCATTTGAACATTATATATAAATGAATAAACATGAAAACAAAATGGAAATGTGTCAAATGAGAATATTGGGTTTCATAAGATGCTGATTAACACAAGATAAAAAAAAAAAGAGAGATACTGATTGATAACTAGAGTTTTTTTGTAGAAGATTCATAACTAGAGCTGAAAGGAACAACTGAAAATTTCAGTTTTAGAACACCCCCAAGTTAGTATAGCTTCCATTACCTAGCTTCTTTTGTAACACATTGGAGAATACAGTAGACTGAGGTTCACTGTACTCCCCTAGTTGTTTTTAAGACAAAATTGTTCACTTCCATCACTAACACCTTATAATGAGAAATATTTATAATGGTTTCTATTTGTTAATTGCAGCGATAGTATGATATGAACAAAAAGATTACTAACAAGAATGAATAAGAAAAATACCTTCCACTTTGCTCTGTTAAAAAGAAGAGAGTTTGAATCTAACAAATGATTAAATTGACCAATCTCAATGACAGCAGATATGATTGCTTCAGCTAATTGAGTATCCTCCTCTGCATTAAAGTAGCAGCCTCGATTTTTTGCATCAAGAACTACTTTTTTCCAGACACGACCCCTGCTAGATAAAGTCAACCCATTCCCTACGATCCAAAGGCAGTGCCTGCAATGGAAGCAAACAAGTAAAAAAAGAGAAAGACACTGGAACATGATCTAAGTGCTAAAGTTACTGCTTTGAATCTAGGTACTTTTTAAAGGTTTTATTTTTAATCTGTATATAAATACATGTTTGTATGTATCATCAGTATAGGTCAGTCAAGCATTATGGGTTGTACTACCGCTACAAGTGCTCTAGTCAAGGACTTGAATAGATGATGCATTATTTGAGACAAAATCACCAATTCATGAATATCCTATTGAAGGTAACATAGAAATACCTGGCCCTAGTCAAAGCTACATTTGTTCGTTGAGGACTGGAAAGAAATCCAACCACACCTTGCATATTTGATCGGACAGTAGAAATAATAATCACATCCTTTTCACCTCCTTGAAACCCATCAATGGACTTGACACTAACCGTAAAGTAACTATATGTCTCATATGTTTTTCCTAGCTTTTCTTGAATTCCAGAAACTTGTGCAGAGTAAGGACATACCACACCAACACTAAGCTTCTGCTTCAAAGAAAGAGATGCTGCAAAGAGAGAATCAAGGTTCAGATCACATTCGTTGTCATTAAAGGAATGAGATAAAAATTGCCTTGATGACAAAAACAGAAAAAGACTACTAGTATATCCATAAATCAAAATTCACAATGACATTTGAAGGACTAAAGAAACCTTTGAGACTACATTTTCATAAAACCTCAATGTACAAATAGAATACAGACGACATCTAATGAAGAGATAATTTTGAAAGTTATATCATGCAAACCAATTATATAATTCCACCAAGCATCTTTCCCAATCTTCTCAGGCAATTGGCATTTTTAAACACATCCTATCATATTTACATTCTCAGTCATGGACTATTTCCTATTGCAAAGTGCAAACACTCGTTTGCATGAATCTTTGTCGGTTTATCTAATCACCTGTTGGTATATCATGTATGCATATTTATTATTTAAGATTGATGTCGTATGATCATAACAAATAGGAAGCATACTTGTTACCAAATTCTAGATGCAAATACCTTCAAAAAGGCTTCTCACCAACTGCAAAACTACGGCTATCTCGACCACATTTTTTGGGCTATGCCTATCAAATACCTCCATTCCTTCAGCAACATTTATAAATGAGTAGGAGCCATACATCCTTCCAGGAAGATATTGCTTTTTGTAATCTGGATGTTTGACATTTGGACCATCCAAAATCTCGTTATTGTAGAAGTTAGCATTGGGAAAAGAACTTATTGAAGGATGCATTCTGTACTGCATATTTAGAAGGTCCTTCCCAAGTCCGAGCGAACTCAACCTTTCAAAAAGGCTTCTTTCAAAACCAGCTCTCTCTGATACCTGCAAAAGGATAAAACATCAAATCTGAATAGAGAAACTTTTCAACATTGTAACACTACATAGCAGTACTTCCAAATGTATACAATCCTCGACTGGAATCATACTTCTCATTCAGCGCAAGTGTTCTATACCAATAGGCGCCTCATCTTTTAGCATGGAACCCACTTCAGATGAGCAATAGAAGAAACATTTTTGCAGAAAAGAAAAAAAAAAAATCCCAGATTCCTAGTTCATTGATATTCACAGTTTAGGCACATCATTGAAAAAAAAAAAAAAATCACAGCTTGGCAGTACTCTGCTCATGACTATCCGTTATCAAGCCAGTTACATACAGCTAGGACTGTCTTCTGGGGAAGTACTTTTGAACAAACAACAATGGCTATCCATAGTGGGACCAACTGCCACAGGATGGTTTACATTGTTGAAAGTGGGCTCCACAAGTAAAGAAAGTGTCAAGTTTGAACTTACTAGGAGTTCTCTATGGCGGAAAATTATAGATGTCCCATAAATACGAACCTTGCTTTGAACCATTGCACTCAGCTGGCATTCATCACCAATGAGAATAGCATGGCGTATACCCAAAAGTTGTAAGGGAATCGTCGCTTCACATTCTTTTAGTTGAGCAGCTTCATCTATAACCAACATCTCCAGTGGGTACTTCCCCACTGAATGTAATCTAAAGGAAGTTGAAACGGTGCATAAAATGAGGGAGGCACCTTTAAAGCAAAACTCTTGGATCACATGTTTGCGTAGACCTTGTGGGATCTTCAATGATCCACGAAGAGATCTTAGCAACCAAAGGCAGTCACTTCTAATCTTGTGCAACAAGAGCACTGTTGAGCCCTTATCTTCCCTGCCCTTAAGCTGAGAAGTTGCACTATTCAATTCTTCGGAGTGAGCAAACACTTCCTCCAGCTCTTGTCAGCAATACTAGCTTCACCCAACAAACTTTCAAAGGTCTGAAGAAAATGACGAAGATTTGTCAACAGATTATAGTTAATTCCAGAAAGTAAAGTTGCTGGTAGGTGAGTGACCAAGATTCTTATACACTCCAACAGTCCCTTTGTCTTAAGACTGAATCTCTGTTGAACAAAATTGTGAAACGTTAACAAATCCTCTTCTTCCTTTTCATGTGATGAATCCTCCTCTCCCTTTGCCTTTTCATTTAATGAATCCTCCTCTCCCGCTTTCTTTTCATTCTCTAGATACAATTTGTAAGAGTCAACACAGCCTTCCAGAAACTCTATCATAGAATTCAGGTGATCACTCCACCCGGATGATGGTGCAAAGCACTCTTCAAGCCGATCGACGCGTGATCAAGAAACACATCCTCAAGATCGTCGTCAATGTTCATGCGCTTCTTGTTTCCATATAACAAGATGCTACCCAATGAACAGTCGCTTGTGGGACATGATTCTCTAACCAACTTTACTAGACGTGAGGCGACTTCCACAACTGCAACACATTTGTTGGTGCACATGTAAGGGTTCTGCATTTCATTTGCAAGAGTGCCCAGAGTAGTACACTGACCGTTTTTGTTTTACCAGTTCCAGGGGGTCCCCAGATAAGTTTAACTGAATGATTGCCACTGCATCGCCTTGCATATAGAGAAGTTTAATACTGCATCCATTTGTGACTCATTCAGTCCAAATGAAAGCAATTCTTTGTGCAGATTTATGCCCCTGACACGGATATCATGTCTAGAAGAACAGAAATTACATCTTCCCCCAACCTGTCATTAAGAATATTAAGAGCAGCATAAGTGAGTTGTGACTAGTGACCCAAGTCCTAGTGAAACATTATTGCCTTATACACAAATGAAATAAAAAAGAACAGAAACAAAGAACAAAATTTATCAAAAGGAATTGCAGATATCTACTTGATACAATTGTCATATATAAATAATGGAATTATGTTAGTTTTTTTTTTTTTTTTTTTAATATCTGCATCAAATTATACTTAAAAAAAATTGGCACAAAGAAACAACAGTTATAATGTTAGACCAGGCCAGTCCCATTTAACAATCAGGCAAGAAGGTTAGAACCAAGTGCAGTCCACAATCCTAAAAGATGAGCCAGAATCCAGCCCAATGTAGCCAATCTTAGACCAGAATGGGGCTGAACAGGCCCACGAGCACCTGTTAAAATGAGGAGGGTTTCCAGTTGAAACCATGACACTGGAATTAAAATTTTCATTATCATATCATTTATAAGCAATTGACTAGAAAACAATTCCAATTATATCAATGGAACTGTAACATCACTTCTTCTTTTTTTTTTTTTTTTGGAGTTTCATGTCGATTACTTGTACGTATTATTAACAGCAATAGATATAAATGTTAAGCAACATATCCTTTGCACATCAAACATCATTAGTGTCCTTTCTAATATTAAGAGAACCATTGGTATCCTTTATCCATATTATCAGCAAAATTACATAATTTTCTAGTCAGAATTTCTAACTAATGTATATACACATGAGAATTTATAGTTTTTATTTTTCCTCCAATCCCATAAATATTTATCAATTATATTATATTCTATTACTAATTTAAACAATTATTTTTTATTTCTGTGGCATTTTCCCAATAACATCCTAATTAATAAAAACCAAAATTTAAAAATATACCCCCAAGCTAGCAAAGTGGTGGTAATTGTAAACCAGGTCCCTTGAGTGTCTCCGTCATGCTTCCCTTGAGTGAAAGGAGTGGAACTCTACAGTAGGGCCTACATTTTGAAAATCTAAATCACTCAAAATAAATGCATTTTTCATGCACCTGATTTCCACAAAATTTACACTCGTAGGAGTTGGTCCCATTGTAAGATTAAATATATGGTAAAAATGTGATTAAAGCATATACCCCATAAGATTGTGTCAATCACCTTCTTACAGTGAGACAGACTATTGGGGGTAAAATTTGAAGACATTTATCACACAAAGAGGACATTCATTTTGAGCTACACAGGTATTTCAATAGGCGGGAGCTGCACTCCACTCATTGGAAGCATCAAGGAGAGTCCAGAGTCACCCCAGGTTGATGGGATAAGGATACAAGCCTACAAAAATAATCACAACATGACACCTGGCTATAAATAAAAAAATCACTGATCAGATGGAATGGGCTCACCATGGAATCAGGCTGCAACACATCTTTGATCACATTTGAGTTCCTATGCATGGTTGGGTCCGAACACAGAGACTTCCATATCCGACCGTTGGTCTTGATGTTCATCACCAAAACAGCAAGAAGAAACCTGTTGTTGTTGTCACTTTGAGGAAGTACAATGGGCTTTGATGCTTTAACCCGGACATAGTAACTTGGGCCACTTTGGTCTCTTTTAACATAGGTTACTACAGCAACATGATAGGAACTTGGCTCTTTCAATAGATCATAAGCAACTTTAGGCTTTGTCTCTGTTAAAACAAAGACATCGTCTCTCTCTGGAATGTAAGGTTCTTTACCACCCACAGTTGAAGTTGAAGTTGAAGTTGAGGTTGAAGTGCTGCTTTTAAGGGGTCTGACCTTGACCTTGATGTTATATACAAAGCCGCCTTCTTTATGGCGACGCTTGGAGCCACCTTCTTTATGGTGACGCTTGGATTCCTCTATTATGAGAGTTGTTGCTTGAGAGAGATTCTTCATGTTTGAACACATGTCAGCACGAGTTTCTTCTAGCAAAGGTGTGACAAATGATTGGAAATAATGGTGTATGGATTGGAATGTATTTGGGACCATTGCCACCTGCAAAGTATTCAATTGAGTAGAGGATAAAGATTTATTATTATTATTATTATTATTATGCTATATAGGTGGATGCCACTAAGCGGAAGAAGATATGGATACAAATAGTAAAATTGGATCTGAAGAAGTGCAATCTTTCTAAAAATTGGGGTTACGATATATTAGAATGCAAAAACAAAAACCAATAACATAGTTCGGACAAATATAGTAAAGTTGATCTCGAAAGGTGCAACACCTCCGAGGATTCGGCTTAGGGATAGGTTGATAGTCAAAATAAAGAAACAAAATTTCCTATAGGTTAAAATGGAGAAACAGAAAATTATGTAGCCAATCCCAAAATAATTAGGGATAAGGCCTTGATGATTATGATGATTACTATTATAACTTAAAAAAAAAAATCGCAACCCCTGATTTTGAAAACATGGTTTTTAAGGGTCTTTAATCCCTCAAGCTTTAACTAGAGAAATCTTTGGTTAAACTAGTGAAACTCTGCAGTGGGGTACACCAATTGAAATCCAAACAATTCAAAATGAATGCCCTTCAAGTATATGGGGTATCCTCAAATTCTACGTCAATCCGAGTTTGTTCCACTATTCATTTGATGAAAAACATATTAATAAATATAAATAAAATTGTATTAATCACAATTTTTTTTTTTATCAAACAGTTAATCCAACCGTGGAACAATGTTGGATTTACATACACTTTGAGGATACCCCAGTACACTTGGAAGGAATTTATTTTGAACGGCTTGGATTTCAGTATGGAGGCCTACTATGGGTTCCACTACTTTAACTCCATTTTTCTCTAAGTTATAGCCTCATAGGATCCTGATTCAATTTTAAACTTGTGTAAGGCAAGTTGTTGGTTTGTTTGTTTGATCAGGGAGATTGATAAATTTTGGTTTGGATTGAATCAATTCAATTTCCGTTTATAATTTTTCAGGAAACTGATCTGAGAACTATATATAAAAAATAAAATAAAATGAACTATACATCAAGCAAGTAGTCACACTTCAGGAGTCCAAGCTTGGCTTACAATTTGAAATCTAAACAGTTTAGTGGGACTAATTTCACATCTTTAGGAATTAGCATAATTGATTATGTGTGAAACACATACATCCTCTGAGGTCATGATTGTAGATAACGGTGGGGCCACCTCTAAAATGCGAACTCGAAATCAAATTTAAAAATTGGGATTCTACTGGATAAAGGTACAAAAAAGAGAATTTTACTGAAAAAGTCCCCTGAAACCTTGTAAAGACCAAAAAGATCGTACTTCACAAGCATACATGAGCGAAAATATCTCCATTTAAGACCTTTTTGGTCGAAATTGGAGTTTGAGGACATTTTTGGTCTTCAATATTGGAGTTTGAGGACATTTTTGGTCTTCACAAAGTGCAAATAGACTTTTCTGGGTAAAATTCTAAAAAAAAGCAAAAAAAAGAAGAAGAACAAGAAAATAGATAAAAAGTACACTCCATTATCGTTTTTCCTTTTAAATTTTATTAAAATGTAATCAGTGTAATTAACAATGGGTTTAGCTTGGATTGGACAAACTAATTTCAGAAACAGGGGCCGCCATTTTTGAGCGCTGATCATCAATTACATTTATGATTTCTGTGGCACATTATCTATCATGAAATGAGAAAAAAACAATTCACATACCTGGTCTTTGAACAAGTGCTCGTTGAGAACATCTTTGATGGGCCACTTGAGCACAATATCCGCCAAATCTCGTTGTAATTTCCCTTTCTCCATTGCTTCTTCTCCTTTCCCTGCATCAAACAAATTACATCACATTTCTCCAAATACACACCCCAAACATCTCCAACTAGAAAGTCAGAATACCATCTCAACAAAATCAAAATCCAAGAGAGAAAAAAAAAAAAGGCAATCAAGCTTTCAACTTCCTACCAAAGCAGTAAAACTCCTGCAGATCAAATGTAAGAAGAATTCTCTATCTCTGTCTCCCTCTTTATCTTTCTCTTTCAAAGTTGTCTCTTTTTCTCTTGTATTGAAATGAGGAATGGGAAAGGTATGTTATGGAATTTATACAAGAGTGAGAATAATGATAGCGTAGGTACGTAGGAAGGAAGAAACGAGACCGGTATCTCCTTTCCGTATTAGTCGGTAGACTTGGGAGTCTTCGAAGAGTCGTTAATGTGTTCTTTCCTTGATTCCTGGTTCCTTTTCAGCTTCCTTGGTACGATGTGTGTTTGCTTTGGATTGGTCGATGCATTGAGTAGGAAGTGGAGACAGAACAATAGGACCCAAGCAAAGAGAAGGAAGTGGAAACGCCTTTTCCCTTTTTTTCTTTTTCCAATTCCTCTGACATTGATGGGACCAGCTCTCAGCTCTCTCCCACTTATTAGTTAAGAAATGAGTCCCGAGTTATTGAAAATCTGATCGGCACCTCCGCAATCATCACACCCTTTATCAGTCATCACCACCTTCTCCTTCGGTATAATTACACCGAGAACTCCTTCTACTCCTCCTCCGCCATGTCATGTGCCAACCGAACTGCGCCTTCGCCGACATCTCCTCGAAGAACACCGGTATGCAACCCACCACCATCCCGTCCTCCTCGTCGGCGTGTCCCTCGGCGGCTGAAGGCAGAAGCTCGCCCGGAGCATCGGCCTCATGTACCAGATTGGATCGTAAAACTCATTTCGACGTACTCACATGGGATGCCTTTTAAAAAAACATTGGATACATTCCATTCGCTTAGAGCCCATTTATTTGCAAGAATTCAGTCCCCATTTTACAAATGCTCAATAACAATGTTGCTATTTGGAAATTAGGAATTTGAAAATTTTGGAAAATACAAATTTGAAGATTATTTAGGCCAAAAGTTTATTCAAACATCGAATTCAAATCTCTTATGAATTGCTTGGGCTCGTAGGAATTTGTTTTGCTTGACCCGTAGGGTCTCTCTTGAAATCTAAATAGGGTGATACCTCCGATCAATCTACACATGTCTGTCTCCATCAATCGGTAATAGTTGAAGTAATTGAAAGTCCCATATTCGTGCGATGAGAAATGCGAAACGAAAAACATGAAAGAAATGAGGATCCCTCGGGGATTAAATCATGCTCCTTGTCCCCCCTCTACGCAGAAAATGGGGAGATGAGTTAATGGATTCATCGGATTCTAGGTCAGGATTGACGGGGCTTGAACCCATAGCTTCCGAGTTGGGACATACTCCGTTGTATAAAGAAAAAAAAAAGGCTATTATTAGGTGACAACAACCTTTATTGTTGTTAGGAATTTTCATAGAAATACCTCTAAAATATTGGCTCTTTATAAAAATTCCTCAAACTATGGGGCCAGCCTATTAAAAATCCGACCCACTCAAATGGACATCCCTCATCCATACCTAGTTTTCTATTGGGCAAAAGTGGGACCAACGTCCATTAATCTTTTTTTATTTCCCATGCATCGAACCAATTCGTTTAAACTCTAGCCAATTTATAAATGCTTTAACCAAGCTCAATTTCATTTCATGAACATGCGAGGGTTAATTGTTAAGGGTGTTCGTGAAATAATTAGTGGAAAGGGATGGAATATTTAAACGCCTTCAATCTAAGTCGTGCATGAGTGTTGTCGCCACTTGGGCTACAACTTGAAACCATATAAATTAGCCCTTTTCTTATTTTTATAAGGTAAACTTAGGCTGAGCTCAGGCTTACTCATTTCCAGATAAGTCAGGCTTGGACCAGCCACTTAAAGCCCAATTTGAGCTTGGGCCGATAATTTAGAATTCAGGATGGGCCCGGATATCGCTCAGCCCTACCCAAGCAATCCCATGGACACCCCTACTAATCAAGCAGTCTAACCCTAACCCGACCTGCTTAAATGGGGTTGGGTTGAGTGGGTCATTTATGGGTCGAGTCGGGTCGGGTCAGCTGGATAACTTTCGTTTTGCCGGCCCTACTAGCAACCAATTGGAATTGCTTCATGACATTTGTTAATTATTTGGTATTCTTTGCTTTTCAATACATTTTCTTTCATATTATTATTTATTTATGTTTCGATGGGGAGTTGACATGTATCAACATTGATTTTGCAACAACCTTCTTCAAATTGGAAAAAACCAAGTTGATCTAAAATAATTCACTAAAATAACTCATTGCTCATACAACATGTTCAAAATCCATTTTTTATTTTTTATTTTATCAATTTGCACTCATTGAATTTCTCTTGTATAATTTTTTTTGTTCTCCTTCACACGGAAAAAAGCTTAGTATTTTTACTTAATTCATTATAATTTTTTATCTATTTCTTTGTTTTTTAAAAGTTGATCTTTTATTTTTATTTTTATTTATTGAATAATTCTTTCCCCACTTTTATCTTTACATGCTTCACATGGGTTTTTAGGGTGGCCCCCCGTGAAAAAAAAAAAAAAAAACTAATTTTGCCCTCGTGCACATAGCTGAGGGCCAGCCAATCAATCCCACAATAGTGGGAGAGCCCTCAAGTGAGGTAAGAAGACCTTAGGTGAGGTAAGGGGCCTTTGGGTGAGGAAAGATGGCTTGCCGGGGATCAAATTCTAGACAACCAAGTGAGACCTGTCGCGCCTTACTATTGGGGTAAGGCTTCATTCTCTACTAACAGCATCACATTAGTCATCATATGCATGCAATTTGACTCTAGTTTTTTTTTTTTTTTTATAATAAAAATAGAGATGAGTTTTATTAACTGGGAGCAAAACATAAAGTACACAAAGTAACACCTCTGGAGCACTGACCCGCCATTTAAGACAGCTCAGAGAGAAGGGGGGACTCCTGGGAGGGGTCCGAAAAAGCTACAAAGAAAGCATAGTAACACGTGTGTGTATACAAACACAAAATTAACAGCCCTCGCACAATCAAATGATGGCTCCATAAAGAGATAAATTCGACACTTGAGATTGCTGGAACTCATGAAGGAGGCTCATGCATTTATCAAAGATGACATGGGGACAGATTTGGGTGTCATTATGAATAAAACTGTTACGGGCGTTCCGGATGGACTACGATAACACCGCCCATTCCTCCAGCTCTTCCTCGGACAACACCTCCATTAAGGACTTTGTTACCAATTGAAACTCTTCCATGGAGACGTGACGTTTCTACAGCTTGGCGCGAGACAAAGACCATACACTACTTGCCATTGGACGGTCCTATAGAATATGGGTCATAGTTTCCACATCACCTTCACATATACAGCAACGATGATCCTCAAGGATTTTCCTTCTTTGAAGATTCTGTCTAGTTGGTAAAGCTTCATTACAAGCCCGCCAAAGGAAATGACGAACTTTACCTGGAATTTTTAGTTTCCAACTTCTTCTCCACATTCCTTTTGACTCCTCCGCATATGAGGCTTCCCCCTCCTCTTTTGCCTTTTGTATCCTAAGTTCCAGCGTATAAGCCGAGCTAACTGAGTATTCTCCCGTGGAAGTGTCATTCCATCTTACGCGATCCGGTCTATTGAGATTTCCCAATACCATTTGTTTTATTACCCGAGCTGTCTCGGCATCAAAAGCTCCATTAATGATAGACTCATTCCACCAGCTCCGATCTTCATCAATTAATTCTCTCACAAACTTCACATCAAGCCCATTTGGTTTTCGGCCTTGAGTGCACTGCAACCACTTATCTTCCCACATTTTAATGGTCCTTCCATCTCTAATTTTCTAGATCATACCTTCATGTAATGTGTCCCGGGCTGTGAGGATGCTACGCCAAATGAGAGATGGATTTGTACCGATCTTGGATTCCATAAAAGAACACTTTGGAAATATCTCGTTTTGCAAACCCGATAAACTAATGAATGCGTGTTTTGAGTGAGTCTCCACCCTTGCTTACTTAAAAGAGCTAGATTGAAAGCATGAAAGTTTCTAAATCCAATTTCCCCTTCTTCCTTGGGTGTAAAAAGCTTTTGCCACTTCTTCTAATGGATTTTTCTACCACTACTGGAGCTACCCCACCAGAACTTGGCAATCATGGCATTTACTTCATCACAAAAACTCTTTGGTAGTTTGAAGCAGCTCATTGTGAACGTGGGAATGGATTGGGCAACTGCTTTAATCAAGACCTCTCTTCCCGCCTTAAACAAAAGTTTCTCATTCTAACCTTGAAGTTTTTTGCCTATTCGATCTTTGAGCCCCAAGAAAGCACGTTCTTTGGACCTCCCCACCATTGTTGGCATCCCCAAATAACTTTTATATTGCAGAATTACCTGAGCACCCCAGATCCCTTGAATTTCTACTTGAGTATCTGCCCTTGTATTTTTACTAAAGAAAATAGCTGTTTTTTCCAAATTGATTTTTTGGCCTGAGGAATGTTCATATAAAGTTAGCGCCTCCAACAAATGCCTACACTCTTCTGGATTTGCTTGACAGAACAACAAGCTATCATCTGCAAATAGCAAATGGGAAAGCCTTGGGCCCCCTCTACAAATGGAAATGCCACTCAGTCTTTTGTCTCTCTCTGCTTTTCTAAGAAGGGCTGAGAAGCCCTATGCACGAAGAAGAAAAAGTTAAGAGGACAACAGGTCCCCTTGTCTGATGCCTCTGGAGGGTACAATGTAGCCATGCGGCTCCCCATTGATGAGAACAGCATAAGATGGGTTTGTAATACATTCCATCACAAGATTGATCCATCTAGCTTTAAATCCCATTTTCTGCATAATCCGTTCCAAAAAATCCCATTTCGCCCTATTGTAGGCTTTGCTCATGTCAAGCTTGATGGCCATAGAGCATTTCCACCCACTTCTTCTAGCCTTCAAGTGATTCAGAACCTCATATGCAAAAATAATGTTGTCAGTTATGAGTCTCCCCGATACAAATGCGCGTTGGGCATCAGAGATTACCAATGTGAGAATGGTCTTTAACCTGTTAACTACACACATTGAGATAATCTTATACAGTACATTGCATATATAGGCTAATAGGTCTATAGTCTAACATTTTTGTAGGGCTCTTATTTTTTTAGAATAAGTGCTTTGTGGGTGAAATTAACTTTTCTCAACATGTGACCCGAGATGAGAGCAGATAATACAGCGTGAAACAATAAGCTCAAATTTTTGAAAGAAGAGGCAAGACATGACATCTGGGCCTGGCGCTTGTGACATGTGCATTTGAAAGACCGCTTGTTTGACTTCGACGGCTGTGTATGGCACGAGGAGCTTCATGTTCATATCGGGGGATACCACCCCTTCAACAGCTTCCATGGTCTCGTCTAGTTGAGTTTCAATTTAGTAATACATATTGCAAGTGATCAATGTGACACTACGTCCAACTTTAATCGGAGTAAAATCCGGCATAGAGCTAATACAACAGGATATCGATATCGAGCAAATAGAATTATACACATAGGTTTCATTGATAGTTTTAGGAATGGCCCAATTTCAGATGTTTTCTTCGTATGTTTCTTCGTCTAGAGACTTGGGGGATGATGAAACCAATGGATTGGGAAGTGGATATTCGTGATTTGTGTCAAGTTGACTTTTTAGAAATAAGTCTATCATTTCCGGACGAGTCCATCCATGTAAAGTTACATTGTTGGGGTCACCTTTCAAATCTAAACCGTTCAATTACTTTTCACCCCTTACCTTTCTTTCTTTTGAAGTAGTGACAGGAGATAAAAGTGGTTTGGAAAGGTAAGCAACAAACAAAGCCTTCGTAAATCCAAAACCGAATTGGTCTCTTTCTTCCATTCCATTTTTAAAAACGCCTTTCTGTCCTTATTACTCCTAACCAAACACTAATGGGAGAATCAAGATTCTAAATGGGACCCACCTATTAAAATTTTTAAAAGTTTGAATAAATTAATTATAAATAAATAAATTAAGAAATTAGATTTATAGTTAACATTTTAACACAACTTGATTTGGTTATGTGAATTGAATAAAATATAATTTTTCTTTGAAACAAAAATTAAGCTTGAGAAATTTGAGAAAATCAGATATTTGTCTAATTATATTCATTTTAATTCAAGTAATTTAATCTAAATAAAAATCAAGTTTGGTTCTAAATATAACTAGGTTTGGATTGAGTAAAAAATTGGATTTTAATATGAAATTAGATTAACCCCACAAGTTCAATCACATCCCATCAAAATAAACATGATATAAGATGTAATGTAAATTATTGTTAACATTACCATGTTAATATTTAAATTAATTGTTTATTTAACATTAATATTAAAATTAAAATAATATTAGGTTTTCTAGATAAATATACAAATTTAATTTTATGTTATAGTTTTAGTATTATTATCTTATATTTTTAAATAGAATAATTTTGGTAATGATTTGTATGTCTTCCATCATTAATTTAACTTTAATTAAATTAATATTTTAACCTAAATTTGTATAGCTTAGTGTTGTTAACTTTTTTTTTTCCTGACCGCTATGCCATTAATATATCATTATGGGCCTGTCTAATCACTCCAAATATTTATCTTTTCCTTACTCCTTCTCTCATCTTGCTTCCTTTACAAATCTTCTTTTATGTTTTTTTAGCCCATTTTGGGCACGGGCCTCATTCACACACGCGCGCGCGCGCATACATACATACATATATTAAAGCAAATAGAGAGGAGGGCTATGAGGGGTGCCACGTTAGTACCCATAATTTCTGGTTTCAGAAAAATATTTATAAAATCACATAGAGCTTTCGGTTTAATGTGGGCCATTACATTCCTTCCAAACAAGTCTCCTCCCTTAAAATCTCAACCCAAACAAATGTCCTCAAATCCACTCCCTTAATCATAGGAATAGTTATAATCTTAAATCCAGATCACACAACTGTTTCTAGCAACAAAACTCCTTGGATTTGTTTTCCCTAAAATCTCGATTACTCCCATTTTAAAGTAAACCTTATCTCGTTTTCCTTCTAAGATTAGAATCAACTCCATTTAATAAAGGTCTGTGGGGCCCACTTTCATGGTGTTCATAGTCAGAGAGAATGGGCATGACTAAATTATCATTATATAAGAATAGATCAATCATCTATATAAAGTAAAAACAACAAATGGATTTGTGGGGACCGCTTTGATCTCCCGATTGATGGACATCTTCAAAAGGCACTACCATCCAGCTTGGCCCATCAAACCAACGGCACAGATGATGGAACACCCAACAAAAGGGACCAACCAATATAGAGTTGTATCAAAACCATTAGTTTCATGATCTAAACCGTTAATTACAAGGAGGAATCCAACGTTCAACGAATAGAAAATAATGGACTCTAATGATCAATAGTCAAGGTGGGCCATGGAAGTACAAAATCAATTTGTTAAGCTCCAAATCCATTGCATGTTCTTCTAAACGATTGTGCACAATTATGTGTTTATTGGTTTTCCTGAAAACCCTCCATCATGATTAGTTGTGACCCACCATCATAAATAATGTTGCTCAATTCTAATGCCCATTATAGTTTATTAATACTAGGATAAATATACAAGAATCAAGGTTAAAGAAGGAATTCACAATAATTATTATATATATATATATATATATATATGAAAAGTCATCCGATTTCATGGACATGCTTGGCCCACCATAACAATCAAACCTCACAGATTCTCTAATGTCCCACACATGGCATACATGTACGTGAAGAATGAGATGGGTGTGGATGGTGCAGTGCTATCGACAAAGCCTATGGTGAGGTGGATGGGAAGACACCATACAATTAAGATCAAATTAAGTATATAATTAAACATCATACAATTGGAAAGACATTACCGGTCTAGGTTTAATGCAAAAAAGATTCATATCAACATTCATATAAAGGTTAACATGATATTATGCATATGACTCATTTTCAGTAATCATACAGGAAATAAAGAGTTGTTAGAAATAATTATATTTTTTATTAAAATGCATATTAAGAATACATTTCATTTCTAATTATATATACATGAAATAGTACAAGGGTTGATATGAGACCTGCCTTTAATAATTGTTGTAAATGAGGCCACCTTTAAACACATCATGATGCACTTAATGAATTAGGATAAGAGGCCCACTTTTAAATATTACATCATGTGACCCCACCAATGCTCCTTGGAAACACCACATCAACAAGGGCTTACTGTCCAAATGTTCAATTGGACACACATTTAGATATTTGGATATGGGCCTATCTTTAGATGTTACATCATGTGACCCCACTAAGGATCCTCAGAATGACACATCAGTAAGGTCCCACTGTCCAATTGGACACACCTTGAAGGAATTAGGATATGAGGCCCACCGTTAGATGTTACATCATGTGACACCACCAAGTTATTTTTTCTTTTTTATTAAAGTTATATATATAAAATAAATATAAACTACTTATTTATTTCTATAAAATCTGTTCTTTTCCAATAATATCTCAGAAAAGAATTACATATTTCATTATATTTTTTGAGCCTGGGCACCATGCCTCTCTATTTAATTTTGTAAGCTTACGCTTGTGGAGCCCACCCTTGGTTCATCCAAATGGACCAAACACACTACCTCTCTAAATTACACATGTCCACTTGCTTTTTGGTCAGATCCAGATCTACTGGACTATTGGATCGATTGTGTACCGATCCGAAAGGATTGTTGACCATTAAACTTTTAGGGCAAGATGGAAATGGTAGAAACCACGATTGAGACTAATTTTTTGCAAAGAAAAGGGTCCCAGGGAGATCTTGAAATCCCCCCATCACCACGCCCATGTGGGTCGCCAGGTGGGCCCCACCACAAACTTGAGTTTACCTTAATCTAAGCTTTAGCTTAGGAGAGTTGCCCCTATATAGACACACATTCATTCTTTTGTAATGGTTAATGCCTTTAAATTCAAGAGGTCGATATGTTATGTAAGTTTACTTCATTTTATATTTATTTTCATTACATGTTAAAAGATTTTAATATTCAAAGACAATAAATTTCTTTCTTTTAGACTTATTTTATCTTAATAATAATTTTAAAATA
This sequence comes from Camphora micrantha, assembly GCA_003546025.1. NCBI lineage: Eukaryota > Viridiplantae > Streptophyta > Magnoliopsida > Laurales > Lauraceae > Camphora > Camphora micrantha. Next base: position 11,994,776 of record QPKB01000005.1, on the reverse strand, counting down.
ATTCTTAAAATTTTAATATATTTTTATTTTTGGCCCGGGCTTAGCACGTGCATTTTTTGATAGTATATATTAAAGCAATAGGGGAAGAGGCTATACAGAGCGTCACGTCAGCAACACCATAGTTCTTCAGAAACAAAAGATATATGTTGCTTTGGTCTCCCACCTCACTTTTCCAATCCTCCACCCCTTAAATCTCTCTCGTTTAAATTCATTCACTCCATTTCTTCTCTAAAATCTCTCATGTTATTATCTATCTCCAACTCCACTCCTAAAATCTCTCAAATCAATTATATACAAATCTAGAAATAACTAATATCTTATTTTATTATTGATTTTGATCTTTCATGATGTGCGCCATGTTTTAAATGGATAATATTTTGAAAGATCATGTGATGCGATGCATGTGTAGGGCCGTCTATTATTGGGCTCCCTATAGAAATTTGTAAAGGGTTATGTGAAAATCAATACTAAATGTAGTTTCATGGATGTATCCCTTTGATATTACTTCATGTGGACCATAATTTAAGTGATCAATGGTCCCAAAAATAAATAAATAAATAAATAAGTACGTGATACCATCTGCACATTACTAAATGTAGTTGCATGGATGTAACCCTAATTTGATATTACTTCATGTGGACCATATCTTAAGTGATCAATGGTCCCAAAAAAAAAAAAAAACGTGATACCATGTGCACGGAGTGCCATGCATTGGTGGGCCAACTTATTAAAATTGCATGCTGCCATAAAGTGGTTGCAAAATGCAATTAAAGTTCAATCTTGCAAAAATAACACAAAAGCCGCTTCTAAGGGGCCCACTATGTAAATCTTATGACCCAAAAATATCAACATCTTTCACTTATGTGTTACTCCACATAAGGTTTATGGAATTCAATAAATCTGACCCCATGCACCATCTTAGTGGGACCTACCAAATAAATATTGTACTAATTTATGTATGACTTGATTGATTAAAGATCATAGCCGTCTAAGTTTATTAAATTATCTACGGGACTCATTTGATGAAAGATTGACATATATCTATCTAGTGCAGTGGTGTTTTATTTTATATTTTAGTCTTTATAGTTAAAATTCTCAATTATCAGCATTCTTTTCTTTTATATAGTCTTTTATTGCAATTTCAAAGTTAGATGACAATAACATTTCAATCTAAATTTTATAAATAAATTCATTTAGTCTTTTTTTTACTAAATAATATATATTTTATATTACTTTTTATCATATTATTTTAAACAATAATAAATATAAATATATTTTTATTATTTGGCCCGGGCTAAACACGGGCCATCGTTGTTAGTTTGTTATTAACTCATTAACCCTAAAACATTTTTGGGGTCAATTTGTTTGCATTGGAATACATAAGATTGATGCCATAAGTACTAAAAATGAACACTATAGGTCAATTTCCAAGCATGAGCATAAAATGACCCTTGCCTTTTTTATGGAAATAAAATCAAAAGAAAATGGAAAATAAATAACCAGCATCGATTATATTTCTTTTGTGGATATAATTTGCATTTGGTGCTATTTCAAGAAAAATACACTCAATCAGGCACAAGCAGGGAGAAACATTGTTTAACTGTGTGAACAACAAAGAGTTTCACTTCTCTACCATCATTTTTGTATAAGCCTTCTACTTCCTGCCAAATTGCCTATACACAACGAGAAAAGTACACAATGCAGCAGCCCATAAATTTTGGCCACTGAAAAGGGAAGATAGTTTCCATTCTCTTCCTTCCCTGCATTGTCATTAAAAACAGGAAGAAAAAGAGTCAGATTTCTACACACAGCAGCCAAAAATAAGAAGTTTTGTTCAAGGAAAAAGAAAAATATAAACAGTGGTTTTAAAAGATATGAGTCAACTTGGCTGGGTGGGTCAGTTATTAACCCACCACAAGCTGTCAGTGGCATACTTGCGTAGACTGAGTCAGATCCTGAGCCAGAGCCCGAAAAGATATGAGTCAACTTGGCTGGGTGGGTCCATTATTAATTTGAAAAGTCCACAGATGAATCCGGCTAATATGATAGATTTACATATTATACATTATAAATGAAGGTTATATTTGAAAAAAAAAAGATGTAATTTGGGAAGCCCAATTCAGGTACATGAAGTCCAAGCCCAAGTTAAGTCTTAAGAATACAAGCACCCTAGAACTAAGGTATTTACACACACAGGAATACAAACAGTGAATTCCATCAAATGTATAGATTTTATGTGGCTACGTAAGAAGGCAACCCTCCACAGATTGAACGTAAATCTATTATGTAGTATAGTAACAATAAAGATTTGAGAAGAATATCAAGATTGGAAAACATACCTATGCTCAGCAGTGACTTCTGGTTGAGGGATCGCACCTTCAATGTCTCCACTGAAAGCATATGCAAGTCAGTCAGGTATTGGGCAATAGCAATCGATTGATCAGTAAGTGTGCAAATTGTGCAGGTCAGTCAGGTATTGGGCCATAGCAGCCCAACCCAAAATTGTGCATAAGCATGTATGCTTCTATGCATGTGATATATATATATATATATATATATATATATATATATATATGTGCAATAAGGGGTCTTTTTTTGCATTGAAAATGATATGCATGCGTAAATGAATGTCATCCGGGCCAATTGTTCACTCAAACCCGCCCCATTGAGATCCCCACAAGCACATCAATTGTGATGTATTTGTAAACGCTGGATTATTTTAAGAGAAAATTTTAAATAGGGCTGAAGTTTTAATTTTCTCAGATTTTAAATTAGGACAAAAAAAAAAAAAAAAAGAGCACATTTTAAAATTAGACTTAAATTTTCCATTTACATTACAAATAAGGATATCCGGCATGATAAGAGTTTTCCGGGGACTTTTTTTCTTTTTTTTTGTTATATTTGAAAAAAAATTTGAAAAAGTCCACTGAAGAATCCGGATAATATGATAGATTTTCATATATACATTGTACATGAAGGTTTATATATATAAAAAAGATGTAATTTGGGAAGCCCAATTCAGTACATGAAGCCCAAGCCGAAGTTAATTCTTAAAAACCCTAGCACCCCTAGAACTAAGGTATTTTTACACACACACAGGCACACAAACAGTGAATTCCATCAAATGTATAGATTTTATGTGGCTACGTAAGAAGGCAACCCTCAACAAATTGAACATAAATATATTATACTATATAGTAACAATAAAGATTTAAGAAGAGTATCAAGATTGGAAAACATACCTATGCTCAACAGTGATTTCTTGTTGCGGGATCGCACCTTCAATGTCTCCACTAAAAGCATATGCAAGTCAGTCAGGTATCGGGCAATAGCAACTGATCGATCAGTAAGTGTGCAAATTGTGCATGTCAGTCAGGTGTTGGGCCGTAGCAGCCGAACTCAAAATTGTGCATAAGCATGTATGCTTCGATGCATGTGAGGTGTGTATATATATATATATATATATATATATATATATATGCAATAAGGGGTCTTTTTTTGCATTGAAAATGATACACATGCGTAAATGAATGTTATCCGGGCCAATTGTTCACTTAAACCCGCCCCATTGAGATCCCCACGAGCACATCAATTGTGATGTATCTGCAAATGTTGGATTATTTTAAGGGAAAATTTCAAAATGGGGCTCAATTTTTTCTCAGAATTTAAATTAGGACAAAAAAAAGATCACAATTCAAAATTAGACTTAAGTTTTCCATTTACATTACAAATAAGGACATCCGGCAGGATAAGAGTTTTTCGGGGACCTTTTTTTGTTATATTTGAAAAAGATTTGAAAAGTCCACTAATGAATCCGGCTAATATGATAGATTAATTTTCATATTATACATTGTACATGAAGGTTATATTTGAAAAAAAAAAAAAAGATGTAATTTGGGGGGCCCAATTCAGTTAAATGAAGCCCAAGCCCAAGTTAGGTCTTAAAAACACTAGCACCCCTAGAACTAAGGTTTTTACACACATAGGCACACAAACAATAAATTCCATCAAATGTATAGATTTTACGTGGCTACGTAAGAAGGCAACCCTCAACAAATTGAACATAAATCTATTATACAGTATAGTAACAATAAAGATTTGAGAAGAATATCAAGATTGGAAAACATACCTATGCTCAGCAGTGATTTCTTGTTGAGGGATCGCACCTTCAATGTCTCCACTGAAAGCATATGCAAGTCAGTCAGGTATTGGGCAATAGCAACTGATCGATCAATAAGTGTGCAAATTGTGCAGGTCAGCCAGGTATTGGGCCATAGCATCCCAACGCAAAATTGTGCATAAGCTATATGCCTCTATGCATGTGATATATATATATATATATATATTGAGAGATGCTCCTATGAGTGATATCTCTCACCTTATATGAGAGATAGGGGTGAAGCCCCTCACATTTAAGTTGTTGGCATTGGAAATGGATGTGAGGGCCCCCACTTTATCTCTCATAGTAATGTGAGAGATGCTCTCATATGAACATCTCCCAAATATATATATATATATATATATATATGCAATAGGGGGTCTTTTTTTGCATTGAAAATGATACACATGCGTAAATGAATGTTATCCGGGCCAATTGTTCACTTAAACCCGCCCCATTGAGATCCCCACGAGCACATCAATTGTGATGTATCTGCAAATGCTGAATTATTTTAAGGGAAAATTTCAAAATAAGGCTCAAGTTTTTCTCAGGTTTTAAATTAGGACAAAAAAAAAAAAAAAGCACATTTCAAAATTAGACTTAAGTTTTCCATTTGCATTACAAATAATGACATACGGCAAGATAAGAGTTTTCCGGGGACTTTTTTTAGTCATATTTGAAAAAAATTTGAAAAGTCCATTGATGAATCCGGCAAATATGATAGATTTTCATATTATACATTGTATATGAAGGTTATAATTGAAAAAAAAGGATGTAATTTGGGGAGCCCAATTCAGATACATGAAGCCCAAGCCCAAGTTAATTCTTAAAAATCCTAGCACCCCTAGCTAGAACTAAGGTTTTACATGCACACAGGCACACAAACAATAAATTCCATCAAATGTATAGATTTTATGTGGCTACGTAAGAAGGCAACCCTCAACAAATTGAACATAAATATAGTATACAATATAGTAACAATAAAGATTTAAGATGAATTGACAGCAAAAAAAATAAATAAATAAATTTAAGAAGAATATCAAGATTGGAAAACATACCTATGCTCAACAGTGACTTCTTCTTGTGGGATCGCACCTTCATGTCTGCACTAAAATCATATGCAAATTGATCCATAGCAACTGCTTCAATGTCAGGTATTGGGCCATAGCAACTGAATATAGACCACCATCAATGTCAGGTATTGGGCCATAGCAACTGATCGATCAGTAAGTGTGCAAATAGTGCAGGCCAGTCAGGTATTGGGCCATAGCAGCCCAACCCAAAATTCTGCATAAGCATGTATGCTTCTAGTGCGCGCCCAATAACTTTCGGTACACGAAGGGCTCACCAGAATAGGCACTGATGCCTCAGTCTCCATATATACTATGTGGAGTACATGTACCGTAGACATTGGACAACCTTTGACCTAGGGTTGAGTACTCGTATCTCTCTCGTTGACTTGAAATCTTGTATCGGTTGTTATACGTACCATGTACACTTTCTCCATAACACACTTGTATAACTTATAAACATGAATTGCTTAGACTTAGGTTAATTGAACAGGACATGAAGTGTATCCTTAGGTACCTTGCTTATCTTGTACTTGATGGACACATGTGACTAAATTTGTATTGCTGTATGGATATTATTTGAGGATTGCTTGGTGGGAATTTCTCTTGAAATAGGCTTGACTTGAATTCTAGCCATATGTGGCCCATTGGATTCCGTGTTAAGTACCCTAAAACCATACATCATTCAACCACAGTAGGATCCACTTTGGAAAGGACTGCATTCATTGACCGTTTGCAGAATAGGGTATTAGGGGTTTGTTATTCGGATACTGGGGTTGGGTAGACGACTTTGGACATTGTTCACTGGCATAGGATAATGTCAAGTGGCTTGGACGTCATTATCCCTAAAAGGTGGCTTGGACACTCGAGCCAAATTTTGGGTATTGGCAAGCCGTGTGGACGTCATTAGTACCCCCAGGAGGTGGCTTTGACATCCTCGGAGTCTCCTTTTCTGGTGTATTGTATGACATGACTAGTGAATGCTATTATTAGAAGATGCTAGGATTATTATTCATGTGGTTCTCGTACATTATTCATGCTTATTTTCTTAGCTTCTTAGCCTAGTTGTCTTATAATTATTTACTCATCTTTATTCCTATTTGAAACATGTTATATCTTTTATATATTGCTTATCTTCTTGCCAACCTTTGTTGAAGTTGTTTACCTTGGCGTGCAGACGACACCACCATCTATCCCGAGCCGGAGGTTGAGGCGATCCCAAATGATCCTCAGTCATAGGAGCGGGAGTGGTATGCCGACAATGTAGTACAACATTGTCACTCCCAGCACGCGAGAGCCACATGAGGACACCTTTTCATGTTACCTTTCATCTTCTTGGATCTTTTGTCCATGTCATACTCATTCTGTATATCTTTTGTAGCAGTGGCCTAGGTTTTGGGATGACCACTTGTGTATAAACTTTATCTCTTTTGTATTTTGAAAATTTAATATATAAGTGAGACACTGATACTTGATGAAATTTATTATTTGATGTTTATATTAAGTTTCACAGGTGACAATTATAAATGAGCTTCAAATATCCAATCCTCACCGGGGACTTAGATCTTTGGGCGATATTGGGCGAAAATTTTTATTTAGCCCTAAATTTTCCTCCTCGGATCTGGTTTAACCACTAATTGAGTCCAGAGCCGTGACAATGGTTTGAAGCAGTGGCTATTACACAGTGGCTTTGGCAGTTATAATTGTTTCTGTAGTCTACATTATTTCAATATAAAGGTCTATGACACATTATGTAGTATTACTACAACATAACCAGACTGAGTTTGATCCTTGACGAAGTGATTCCTGTTTTGGGAAAAAAACATACTGACTAAACAATTTACCTTGGCTGTGAAGTAGAAGCACTGTGATCTTTGCCCAACTTCAGTGAACTTAAATTACTTGATAAATCCTCAATACTCATGTTGCGATTCTTTGGAAAAGTAGCATCTAGTGTGGTTTTCCAAGTCATCGGAACGACTAGCTCCCTACAACATCAAGAAGAACAGAGACCTTAATGAGGCACATTTGGATTGCAATAACCCTAATACCAGGAAACACTAGAAAACATATGGTGTAGTTTGTGGAGTATTTTCTGCAGAAAATGACCTTGAAATGAACTGTTAAATATAAAAAAGTGAAAAGAATATAATGATTCTTTCTGTTGTGATCTAGGGCCTACGAGAAGAGATCAGTCATGCACAAGAGAACACAGAGATTTACGTGATTCAGCTTTTGGCGTACGTCCACGGAAAAGACAGGAGAATTCACTATGCAATCAGAAGAGATGTTCATCATAGAGACTCTAAGTCTCTATTTATAATATCAGCCTCAAACACTGTTACACCCAAGCACAACTTCTTAATCACAATAGACCTATAACAGGCCTACTTCTAATCACAGTACAAGTTGGGTAATCCAGGGACCCGGTTAACCAAGATTAATTAACTTCTATTGAGCCATACAAATTAACACTTCCATTGCCACTAGAACCATTTCTCCACCTAGCAAGGATTCCTGACTTGTCATTTTCTCCTCATCTAAAACCAACGTTTGTCAAACATAAACTACAGGTTGGTTCGACTTGATACACATATGTTGCTCAAAATTTAGCTAGTTTGAGCTGAAGTGGGGCTGAATTTTTTGGGTCTAGTTGATGACTTCATAAGCAATGTTACCTAGCTAAAAGAGTACAAGTGTACAACCGAGTATCCTCTTAACATTTCTCAAAACTTGTTTTGTATAAGCCACAAGTCAAAACAGGAAAACAGTATGAACACGTTATAAATTTTCATTTTGAGTATGTTGACTTTGTTGCAGGAGTGACAACAATATGTTAGAACACAAATAAGAAACCAAAAAAGATGACAGTTGTTTGTGGAAAAAAAAAAAAAAAAGAGAAGAGAATCAACATATACCCCTCTATGCATTTGTATCTGCATTTTAACTTGTGATCCTCTGTATACATCCCAATTAAGGCATTCGAACGCACTACCAGGTTTGGTATCTCTGCTAAAGGTACAATATCCCAAATTTTCAATACTTGAATACAGTGTGAATCCTCCTCCAAAATATCAACCGCCCAGATAAGATATTGCCCATAATTAACACCAAACTGGTTTAAAAGCTGGAAGGAACATCCTTTCACAACATCCTCATTCTTAGGACGCCAACCACTAGAAAGCTTCATAATTAATTCAATCACTTCCTTCCCAATGCCAGTTTGAATTATCTTGGCAAAAGAAATCCTGAAATCATCAGTGAATTCAACCTATGCAGAATCAAACAAGAAGCAATTAGACCATAAGATAAACCAAGCATATCCTCTAAATAATATATCAAATACATGAAACAACATTTGATCAATGACTTAATGAAGAGTAAAACTAATATTAAATAGCAGTGGATATTAATAGTCAAATGCTGAACTCACAGAAACAAATAAAATCAATTCCAAGTAAGTGCAGAATCATTTACCAATAATTACCATGCATATTTAAAAAAAAAATAAAAAATTACCATGCATATGCATCAAAATACTACGATAACTACTATGATATTCTGCAATCCAGTGAAATACAAGTGAGATGCAGTTGTGCAGGAACCTTAATGATGGTCACAACAATTTCACCTACTAAATTTATGGATCAAGAAGTTAAATCCATTAACCACCCAAAAATGGAACCATAGGAATAATAGAACCACAGAAGAAGCAAGCAACACAGAAAATTTACCAAAAAACTGGTCTGGTAGCATTTGGATGTGACCGAAATTGCAGGAAAAACTTCATGGAATGGATGGCAAATAATTCAAATATCCATCCATTCTAGAACTCATTTTCCATTCTGGCACAGAAGTCGTTAGTACTGATTTCAACACAAAGCCAAAAAGCATCAATATTAATGTGTTTTCTGATTTCTACAACACATGCACTATAAAACAGATCCAGCGGCCAAAATATTCAATCCAAATGATGAATAATTGGTCATATCCAAATGTTAGAACTTTTGGACTATATTCAGCCAATTGAAAACCATGTGTGTATTTACAGATCTCATTTTCATCATTATTTGCGTTAATAAATTATAGGTCACTCTTGCATTATATGGATGTTCATCCAAAATACCAAAGGAAAGTTACTCTAGATTGTGTCATATGAGATTTTCGGGTTTTCATAAGATACTGATTAGGACCGACTAAAAAATGAAAAAGAAAAAAGAAAAGATGCGGATTAATAACTAGAGTTTTTTTGGTAGAAGATTCATAACTAGAGTTGAAAGAAACTAAGCGAAATTTTCAGTTTTAGAACACTCCAAGTTAGCATAGATTCCAATACCTAGCTTCTTTTGTAACACACTAGGGAATACTTGTTACACCCCGACCCGAATTAAATGTATTTAGTGCTAATTAATTGTGTTTTAATTGATTTATTTATAGTTAATTAGTTACCAATTAAGGTAGTTTATATACATTAGGGCTTTCTAAGTTTGCATCATATGCACGTTATCCTGCCATCATCGCGTATACCTCATTGAGCACGTTGATTTTCGTATTAAGCTTAATCTCATTTGATCACTTATTGAGTAAGTGGGCCCTCACTTGACTCAAAATGAAAATACATAAAATAAGTGGACTTTATTGCAAAATATGCATCTGTATCCCTTGAAACCCAACTGAATTCCATGCCATTTCGACTGTGGCTTGTTTGGTTGAGGAGAAGAACCTTTCTTCCTCTTTTTTTCTTTCTTCCATTGCTCTTTAACTCTCTCGATCATCAAAGGAATTGTGTCTGAACATGTGGAGGTTAACTTGGATTTCTTCTTCATCTTCTTCATCTTCCTTCTCTACTCTTGGTTGACAAGAACCCATCTCCATCTACTCTTTCCAAATTTGGATTTCTTGTTAAGGTAAGAAGCAAACCCTTCTTGTTTGTGTTTTTAGAGTTGAAATGGAGTCAAGAGACTCTTATGTAGTCATACATAAACATTCATTAGCATTTTCATTGGATTTGTGGTTTGGGTTTGATTTTTGGGGATTTTGGTTAATTTGAGCAAAAGATTAGAGAAAGGGCTTGGAAAGCTAATTGAGGCAAATATAAGCTTTATTTGGTTTTACATTTTGTCTATTTCTTGATTGGTTTCAGATTCTATTATGGTACACTTCTAGCCTCTACTTAAAATTAGAAATGAATATGAAATGGGTTGAATTTCTTTTGATGAAATGGTGGATGAATGGCTTGGTTGTGTGAAGGAGAGCATGTAGGCTCTATTTTCTGCAGGGATGTGGTTTGGAGGAGCTTAAAATGAGTTATGGAAGTGTAAAAATACTCCTCTCAATGGAGACCAAGGCCCAGAAATTGTTACAGAAATTCTCATAGAATGTTCACCTAATTTAAATTAAGAAAAATTATTGGGAGACCATTAAAGGCTATCATTTGGCATCATGATTATTCTATGTCTGACGGAAACCTCTAAAAGCATGAGATATCTAGAGAGGCTAGGATAAACTCATGTTTCCTATCCGATATTCAATCACCATTCCATGGATGCTAGTTTAGTGTACCTTTTGTATTTAAATACGTAATGTGACACGAAATAGAATAGTAATACATGAGTTCTCTAAATTTATGTCGAATTGGATGGTGAGAAACAATGGATAGATAGATTAGGATTGGCTAGTAATTTCCTTAATTCCTTAAATTCAATGCATTTCATATTGAGTTGGATATTATCATTGACTTCATAGTTGTTTTATTAATGCATTATATATTGGTGTATTTTAATACGATTACTATAATTGAATTTGATTCTTTTGAAACAATTATGAATGTGAACAATTACTATTCGATTCGATTTGAGATGAAATAAATGGAAACTTTATTCACATTCACTTATTATTCGATTCGATTGAGTCGACACTAATTAGCTTCGACCTCGTGATACCCGACGGGGTTAAACTCAGTTTATTATTCGAAACTACTGCAGTAAGTCATCTGGAGCACCGAAACTCTCGACCTGGGTAGCCGGCTAGCATTTGGTCGGGCCGCTGGTGACATCCCAACTAGATTTGCTCTCTTTTGAAAGGATGAGTTCAATGTAGTAGCCAAATTAGTATGCTTATTCTCCATTTGATTCTTAAAGCATGAATTATCCGATTTTGACACAATTGCCTAGTTATTACTTGATATTGACATCTTTGAATCAATTATCATTTAATTCAATTTGAAATATTATGTATTTCTTTATTAATGCCTATACTTGCTAAATCGTTGTATTTGAGATAATATTGTTGGTGTCACAGACGCTAGTGCAACTCCCGGTCTTGAGGATGCCCAGAAGGGATAAGAGGAGACCGAGGAGGTTTCTCCAGGATTAGAGAAGTGGTTAGATAATGGCCGTATGTAGTCTGGTCCTCGGCGAGCGATGTGGAAACTTTTGAGAATTTAATTGGAGAGTGTGACCGACTCCTTTTTGTGTGGGTCACACTAGATAGATAGATACAGAAATACATTTTGGAAATATGTTTTGTATAGGGTTGTAGGGTGATTTTTGTAATCCCTATTTTGGTTCTATTATGTAATTATGTTTTGTATAAACTTGACATTTAACTTTAAATAGGGTTGTTCGATGAAATGGTACCTAGTTGTATATTATTAAAGATTCTTCCGCTATTAAATGTTATTGACGGGGGGTGAGCTTGACTCACAAGTGGAAAGATAAATTTTCTCCTTCATGATGTTGTACTTGACTCGAGACAGGTATAATATTACGGAGTACGCATGCCGCAACTCGGGGATTACCCTAGGCCAGGGTAATTCAGGACCGGGATGTGACAATACTGGTAGACTGAGGTTCACTGTACTCCCTAGATGTTTTTTAAGACCACATTGTTCACTTCCATCACTAACACCTTATAAAGCGAGATATTTCTAATGGTTTCTATTTGTTAATTGCAGCGATAGTAAGATATGAACAAAAAGATTACTAACAAGAATGAATTAGCTAGAAAAACACCTTCCACTTTGCTTTGTTAAAAAGAAGAGAGTTTGAATCTATGACAGCAGATATGATTGCTTCAGCTAATTGAGTATCCTCCACTGCATTAAAGTAGCAGCCTCTATATATTGCATCAAGAACTACTTTTTTCCAGACACCGCTATTTGATAAAGTCAACCCATTCCCTACGATCCAAAGGCAGTGCCTGCAATGGAAGCAAACAAGTAAACAAATGCTAAAGTTATTGCTTTGAATCTAGGTACTTTTTAAAGGTTTTATTTTTAATCTATATATAATACATGTTTGTATGTATCATCAGTATAGGTCCGTCAAGCATTATGGGTTGTACTACACCTACAAGTCCTCTAGTCAAGGACTTGAATAGGTGATGCATCATTTGAGACAAAATCACTGATTCATGAATATCCTATTGAAGTAAAACATAGAAATACCTGGCCCTAGTCAAAGCTACGTTCGTTCGTTGAAGATTGGAAAGGAATCCAACCACACCTTTACTATTTGCTCGGACAGTAGAAATAATAATCACATCCTCTTCACCTCCTTGAAACCCATCAATGGACTTGACACTAACAGTAAAGTCACTATATGTCTCATACGTTTTTCCTAGCTTTTTTTGAATTTCAGAAACTTGTGCAGAGTAAGGACTTACCACACCAACACCAAGCTTCTGTTTCGAAGAAAGAGATGCTGCAAAGAGAGAATCAAGGTTCAGATCACACTCACCGTCATTAAAGGATTGAGATAAAAATCTCCTTGATGACAAAAACAAAGCAAGACTACCAGTATATCCATAAACCAAAGTCCAATTGAATTTACACAATGACATTTATGGACTAAAGAAACCTTTGAGACTACATTTTCATAAAACCTCAATATACAAATAGAATACAAATGAGATAATTTTGAAAGTTGTATCATGCAAACCAATTATATAGTTCCACCAAGCATCTTTCCCAATCTTTTTAGACAATTGACATTTTTAAACACGTCCTATCATATTTGCATTCTCAGTCATGGACTATGTATCTATTGCAAAGTGAAAACACTCATTTCCATGAATCTTCGTAGGTTTATCTGATATCCTGGCGGTATATCAAGTATGCATATTTATTATTTAAGATTGATGTCATACGTTCGTAACAAATAGGATGCATACTTCTTAACAAATTCTAGATGCAAATACCTTCAAAAAGGCTTCTCACCAACTGCAAAACTACAGCTATCTCGGCCACATTTATTGGGCTATGCCTATCAAATACCTCCATTCCTTCAGCAACATTTATAAATGAGTAGGAGCCATACATCCTTGCAGGAAGATATTGCCTTTCGTAATTTGGATCTTTGACATTTGGACCATCCGAAATCTTGTTATTGTAGAAGTTAGCATTGGGAAATGAACTTATTGAAGGATGCATTCTGTACTGCATATTTAGAAGGTCCTTCCCAAGTCCGAGCGAACTCAACCTTCCAAAAAGGCTTCTTCCAAAACCAGCACTCTCTGATAGCTGCCAAAGGATAAAACATCAAATGTGAATAGAGAAAATTTTCAACATTGTAACACTACATAGCAGTACTTCCAAATGTATACAATCCTTGACCGGAATCATACTTCTCATTCATGTCAAGTGTTCCATACCAAGAGGAGCCTCATCTTTTAGTGAACCAGATGATTTGCCATGGAACCCACTTCAGATGAGCAATAGAGGAAACATTTTTGTAGAAAGAAAAAAAAAAAATCCCAGATTCCTAATTCATCGATATTCACAGTTTAGGCATGTCCACTTGGCAGTACTCTGCTCCTGACTATCTGTTATCAAGCCAGTTACATTACAGCCAGGATTGTCTTCTGGGGAAGTACTTTTGAACAGACAACAATGGCTATCCATAGTGGGACCAACTGCCACAGGAATGGTTTACATTGTTGAAAAGTGGGCTCCACAGGATATATAAAAAAAAAGAGGATTTTACGGGTAATAGCCCTATAGGACCCCATGCCACTAATGAGGTCCCCATAGCACAGTATAGACGGGAGGGGTCATCTTGGTGCGTTTTTGTCTCCTTTTATTTTTTATCTTTTTTTATCATTTAGCGATATGGTTGATATCGACCATTCTGATGGTTAATATCTACTATTCTATGGTGGTTACTCTCGATTTGCAAAACCCAAATAGAAATTGAGTTTTTCTCTCTTGTTTGTTGGTGCTACTTCAGAGCGGTGGATGGGGCCATGGGAGGCAGGGAGAGGGAGGATACGAAGGAATGGAGGGCGGCGAGCATGGGGTCGTCTTCGTTGGAGGAGAATAGAGGATCGCCATAGAGAGAGTGGAGGAGGGAGAATGGGAGAGGGGAGACGGATGCAAGGTTGTAGGCGGAGACGAGGAAGAGGGTTTGGGCCTGAAGGTGGTGTGGGAGGGAGGGGATAGGGGCTAAGGATCTGCAGACCCAATGGGAATGAGGAGGTGAGCGCGGAGGTCAACCTACAGATTCATCTTTTTTTTTTTTTTTTTTTTTCGCACTATAGTTGATATCGACTATTCTGTTGTGTTTAGCAAATAAGACAGTTACATGTTCAAAAAAATCTGACTGACAAAATGGTCGATATTGACCATATCACTAAATGAAAAAAAAAAAAAAAAGACAAAAACGCACCAACGTCTATACTGTGTTACTAGGTCCTCATTAGTGGTATGTGGTCCTATGGGGCTTTTACCCGTGTAATCTTCTAAAAAAAGCTGAAGTATGAGCTTACTAGCAGTTCTCTACGGTTGAGAATTTTATATGTCCTATAAATACAAACCTTGCTTTCAACCATTGCACTCAGCTGGCGTTCATCGCCGATGAGAATAGCACGGCGTATATCCAAAAGTTGTAAGGGAATCGTCGATTCACATTCTTTTAGTTGAGCAGCTTCATCTATAACCAACATCTCCAGTGGGTCCATTTCCACTGAATGTATTCTAAACGAAGATGAAACGGTGCATAAAATGAGGGAGGCACCTTTAAAGCAAAACTCTTGGATCGCATGTTTCCCTTGTGGGAACTTCAATGATTCACGAAGAGATCTTAGCAACCGAAGGCAGTCACTTCTAATCTTGCACAACGAAAGGGCCGTTGAGCTCTTATCTTCCCTGCCTTTAGGCTGAGAAGTTGCACTTTTCAATTCTTCGGAGTGAGCAAACACTTCCTCCAGCTCTTTGTCAGCGATACTAGCTTCGCCCAACGAACTTTCAAAGGTTAACAAATCCTCTGTCAACAGATTATAGTTAATTTCAGAAAGTAAAGTTGCTGGTAGGTGAGTGACCAAGATTCTTATACACTCCAACAGTCCCTTTGTCTCAAGACTGAATCTCTGTTGAACAAATTTGCGAAACGTTAACAAATCCTCTTCTCCCTTTTTCTTTTCATGTGATGAATCCTCCTCTCCCTCTTCTTTTTCGTTTAATGAATCCTCCTCTCCCTCTTCCTTTTCGTTTAAGGAATCCTCCTCTCCCTCCTTTTTGTTTAATGAATCCTCCTCTCCCTCTTTCTTTTTGTTTAATGAATCATCCTCGTTTAATGAATCCTCCTCTCCCTCTTCCTTTTCATTTAATGAATCCTCGTCTCCCTCTTTCTTTTCGTTTAGTGAATCCTCCTCTCCCGCTTTCTTTTCATTCTCTAGATACAATTTGTAAGATTGAACAGAGTCTTCAAGAAACTCTATCATAGAATTCAAGTGATGACTCCACCTGCCGGATGATGGTGCAAACCACTCTTTAAGGAGATCGACACGGTGATCAAGAAACACATCCTTAAGATCATCGTCAATGTTCATGCGCTCCTTGTTTCCAAATAAAAGAATGTCACCCAACGAACAGTCGCTTGTGGGACATGATTCTTTAACCAACCTTACTAAACGTGAGGCGACTTCCACAACTGCCACATTTGTTGATGCACATGTAAGGGTTCTGCATTTCATTTGAAAGAGTGCCCAGAGTAGTACACTGGCTGTTTTTGTTTTACCAGTTCCAGGGGGTCCCCAGATCAGTTTAACTGAATGCTTGCCACTGCATTGCCTTGCATATAGAGAAGTCAATACTGCATCCATTTGTGACTCATTCAGTCCAAATGAAAGCAATTCATTGTGCAGATTTATGCCATTAACATTGATATCTTGTCCAGAAGAACAGATAAAACATCTTCCCCCAACCTGTCATAAAGAATATTAAGTGAGTAGTGACACCCAAATCCTAGAGAAACATTATTGCTTTATACACATGGGAAAAAAAAAAAGAAACAAAAAACAAAATTTAGCAAAAGGAAATGAAGAGAGATCTACTTGAAACAATTGCCAAACATAAATCATGGAATTATGTTACTGTTTCTTTTAATATATGCATCAAATTATACTTAAAAAAATTTGCACAAAGAAACAACAGTTACCTTGTACACCTAGATGTTGTGCCCCAATAACACGAATCGAAGATGCCCAGAGGTAATAAATGTTAGATTATGTGGTCTCAATCCAGTAAATGATGTAATAAATTGATTTATTTCTTTATTTATCAATATAATCATGCTTTCTATTCATGAGATGAATGGCGTTTTATTTTTTCTTGCACATAATCAATACTAATGGCATGATTGTTAATGAGATGAACCAGAGCCCACAAGTATATTAGATGTAATACATGTGTGTAGATCCACATACAGGAGACATGTATCACAAATCTTATACTTAAATTGATTTACAACCAGTGATGAGATATGAGATTGGATATCTCATCTGATAAGGTTGCAGTATTTTGATTACTAAGAGATAATGTGATTTATCTCGATTATCGGAGTGTAAGACTCTAGAACATTTTACTGGTAATTGGATGTATTGAAGGACCATAAGAAGCACCTTATGAAACACTGTCTATACTTTAAGGTTTGCTCTTATAATTCCCTAACAATAAGTTCTCAATCCTAAGACATTAATGAACTCAAGTTTATCTATTCATATGCTTTGAGTCATCAATGAGTGAAGCCACCTGTAGGTCAACACCTCGGTGTCTTGAGTACGTGGTAGTAGGACTGTGGGAACATTTAATGGTCAAGATGGAATCTATCATCATTATCTCCTTATGCTAATTAATGGATTTATCATTGGTAAGTGCGCACCCATTCCTATTAAGAGTTAATTGGATGGTACTGATGATCACTGTGATTAATTGAGTCTTAAGGATAATAAGATGTAGATCTAAATTGGTGGGACATGTTTAATCCAATTGATCCATAGATATGGATAGAGGGGCCTACTTATGGTAATAAGGAAGTTTAGGGTTTCTTTGTAATTTATTCTTAAGATTGGAGTTCAATTGTATTTATATAGTTGAGTTATTTGCAATTAACTGTAGGCCCAGATTGCACATGAGATGTGAGATCAGGGTGTCCGAGTTGGAGCCAACTTTCTATGGAATCCCTAGTGGTTCTCATGCTAGCCCAAGATTAGATCATTACTAATTCTACTTAAATTCAAAAAGGAAAGCAAATAGAAAGTTACTAATTGTTATGGAAGTGAGACTTCTAATAATATTAATAATTAGAAAGAAGAAAGTTATTAATTATTATGGAAGTGAGACTTCTATTATTAATTAGTAAGTAGAAGTTGCTTGGAGCTATAAAAAGGGGAAAGAAGGGGTTGGATGTCCACCACTCTTGGAATTCACGCCGAACCCTATAGAGTGCAAGTGTTGCATGCCCATATCTCTCCTCCCTCTTCTAGTTCTCTTCTAGTTTTCCTTCAAGAGCTTCTAGTTGGTTTTCTCTTGAAGACCCCACCATTTTCCTTGAAGAAAGAAATCTAAAACGGGTCATAGCGTGGAAGACATTAGGTCTTGGAAATCCTAATTAGCTACTAAGAAAAGGTTCTCTATCTAGTAAGTCTTCTTCAACATTAGAGCACAACCAAGCTCCCAAGTTATAATCTACTTTCTTGAATATTGTGGACTTTTGTGGTTGCTTGTTGACTGCTATTTATTATCATGGAGATAGTGTTTTACGGATCTTGATCATGAGTTTGAGGTTTTTGGATATTGGATTGGGTTTTGTAGCCTTATGGATACTTGATCCCTGAGTCAAGTGGGTCAAAAGTTTTTGAAACCTATCACAAGGCCCATCTTCTTCCAACAATGAAAGTATCAAAATTTATTTAAAACTACAAACAAAAGTGTAAAAAGGCATGACGCCTGTGTTACTGTTAATTTTTTGCTTAGTTAGGAAGATGAGTCATCAGTCATGTGCTAGCTTTCATCTGTTTGAAAGTGAACATGAGAGTTTGAACCCCCCATCCTCTCCATGACCAAGGAGGGTATGAATTGTGATTCACCTCTGCACCAATAGTAGGGTGCTTTATGTGACAGAGTTTCTAGTTAGTAATCCAAAAATTGATTGGTGATAGAAGACTGTACAAACAACTACTTAATATTATGATAGGCCAAGGCCTGGCCCTTAAGCATATACACACCAGGCGTGTCCCATTTAACAATCAGGCCAAGAGGTTAGACCCATGTACAGTCCCCAATCCTAAAAGCAGAGCCCGAATCCAGCCCAATGTAGCCAATCTTAGACCAGAATGGGGCTGGCCAGGCCCACGAGCACCCATTAAAATGAGGAGGCCTTCCAGTTGAAACCATGACACTGGAATTAAAATTTTCATCATCACATCATTTATAAGCATTGACTAAAACACAATTCCAATTATATCAATGAAACTGTAACGTCACTTTTTTTGGAGTTTCATGTTGATTACTTGTTTACTGTTAACAGCAATAGATATAAATGTTAAGCAACATATCCTTTGCACATCATTAGTCTCCTTTTTAATATTAAGAGAACCATTAGTATCCTTTACCCATATTATCAGCAGAATTACATAATTTTCTTGTTAAGAGTTTCAAACCAATTATATACACCTGAGAATTTATAGTTTTTATTTTTTTTCTCCATCTCATAAATATTTAACATTTATATATTTTATTCTATTACTAATTAAAAAAATTATTTTTGATTTCTGTGACATTTCCCAATAACATCCTTATAAAAAGCAAGATTTAAACATATGTTGCAAGCCAGTACTGTGGTGGTAACGGTAAACCACTTCCCTTAGTGTTTCCCTCCCTCATGCTTCCTCTGAGTGGAAGGGGTGGAACTCTACAGTAGGGCTCATATATTAAAAATCCAGATCGCTTAAAATGAAGGCCTTTCCTATGCACCTAATATGTTCATAAAATTTACCCTCATAGAAGTTGGTCCCATTATAAGATTAAGTATATGGTAAGAAGGTGATTAAAGCATGTTAACAACGCATAAGATTCTTTCATTCACCTTCTTACACTGAGACTGACTATTGGGGGTAAAATTTGAGGACATTTAGTACACGAAGAGGGCATTCATTTTTAGCTGCTCAGCATTTCAATAGGTGGAAGTTGCACTCCACTCATTGGAAGCACCAAGGAGAGTCCAGGGTCACCTCATGGTGATGGGATAAGGCTACAATTACAGTAATCACAACATGACACCCGGTTATAAATTAAAACATAAATTAAAAAAAAATAGATAAAAAACACTGATCAGATGGAATGGGCTCACCATGGAATCAGGCTGCAACACATCTTTGATCACATTTAAGTTCCTATGCATGGTTGGGTCCGAACACAGAGACTTCCATATCCGACCGTTGGTCTTGATGTTCGTCACCAAAACAACAAGAAGAAACCTTTTGTTCTTGTCACTTTGAGGAAGTACAATGGGCTTTGATGCTTTAACCCGGACCTTGTAACTTGGGCCACTTTGGTCGGCTTTAACATAGGTTACAACAGCAACATGATAGGAACTTGGCTCTTCCACTAGATCATAAGCAGCGTTGGGCTTTGTCTCTGTTAAAACAAAGACATCGTCTCTCTCTGGAATGTAAGGTTCTTTACCACCCACGGTTGAAGTTGAGGTTGGAGTGCTCCTTTTAAGAGGTCGGACCTTGATGTTATATACATAGCCTTCTTCTTGATGCTGACACTTGGATTCCTCTATTTTGAGAGTAGTTGCTTGAGTGAGATTCTCCATGTTTGAACACATGTCAGCACGAGTTTCTTCTAGCAAAGGTGTAACATATGATTGGAAATAATGGTCTATGGATTGGAATGTTCTGGGGATCCTTGCCATCTGCAAAGTATTCAATTGAGTAGACCATAAATATTTATTATTATATGCTATATAGGTGGATGCACATCAAGTAAAAGGACACATGGAGGAAAATAGTATGATTGGATATGAAGAAGTGCAACTTATCTAAAGATTTGGATTACAATATATATATCAGAATATAAAAACAAAAGCCAATAACATAGCTCAGACACGTAGTAAAGTTGGTCTCGGAAAGTGCAACACATCCGATGATTTGGTTCAGGATATATAGGTAGATAGGTCAAAAATGGAGAAACAAAATTTCCTATAGGTCCAAATAGAGAATAACATTTATGTAGCTCAACACCAACATAGTTAGGTATAAGGCCTTGCTGATTAAAATGATTATTATTTTAATTTTTTAAAAAGAAATTGCAACTCCTCATTCTGAAAACATGGTTTTTAAGAGTATGGATCCCTCAAGCTTTAAATAGAGAAATCTTGAGTTAAAAGTAGTGAAGCTTCATGATGGGGTACACCAATTGACATCCAAACCATTCAAAATGAGTGGCTCCCTTCAAGTATAGGGGGTATCCTCAAATTCTATGTCAATCCGAGTTTGTTCCACTATTTCCTTTGATGAAAACATGTTAATAAATATAAATAACATTGTGTTAATCACATTTTTTTTTTATCAAACGGTTAATCCGGCGGTGGAACAAACTTGAATTTATATACACTTTGAGGATACCCCCTACACTTGGAGGGAGTTTATTTTGAACAGTTTGAATTTCAATATGTGATTCTACTGTGGAGTTCCACTACTTTAACTCCGTTTTTCTCTAGGCCAAAGCCTCGAATGACCCTGATTCATTTTTATACTGGTGTGAGGCAAGTTGTTGGTTTGCTTGTTTGATCAGGGCGATTGAATTGGTTTGGATTGAACGAATTCAACTTCCAATTATAATTTCTTAGGAAACTGATATTGTGATAACTATTAAAAAAGAAATTAAACAACCCCATTTTTAATAAACATCAAGCAGGTATAGTCACACTAGATGAGTCTGAGCTTGGCTTACAATCTGAAATCTAAACAGTCTAATGGGACTAATTTCACATCTTTAGGAATTAGCCTAATTGATTATGTGTGAAACACATGATTTTAATATAAATCTGGTTTATCATGTGTTGGTATCATCATAATAATGTGAAAAAAACCTGCTCCTTAGACATCAATGAAGATATGTAGCTAGCCATGATAAATTCTGCAGTCTGCATCACTTCAAAAAGAACAGTAAACAAGTTTGACTGATATCCATACATCTGGGTGAAATGAATTGGTTTGATCGCATTAAGGTGGCCCACATTCATAATAAATCTATTTATAGATGCCCCAGTACAATTGATTATACATCCACATACATCCTCTGAGACCATGATTGTAGATAACAGCGGGGCCCACCTCTAAAATGCGAACTCAAAATTAAATTTAAAAATTAAGATTTTTTGTGGGAGGAAGGTATAAAAAGGGAATTTCACCCGAAAAGCCCCCCTTAGACTTTCTAAAGGCGAAAAAGTCCCCGAACTATAATATCGACCAAAACGACCTTAAATGGGGATACTATTTATTTTTATTTTTTTTATTTTGCTTTTCCGGCGATATTGTAGCTTACTTGTAAGGCAGGGATATGGGAGCTAGTTTTTTCTACTTCACCTATATACACACGAGCGGGGATATCTCTATTCAGGAGCCTTTTTGACCGATGTTAAATTTGGATGATCTTTTTTGTCTTTACAAAGTGTAAAGGAATTTTTGTAGAAAAATAAAAACAAAAATGTTTTACTCCATTTTCTTCCTTAAATTTTATTCAAATGTGATCAATCTTACAATGAATTCAATAGGATTGAGCGGTTAGGATTTCATAGACGGCCCCACTGATCAATTACATTTATGATTCACGTGGCACTTTATCTATCATGAAATGAAAAACAATTCACGTACCTTATCCTTGAACAAGTCCTTGTTGAGAACGTCTTTGATGGGCCACTTGAGCACTATATCCGCCAAATCTCCTTGTGATTTCCCTTCCTCCATTGCTTCTTCTCCTTCCCCTGCATCAAACAAATTACATCACATTTCTCCAAATTCACATCCCAAACATCTCCAACTAGAAAGTCCGAATACCTTCTCAACAAAGTCAAAACCCAAAAAAAAGCAATCAAGATTCCTACTTCCTACCAAAACAGTACAACACCTGATCAAAAGTAAGAATTATCTATCTGTCTCTTTCTCTTTCACAGTTTTCTATGTTTCTCTTGTATTGAAATGAGGAATGGGAAAGGTTTGGAAATATATAAGGAAGAGTGAGAGTAATGATAGCGTAGGAACGATGAGTACTGATAGTTGTTCATTTCTCGATTCCTAGTTCCTTTGCAGCTTCCTTGGTACGATGTCTTTTGCTTTGGATTGGTCGATGCATTGAAAAGGAAGTGGACACGCCTTTGGCCCTTTTCTTTTCCAAACAGGACCCGACTCTTCGGCTTCCTCTGAATTGGCACCAGCTCTCACTTACTTCATAGTTAAGAAATGAGTCTACAGTCCCAACTGGGGCTTTGGCTCAAAGGCACATGGTTCGTTCCAAGGACTGGAAGCCTTGAAGTTATCGGAGGGTCATATATTGAAAATCCGATCCGAATTGTTGAAAATAAATTGCTTATAAATTTTTTTTTTTTATGAAATCGACTTACGTACATCTACGTGGGGGCAGTCACATCTTATAGTTCTTGGTCGGTTCTGTAACTATAATGAAAGTTTTGATTTCGCTTAAAAGATTGAGACAAAAATTCTACATATGCTCCCAAGATGGATGTAAAAATCTTGGGTTTGTTCCTAAAACTCAATTGCTTATTTGGATCCATGCCACAATAAACTTCCATGCACTCCTATTCAAAGGAAGTATGAGGGAGGCATTATTGGGTGATTTGAACTCCTTTTGACGTATAGTTGGTGATTATTTCATTCACAGACCACTTCTCTTCCCTTTCATTATATGCTATTACGAAGGGGTCAACTGAGGATGGAAGTGAATTTAAGGTATGTTTGGTTGGACATCTTAAACGAAAGAAGTGCTTTCTTAAAAGTAATTTTCAAAAAAGTACTTCTTCACGGTAGCTTTTTAGTAGAAGAGGATGTTTGGTTAGTGTGACTTTATATCGACTTTTTAAAAATAAAAGCATATGAGGTTGTTTGGTTAGAAATAAAAAAAACTGTTTTTAGTATTTAATAATTACACAATATAGGTAAATAAAATGGGCCAACTTACATACCAATCTTCCTTTCCAAGAGTTAAAAAATACTGAAGGGAGATGGGCAGAGAGGAACACCCGCTGGATGAGAGTGGGATGAAATTATTCATCAAGTCATATGTGAACATCAAAGCCACTTCAAGATATGAGATCTGGAATTGTATGGTTAATTTTTTTTTTTTTTTTTTTGGTGACAGTTACTATTGTTTTTTCTTTTATTTTTTTTAAAGTTTAATTGTATGGTTCGAAATCTAGGAGCTCTTACTGTTTTTTTTATTCTTCTTTTGAAATTCTTACTTCGGTCAGAGGCCAAAATCTAGGAATTCTTCCCTTTGAATTTAATCACACAAAGATGATATTAAGACTCATATGGACTACAGTAACAAACGAAGCAATTGTCTATTTAATATTATGTCCTAATAGAAGTCCCTTCAAAAATTGAGACGAAGGAAATTGCCATCAACTTTCAAAATATTATGTGAACAACTTTATTTCCGATTCAAATCTTGAAAAGAAAGAGAGAGAAAGATGGAAAGGAATTGAAGTGGGTGTGTGAGGGTCTCGATAAGGGACTAGGAAATAGGGATGATTGTTGAATATTAGAGGGAGAGAGTGAAAGAAATGGTGAGATATAGATGGTGGGAACTTTTTTTTTTTTTTTTTTTTAAATCAAGATGGCAGGACTTTGGAGTGCAAGAAAATGGAAAAAAATAAAAATAAAAAAAAGAAAGAAACGAAGATCCGTCCGGCCGCAACGCAGGACTCGTGGTCCCGCAAAAACATTCAACGTGAAGCGGAGAGGGAGTTGCTTTGTAGCAAAGACACTTTTTTGGCTTTTACTTTAGGAAAAGTACTTTTGAAAAGGAGCCGTGCTCGATAGCCCGGATTTTGTCCCGGGCTCTGTAGACTTTTTGTTTAAAAAGATGATAACCAAACAAAATTTTACGGGCTTGTTACTTTTCCGAAGTTTAGAGTTGAAAATGCTATTCCATCCAGTCGAACCAAACACGTCCCTAATTTGGGCCTGTTTGGCAAGTCTATGAATAGAGTAAGTGTGAAGTAAAGTTCATTTTAAAAAAATAAATAAAATATAAGTGAGTTATAATAGTATTTTATTTTTAGTTGTTTGTTATGAAATCTTTTTGACCTTTTGTATGAGAAAGTGGATTTTTTTTTTTTTTTTTTTTTGTATTTTAGTGGATAAAGGTGGTTGCTTTTTTACTTTTTTTGAAAAAGATGGAGGGAGTTTTGAATTAAAGTGCTTTTGACGTGACATGTTGTCTGAAAAATAGAGGCTTTACTTGACTTTTACTATGCTAGTAAAGTGCCAAACTAGCTCGAACTATTTGATTCAAAAGTTCATCCGGCATGGTCATTTGGCCTCATTAGGGGTCGTTTGTTTCTTGTTAAAGTGATTCATCTGTGTAAATGACCCACATGTAAGTCATTTGCATAGGTAAATGACTCACATGTGGATCAGATTCCACTGTTTGTTACTAGCATAACATTTCACATGTGTATCTATGAATGAGTTGTATATTGTTTAATGATATCTCAACATCCAAGACATATCAACAGTTGAAATTGGACACATGGTCGTACTTGAGCTTCTAAAGAATATGAACGGTCCTGATTGTACAGTTGGGGCCCAGAACATTAAAGAAATCATAAAAGGCGGACTAGGTAAGTTAGTAACAATATGTTGTATATTGTTTGATGATATCTCAACATCCAAGCCACATCAACGGTTGAAAATTGGACACATAGCTGTGTTCGAGCTTCTGACGAATATGAACGGTCTTGATTTTACAGGTGGGGCCCAGAAAATTAAAGAAATCATAAAAGGCGGACTGGGTATGTTAGTAACAATAGATTAATCCATGTTGATGATATCTCAACCTCCATGCATCATCAACGGTTGCAAATTGGACACATGGCTGTGTTTGAGCTTCTTAAGAAAATGAATTGTCCGGATGTTACAAGTAGGGCCCAAAAAAATAAAAAAAATAAAAAACCGGACTGCTCATTGAGGTACTATAGCAATCCACCTTGTAATAGTGTCATGTGAATCTCTTTCACACCTCTTGAGGTGTGAAAATGTAAGGCACAAAAAGGGCCAAGTTTCACACCATTTACATAGCTATTTTACTCATGTGAATCAAAATCACACCAAACAAACATGATTTATGTGTATCCATTACCCATATGATTCCATTACATATGTAAATTAAAAAACCAAACGACCCCTTAGGGGTTCTAGCTACTCCACTTTCTCCATTTTTTTAAGGTAGCTTTAGGCCTTGTCCAAGCAAAACATAGAAGTTGTACTTAAGAATGCTATTATTGAAAATCATCCTTTTCTTGCGTGCAATGGCTGGTTAACTTAGCGATCAGGGCTGCAAAATGAAGTTAAGTAGTTCCTAACTTTTCTTTTCTTTATGAGAATGCTTGTAGATCTAGTTATTTATGTTCTTGAATGATTGAGTAGGCTTGTCTTCACGTCAGTAGGTGTCTTTCTTATTGTCGTTCTCAGTGCTAGAATAAGCTTTATACTATCTATGCTTGATTTTGATAGATCATGCTTGGGAATATGTTCTTTTTTATGGTCTATGCTTAGACTTGATAGGTAACGAATAAGCAATTCTAGTACTTTGATAAAGAAAATGAGGTATTGGGTATTTTGCTTAATTTTTATAGAAAAATTATCTCTTTGAGAAAAAAAAATGGTTTTAAAGTTAGATTATCCGGACTTCGATGTCTTGATTGAGTCCAGATCTTAAGTCAAAAAAATGATCAACATGTGTTTCATAAAAACGAAACGTTATTTTGGTTTGCTTGATGGAGTCTGAATACCGTAATCTATTTTATCATTATTGATTAATTCATTATCTATTTGCTTAGTTTTATGCATTATCAATTACTTGTGGCAACTTTAGATTTTTCTTCTTGATTCGCTCTCTGTGGGTTCGACCCATACTTGCCGTTGTTTACTCGCAAACACCCGTGCACTTGCGGTTATTAGTGTTGATTGAAATTACGATCACTTTCTATGGGAAAAGTTAAAACCAGTCAGAGTAGGGATCTGAGAGGGCAAAGACAGATTATTGGCAACTAAAATAAATACATACTCACTGTTAGGGATTTTTTAAGTTGCAATTTAATGGATGCATTATCATGTTATCATCATTTGAATTTTCACATGAGCATTGTTTTTGAAAAACTTAAAATCATGATTTTCACATGCATTATTTTTTAAAACTTTTAGAACTTATATTACATGCATGTTTTGGATTTTAAACTTTGATGCATTAATTTAAAAAATAAGATTTTTGAATCATGCTAGCTTATGAGTTTAGTCTTTCAAATCATCTTAGGCATTTTAGTTCATGTTTTGATTGATTTAAACATGAAACCGAGCATGACTCTCTATGGCCAAACTTCCCTCTTTAGAAAATCTCTTTCATATAATTTTTCAGGAAAAATTTGGTCAGCTAGTTGGTCAACCGAATTTGAGAAAATGGCTAACCAAAATTTCACAGAACCAAAAAGATAAATTAAAAAAATAAAAAATAAAAAAAAGAAAAAAGTCGGTCAACTGAAATCCCAATTTCAGTCAATCGAAATAGCTAGAGAATTTAGTCAACCAAATTTTCCTAGTTTGTAGTGCCCAAAACTTCTAATCGTTGGGAATGACTATTGGGAGCTCGATCAACTGAACAGAGAGCCGTTGGACCACTTTTATGCTATATATTTGAGCTTTTCCTTGGGATTTGAACAAACTTTGAGGCATTCTTTGAGGTATTTTGAAGCTTAAGGAAGGAGATTGAGCTGGAAAGGCTAGTTAGTCCATGGAAAGCTAAAACCTTGATTTCATTAAGTTAAATCATTTCAAGTAAGCTTTGCTTTCATTATTATATGTTTTCATGCTTTGTTTAAATGATTGGTAAATCAATTTTAGCATGTTAACTATGATTAGTTGAGTCCATACTTGAATTTTACTTTGAATTGATTCTTTGTTTTGGATTCTTCACCTTGATTCAAACCAAGTTTGTTTTCAATTTTATAAATCATGCTTTTCCAAAATCTTTGATTTCTTTTATAGCATGACTTATTTACTTGGTTGAATCTTTATTTATTGTTTTCAGTCACATGAGAACCATAGTTAAATTTGTTTATTTTTTAAATCAACATTGTTCATGCATCATATGTTTAGTTTTAAAAGTTTTGTACAACTTGTGAGCCTTTGATAGTTATATCATCAACAAGTTATTTTTATACATATGATTTGCATTTTACTTCAATCAAATCTCTTTTTATGCTTTAAATTTTTAAATGCTTTAAGCATATATTCATTAAGCTTTCTTTTTAAACTTGAATAAAGTTTTCACACAAACACATTGAGCATTCATCTTTGGATTACATAATGTGTTGTGTAAGTTAGATTTTCATTTTCATATCCGCCTAATTAAGAGGCATTGTAATTGAGCTTAATTTGTATCTCTTCAAGTGTATTGTAGACTCTTCTTAGAGACAACTAATATTAGGGTAATAGGTTATTGCTTAGCCTTAGAAATGCATAAGTGTAAAGGTTAAAGGTGAACCATAAAACCCAGGAGGTTATTACTTAATCTTGGAAATCATAATTGTAGAATGTTATTACTTAGCCTATTGAAAAGCATAGATAGTAGAAATCTGGTGGGGTGTAGGATCACAAGCCAGTAGTGGATGTAGACATTGAGGCCGAACTACTATAAATCTTTGTGTTATGGTGTTTGATTTGTGGTGATTATTTTTGTTAGCTTCTACGCTAGTTACATAATCATCACTAGTGACTAATTAATTTAAAGAAGGTAAAAAATTAACATAATTAGTCATTAATTCAAGCTCACCCTATTCAAACCCCCCGCCCCCCGTCCTCCGAGTTCGGATCTCGGACTTTCACTTACGGTTAATCATAAATGTTGGGAAATAAAATTAAATTAGACTTGGTTACTTTGAATGAATCATTTATCATAATAAGTATATCTCACTACATACAACGTAAAAAGATAGGTGACACCCGTGGGCAAGACAACTACAGTCTAATTATGAAGCGAAGTGCACGTATAGATATCTTATCCCAGTCTCCAAGTGATTGAAAGACGATCAAACCTGTGGGCCGATCCTCTATCTCCTAAATGGATCACGCAACTTTGATGTTACTATTCATTTTACAATTAACTACAACAATGACTTTAATTCAATTCAAGAATCTGCAATTTGTCATGACCGGGCCACTTTCGCTTTTTGTGGGTCTTAACTTGATAAATATAGTAACACTAGGTGTGATCTACATTGTCACTAATATGATTGTTAAGTGCATTATTTTAATATCATTATATTCATAAAAGGTTATGGCCAATCACATTATAATGTGCATTGGTAACTTTAATTGGGCTTCATTATAATCCAAATGCCTTAATTTGACTTCTATTGACACATGTAACCTAATTAGATCACGCTACACATATAGAGATCATTAGTCCTTCATAGGATCATATGTCCAAATAACTTTAATTTAACCTTTGATTCTAAATCTAAATCAATGAAACCAACATATGATAAAACCAATATACCACAAACTTCCTTTAATCCATCCATTGATTAAAATAAATAATTAGGTAACAATAATCACTATTTAATTATGCCCTAATTAATCAATCACTGGATGAATGATTCGACCCTACCATCAGATAGATCTAACCATGACGAATGCCCATTGGTCGCAAATTCATGTTCGAATGATATAGATATCATTAAAATAGTGATTTAATGGATGAAAAGTGGTTGATCTGGTCAACCTGGTGGTGTTATGTTCTTCCATCAGCACATTGTGCATATTGTGATCTTTCATTTCAAAGGTTCAGATCTTGATTAGGTTGGATCGATCTGAATGGTCATTGTGACATCAGCACTTTTATTCCTGCGGATCTCCTGATGGATGGACAGATTTCACACAAACGCCCTAAGCCTTTTAATGCACTTGAGCACATGGACTTTGAACCTGAATGCATCTGTAAGAACTAAATGACCCAGATGGTTACTTTTATTTATCGTTTATGTCCCAATGCACACAAGTGGGTTGTTTTATTTACCTGGGTCGGGTTCAGTGATTGGATTAGACCCATGCAGGTGAAACCGAACACCAGCATAAGACCACTGCAAATACATTGACCGATGTGCCAGTGCTACCATGTGCTGGATCCAGAAGGTGGTTCTTACGAAACTGCTGGTATTAAATCAAGTACATAGTTTTTTTTTTTTTTTTTTTTTTATACAACAGAGGGTGTTCCAGCCCTTTGAACTGGACTAATCCCTACGAGCTCAAGGGGTGCCGGCTAAATATCCTGTACGGCTTCAGGAATTTCAATCAGTGGAGTCAACAAAATACTTATCTTCTGCAAATCGAATAAATTTGTTTTCCCCTTTATCAACATCTGTCATTTACGTTTGATAATTCGACAAACATAATATAAAATTATCGAATAATCTATTTCCAGTAATCCGACAAAGATAATATTGAATTCTCAAATAAAAATAAACAGAAATTTTAATACATTGTTACTAATAGTTCTTAATCCAAAAAGAAAATCCAAATACATAAACTCCTACAATTGCCATCGACGGGTTTTCATGTATTGAAATCATTGCATAATAGCTTCATCATTAATACTAACAAACACATTATTTTCAATATATGTGACCAAACAGTCATTCATCCACTGATCTTCCATTCGGTTATGTAACCTGTTATTTATGTCTTTCACTGCTGAAAAAGCTCTTTATACCGTTAAAGTCGCAATTTTAAAAGCAAATAAACCAATGGGTATATGGTATCATTCTTTGTCTTCACTAATTTTCTAGCAATGTCACAAATTCCTTTTAAGTTTTAAAAACTCGTTACTAGAGCGCATATCAGTAATGTAGTTTTGAAGTTAATGGTCAAGTGTTACGAGGTTTATTGCAGAAAAAATCAGAGGCATATAACTAAGCAAGACCAACCTTTCCTTGTCAAAAGCAGAAAATTAATTCGTGTGATTCAAGCAAGCCATACAAAGAAGCAACTCAGTATCAACCTCTGTGAAACGGTTGTCTAGCTCTCGAAGTTGCATATCGATGATTGTGTAGAATAGCTCAACACCATAGTGGTGTAAATTTATAATTTGTAGGGCTTTGCATCGTGGCCTCCCAGAAATTACAAATATATCTTCCATGTTGGGGATAGAAACACCCTGTTTGTTTGTTGCAAAATGAAGACACTTTAATCTATAGAGAGTCTCATATTACTTGCATATGGAGAAGTAGAGGCGTGGCTGACTGATAGGAGTATTCACATTGGGAGCAAAGCAACAAACTAAAGACAAGTTTGTGGGCCCATTATTATTATTATTATTATTATTATTATTATTATTATTGTTATTTTATTTTTTGTTTTGGTAGGCAGTTGGCCCACTAACTTAGGCGTCTGATCTTTTACGGTGACTTTCGTTCACCACCACAGCAACAAGAAGCTAGCTAATGTGGAGTCAAACTCTGAAATTGAGTGGGTCAAAAGCTACTCATAAGTTCAATTCATGACATAAAAAAAAAAAAAAAAAACATTTTAAATATTTTTTTCATATCACAGTAAGGTCAATTGACCCCATTATGATCAATGTAGTGCCGCCCTTGCCTGTGCCCCTAATATGGTAGCGTAGTTTCGAACCTCTAATATTCGAGAGCAAACCATAATCCTAAACCAACTGCTACCCCCCGGAGTTAAATCAAACACATGAGTCCCACCACGACCAAGCATTGATCATGGTCAAACAAGTCATGACCTAAAAGTAGAATGCCTTGAATATGACACATGTCAATACGTACATGTATGCATGAAGGGGAGTTTTGTTTGCATCCAACGTTCAGTGCAAGTAACATGCCCAAATCCAGGGTAGAGAGGGCTCGCCTTGTGGATAAGGCTCCCACACCAGGATTTGGAATCCGATGGAAGCCCTTTACTTTTTATGTCCTGACCACTAGGTTAAATGAGAAAAAAAAAAAGAAAAAAAGGCCCAAATGTACTAAATTGTGTAATGAGGCTTCCATGTATATTATAGTCTTTAACAAAATAATGGCTTCATGAAACTTATGGACTTCGCATCAATCCATGCGATGCCCCATGCCACCCAGCATATTTATGAACGCAGGTCCGCAAATATGGTGATCTATTCATACTCATCACTCATGGATTGATTCTTGGAAAAATTCCAAAGAAGAGGGTTTCATCATGGTTATGATCAAAATCTGATCTCATTGGCCCGATCTCAAATCTTTTATGATATGTGCAAATCAAACACTCACGTCATACAAATAAGTAAGGAAATTTGTATTGATTTCGTCGTACACAAACAAATATATACATACAAATATATGTATGCATGAGCACGACACTGGTATGAGATCATCTGTCTCATAGAAGAAAATAAATAAAGATCATTAGCCATCCAAACTGAATTCTAAAGAACCCGATGCTCTGATACCACATATTAATTTAGAACTAACATGAATTTGAATGGATTTATATAAATATATGATTGATTTGAATAACACAATATAAATATGAAATTAACGCGTACCTTACTACACTCCTCCACTATGTGAGTGTTAGCAATATAGAGTTCTTATGTGAGTTGGTCTTCTATGTGAGGAGTCCACTAAAGCGTGTGGTCATTGGGCTATAATTAAGTCCAATAATTCTAACAGCATATGCATGCGATTTCAGTCTTCTTGATTTTTATTTTAGCAATATACTTCGCAAGTGAACAATGTGACATTACGTCCAATTTTAATTGAAGTAAAATTTGGCATAGAGCTAATTTAACATGATATTGATATTAAGCAAATAGAATTTTACCCATGGGTTCCATTGATCGATTTAGGAATGCCCTTAGAGAACTATTGAGTCCTGCCCTCCCAAAATCAGTAAGTTTTGTTGTCCATTATATGCTTTCTCACTGTAAGGAGGGGTGATTGTTAATCTAGGGTGACAGTTCTTGATCTGACATGCCAACCCAAGATGTCGAGTTAAGTCCATCTACTTGCTGACCAACCCTAATCAACACTTACCCAACCCAACAACTATTGAACTGTCAATCAGGCTGACCAGGCCCCACTTGAGGCCATCATTAGTTTTGGCTTTGCATAGGCAAATGAATTTCATGGCCCAATTGCCAATCTGGGCCATTGGCATGGGCCCAAGTCTTTTTATTGATCCACAGTCAAATCTATAATTTACAAATTCTTCACAACTTTTTAGAGGAAAGCTATAATTCACTATTACAATTAATACATGGCTTGGTAATCCTGTAACTTACAAAATCAGGCTGGTGGGCTCCAAGGAAGTAAATGCTAGGTTTTGCATCATTCTAGGAATATTTCATTATGAGAATGATTGAAGAAAAAAATTTAGCAGGTATTTTGTGAGAGAGAAAATACTTGTCAAACAATTTTTTCTCCATTCATTCTCGAAATGAAACATTCCTGAAATGATGCCAAACATGCCCAAGCTGCTTGCCAAAGCCGTGCGGAAAGTAACATAACTAGAGTTACCTTTCTTTACTCAAAAGCAGAGGTCTCAACTCAAAGGAGATGGTTACACTCCATGGTTTGAAAGTTCTCACCACTAACACACAAGGAATAGACCTTTACAACTTATGTTCAGATTGACACATCCGGGCCACTTGTTCACTCAAACCCACCCCATTGAGATCCCCATAAGCAGGGGTGTAAACTGAGCTGGGCCACAGCACAAGAAAAACTGTGCTTGGGCCGTACCCGGCCCATCGACCGTGTTGACTAGGCCGGCTTGGCACGGCACGACCCAAAGGATAGGCCGTGCTGGGCAGGGAGCATAAAAGAGATCTGTGAAACAGTACTTAGTAAAGTTAGATTTTGACCAAATTACAGTTGCTGTTTCTGCCAATCCAAAACAAGCTGGGAGAAACATTGTATAACTGTGTGAACAACAAAGAGTTTCACTTCTTTACCATCATTTTGTATAAGCCTTCTACTTCATGCCTAATTGCCAATACGTAACAAGGAGAAAAGTACAAAATGCAACAGCACATAAATTTTGGCCACTGGAAAGGGAAGATAATTTCCACTCTCTTCCTTTCCTGCATTGTCATAAAAAAGAAGAAGGAAGAAATAGAGTCAGATTTCTACACATAGAAGCCAAAAATAAGAAATTTTGTTCAAGGAAAAAGAAAAATAGAAACAGTGGTTTTAAAAGATATGAGCCAACTTGGCTGGGTGGGTCGGTTATTAACCCACCACAAGCTGTAAGTAAGTCTATATTGTAAGTTGCATTAGCCTTTATTTCCTTTCGATTGATATGAGTGGAATATATGAAATTTAATTGATATAAAAAAAAGATTGAAAATTGACTTGAGTATTGTATTTGATTTGAGTTGACTATGAGTCCGGCACTACTTAGATTGACCTGTTTAAGCTCGATAGCACTGAAACAAGGTAATGGATTAATTCCTACTGCAGTAAATGGATATTAATTAAGGGCGTTCCGAAGCTCCGTGGTGATGCCAGTTGTTCTTGGCTTGGACACTGGTTAGATCCCACTATTTTTAAATTGCATGAATGCTTCCATTGGAAGTTATGAAATGAAAAACGAAATGCTAAAATAGTTGTCAACTAGTGTATGATCCTAAATTTGATTCTTATTGCATACATTGAGATCATTGCATAAATTGCCTAGTATTCGAAATTGAACTTATGAATAGTCTTAGTATTAGATTTTAAACAAACTTAGTATGTGTAATAGCATGTACTATCAATATCGATCTATTTATGCATTGCTGAATCATCGTATGTATTAGTGTTATTAATGGTATTACAGGCCCAGTTGCCAATGCCGGTCCTGCAGAGGCTGCAGTGCCAGTGGAGGAAACCATTTCGGTTCCTCCGAAAGGAATAGTGGAGTGGAATGGCTGGAATATCATTTGATTTTGATATTATGGTGTAAAAATGATATGAGAATCTTTTGGAAACAATTTTGAAAACTTGAGATATATCATCATGCATTATATTTTAAATATGCAATGGATAATATGATTATAGAACTGAATACTTTACTTTGTTTAAAGAACGTTGTGAATTTGTAAATGTGTATAATAGGGTAATATTGAGTAGCTTATATGAATTTTTCCATATATGATATCATATTTGTATTTGTCTTCCACATTGTTGTGTATATGACAGGTGTGATTTGAATATCTCACTCACGTGAAGAAAGTATATCCCATGTGTAATTTTGTTTTAACTTAGGTTAAACACGGAGTTCACGGGAGTACGTGTGTCGCGCTTCGGGATTTGCCCAAATATGTCGAATCTTGGGCTCAGGGTGTGACATTAGTCAACAAGTACAATAAAATGCAAAGGCATTGATTGGGGAGTGCTTTACATTTATGCAATTGATGGATGATTTAGAGACATCCGTGACACATGTCTACATTCAATGTACTCGTGACCCACCTAATACTGGGTTTATTGTTTGAATGAGTTTTTTTATCATTATAAAGATGTCTGCGAAGTTTCATGCGAGTCCGAGCAGGTTTGAGGATAATAGAAAGTAATTTGTAATTTAGGAAAAATTAAGTGAGTTTTTTCAAAAATTCAGTTTTCACTGAATTTTAATTCATTTGAAAACTCTTGTCATCCTCCTTGTTTTTCGTTCTTCACTTTTCGCGGTCGGACACCTCTAAGTCAGTCAATTATCGTCATCTCCGTTAGTTTGGATTCAAATGCAGTATCTAGAAATATACCCTTTATAACCCATCGACCCTACTCTAGCCCCTCTCTTTCATTCTTTCCATTTGCATGTAGCTATTGGAGCATTCTCTCTTCTTCCTCCCTCATTTCAAGAGCACAATTCAGACAAAAGATTTCATTCCAAGCTAATTGAAGCCCAATTTATTCTTCTTCTTACCTCCTTTTCATGACTTTAATTTGGTAAGTTTTGACCAATTCCCTCAAATCAAATTTCATTCCCTAGGCTGTTTAGGGTCTTGCATGTAATCCTTTTCCCTTTCTTTCTTCTCTTTTGTGCTTTAAAAGTGTGAGAGTGGATTTGGAGAGTGGGTTTGCTTGGTGGAGCTTAGGAGGCTGTGGTGTGGGCTTCTTCTTCTCAATCCCCTTTTCTTCTTGCCAAGGAAAGTAGTGTAGTATATATGATATGCATGTGTTATTATTGCTTCCATGTTGATTAATTGCTTAGCTAACTTGCAATTCCAAGCTTGATTATGTATAAATTGGATTTCATACGCTAGTTTAGATGTTTAATTGATTTGGACTTGTAAATGAGGGTTAGGGTTTGCTTAAAAGGGGTTAATTGTAAGGTTGTTATGCTGGAAGGAGTAAGACCTGAAGACAAGGGGCGAAAACCCAAGTTCTGTACATCTAACCATAAGTCAAGATAGGTTTTGCCTATGAGGAATTTCCCTGTAACCTGTAAGCACCCATTTTCCATTTTCTTCTACGGTTACCCCAGATAGAAGTTGGATAGGTTTTGTATGACTGACTACTTGAGCCATAGTAAAAATTGGATTGTTCTAACGTTAGCCTCACAGCTAGCCTCATGCCATTTGCCGTTAGCTATAGGTTCTTCTATGGTTGACCGTAAGGACTGTTGTTCTCTTTTTGAAAGGGGACTTTTTACCTAGGTTTGGGCCTTATGTTTGGGACTCTCTGACCTTAACCTTATATGGCCATCATGGGGAATTGAAACGGACCACAATGAGCTCAGTGTGCTTCGTCGGTTATCTGGGAACTTCGTGTGAGGTCCGTTCCTTAGCCGAATACACATGGAACTGAGACACTATTGCCCAATAACTTTCGGTAAACTAAGGGCTGACCAAAATAGGCACTGATGTCTCAGTCTCCATATGTACTATGTGGAGTACACGTACCGTAGACATTAGACAACCTTTGACCTAGGGTTGACTCGTACATCTCTCCTTGACTTGCAATCTTGTATTAGCTGTTATACGTACCGTATACACTTTCTCCATAACACACTTGTATAACTTATAAACATGAATTGCTTAGACTTAGGTTAATTGAATCAGACATACAGTGTATCCTTAGGTACCTTGCTTATCTTGTACTTGATGGACACGCGTGACTAAATTTGTATTGATGTATGGATATTATTTGAGGACTGCTCAGTGGGGATTTGTCTTGAAATAGGCTTGACTTAGAGTAACCCTCAACACATTATATTGCATCTTGAATTCTAGCCATATGTGCTCGTCTTGGATTCTGTCTTAAGCACCCTAAAGCCATACATTATTCGATTACAGTAGGATCCACTTTGGGAAGGACTGCATTCCTTGACCGTTTGCAGAATAGGTTATTGGGGGGTTTGTTATTCGGATACTAGAAGTGGGCAGACGGCTTTGGATGTTGTTCACTGGTGCAGGATAAAGTCAAGTGGCTTGGACGCCATTATCCCTGATAGGTGGCTTGGACACTCGAGACGGACTTTGGGCATTGGCAAGCCGCTTAGACTTCGTTAGTACCCACAGGAGGTGGCTTTGACATCCTTGGAGTCTCCTTTTCTAGTATACTGTATGACATGACTAGTGAATGCTATTTTTAGAAGATGCTAGGATTATTATTCATGTGATTCTTGTACATTATTCATGCTTATATGCTTAGCTTCTTATCTTGGTTTTCTTCTAATTATTTACTCATCTTTATTCCTATTTGAAACATGTTATATCTTTTATACATTGCTTATCTTCTTCCCAACCTTTGTTGACATTGTTTACCTTGGTGTCCAGACGACACCACGTTCTATCCCTAGCCGGAGGTTGAGGCGATCCCGAAAGGATCCTTAGCCATAGGAGCGGGAGTGGTGTGCCGACAATATAATATAACATCATCACTCCCGGCACGCGAGAGCCACATGAGGACTTCTTTTCATGTCACCTTTTATCTTTTTGGTACTTTTGTCCTTGTCATACTCATTCTGTATATCTTTTGTAGTAGTCGCCTAGGTTTTGGGATGATCACTTGTGTATAAACTTTATCTCTTTTTTATTTTGAAACTTTAATATATAAGTGAGACACTGATACTTGATGAAATTTATTATTTGATGTTTATATTAAGTTTCGCAAGTGATAATTATAAATGAGCTTCAAATATCCAATCCTTACCGCGAACATAGATCTTTGGGCGATATTGGGTGAAAATTTTTATTTAGTCCTAAATTTTCCTCCCCGGATCCGATTTAACCACTAATTGAGTCTGGGGCCGTGACAATGGTTTGAAGCAGTGGCTGTTACACAATGGCTTTAGCGGGTTATAATTATTTCTGTACTCTACATTTTTTAATATAAAGGTCTATGGCACATTATGTAGTATAATACTACAATATAACCAGACTGAATTTGATCCTTGACAAAGCTATCCCTGTTTTGGGAAAAAACATACTGACTAGACAATTTACCTTGGCTGTGAAGTAGAAGCATTGTGATCTTTGCCCAGCTTCCTTGAATTTAAATGACTTGATAAATCCTCAATACTTATGTTGCAATTCTTTGGAAGAGCAGCATCTTGTGAGGTTTTCCAAGTCATCGGAACAACTAGCTCCCTACAACATCAAGGAAAATAGAGACCTTAATGAGGCACATTTGGATTCCAATAGCCATAATACCAAGAAACATTAGAAAACATATATGGTGTAGTTGAGTATTTTCTGCAGAAAATGAAAATGGTATCTAGAATTAGAATGATTTTTTTTTCTTTTGCTATTGTGTTAACATATTCTACACTTTTCATTTACTGAGCTCGAAGAATTTTTTCGTAATTCTTATGAAAACAAATTTGATCTATAACCTCGAGGTTGCAGTAGTGAGCACCTTTCACTATGTCGTAGGCTCTTGTCACGCAATATAACCTGACTGAATTTGATCATTCATGAAGTGATCCCTGTTTTTGGGAAAAAACACACTGACTAGACAATTTACCTTGGCTGTGAAGTAGAAGCACTGTGATCTTTGCCTAGCTTCAGTGAATTTATATGACTTGATAAATTCCCAATACTCATGTTGCGATTCTTTGGAAGAGTAGTATCTGGTATGGTTTTCCAAGTCATCGGAACAACTAGCTCCCTACAACATCAAGAAAAACAGAGACCTTAATGAGGCACATTTTGATTACAATAGCCATAATACCAAGAAGCATTAGAAAACATATGGTGTAGTTGTGAAGTATTTTTTGCAGAAAATGAAAATGGTATCTAAAAATAGAATGATTTTTTTTCTTTTGCTATTGAGTTAACATATTCTACACTTTTCATTTACTAAGCTCGAAGAATTTTTTCGTATTTCTTGTGAAAACAAATTTGATCCACAACCTCGAGGTTACAATAGTGGGCACCTTCCACTGTGTCTTAGGCTCTTGTCACGCAACATAACCTAATTGAAATTGATCCTTCACGAAGTGATCCCTGTTTTGGGAAAAAACACAGTGACTAGACAATTTACCTTGGCTGTGAAGTAGAAAGCACTGTGATCTTTGCCCAGCTTAAGTGAATTTAAATCACTTGATAAATCCTCAATACTCATGTTGCGATTCTTTGGAAGAGCAGCATCTAGTGTGGTTTTCCAACTCATCGGAACAACTAGCTCCCTACAACATCAAGAAAAACAGAGACCTTAATGAGGCACATTAGGATTGCAATAACCATAATACCAAGAAACACTAGAAAACATATGGTGTAGTTGTGGAGTACTTTCTGCAGAAAATGTCCTTGAACTGAACTTTTAAATATAAAAAAGTGACAATAATATAATGACTCTTCCATTGCCACTAGAACCATTTCTCCACCGAGTGAGGATTCCTGACTCGTCATTTTCTCCTCATCTAAAACCAACGTTTGTCAAACATAAACTACAGGTTGGTTCGACTTGATACACATATGTTGCTCAAAATTTAGCTAGTTTGAGCTGAAGTGGCTGAATTTTTTGGGTCTAGTTGATGACTTCATAAGCAATGTTACCTAGCTAAAAGAGTACAGGTGTGCATCCGAATATCCTCTAAACATTTCTCAAAACTTGTTTTGTATAACCCACAAATCAAAACAGGAAAACAGCACGTGAACACGTTATAAATTTTCATTTTGAGTATGTTAACTTTTTTGCAGGAGTTACAACAATATGTTAGAACACAAATAAGAAACCAAAAAAGATGACAGCTGTTTGTGGAAAAAAAAAGAGAAGAGAATCAACATATACCCCTCTATGCATTTGTATCTGCATTTTAACTTGTGATCCTCTGTATACATCCCAATTAAGGCATTCGAACGCACTACCAGGTTTGGTATCTCTGCTAAAGGTACAATATCCCAAATTTTCAATACTTGAATATAGTGTGAATCCTCCTTCAAAATGTCAACCGCCCAAATAACATATTGGCCATTAACACCAAACTGGTTTAAAAGCTGGAAGGAACATCCTTTCACAACATCCTCTTTCTTAGGACGCCAACCACTAGAAAGCTTCATAATTAACTCAATCACTTCCTTCCGAATGCCAGTTTTCATTATCTTGGCAAAAGAAATCCTGAAATTATCGGTGAATTCAACCTACGCAGAATCAAACAAGAAGCAATTAGACCATAAGATAAACCAAGCATATCCTCTAAATAATATATCAAATAAATGAAACACCATTTGATCAATGACTCAATGGAGAGTAAAAAATAATATTAAAAAGCAGTGATATTAATATTCAATGCTGAACTCACGTAAACAAATAAAATCAATTCCAAGTAAGTGCAGAGTCATTTACCAATAGTTACCACGCATATTTTTTTCAAAAAATAATCACCATGCATATGCATCAAAAAATTACTATAACTACTAAGATATTCTGCAATCCGGTGAAATACAAGTGAGCTGCAGTTGTGCAGAAACCTTAATGATAGTCACAACGAATTCACCTATTAGATTTATGGAACAAGTTAAATCAATTAACCAACCAAAAATGGAACCATAGGAGTAGTAGAACCGCAGAAGAAGCAAACATCACAGAAAATTTACCAAAAAAGTGGTCTGGTAGCATTTGGTTGCGACCGAAATTGCAGGAAATACTTCATGGAATGGATGGCTAATAATTCAAATATCCATCCATTCTAGAACTCCCATTCTAGCACAGAAGTCGTTAGTACTGATTTCAACACAAAGCCATCAATATTAATGTGTTTTCTGATTTCTACAACATATGCACTATAAAACAGATCCAGCGGCCAAAATAATCAAACCAAATGATGAATAATTGTTCATATCCAAATGCTAAAACTTTTGGACTATATATTCAGCCAATTGAAAACCATGTGTGTATTTACAGATCTAATTTTTATCATTATTTGCGTCGATAAATTATAGGTCACACTTGCATTATATGGATGATCATCCAAAATACCAAAGGAAAATTACTCTAGATTGTGTCATATGAGATATTCGGGTTTTCATAAGATACTGATTGACACCGATAAGAAAAGAAATAGAAAAGAGAAAAGATACGGATTAATAACTAGAGTTTCTTTTTTTTTTGTAGAAGATTCATAACTAGAGTAGAAAGGAACTAGGCGAAATTTTCAGTTTTAGAACAATCCAAGTTAGTATAGCCTTCCAATACCTAGCTTCTTTTGTAACACGCTGGAGAATACAGGTAGATCGAGGTTCACTGTACTCCCTAGATGTTTTTTAAGACGACATTGTTCACTTCCATCACTAACACCTTATAACGCGAGATATTTCTAATGGTTTCTATTTGTTAATTGCAGCGATAGTATGTATGAACAAAAAGATTACTTACAAGAATGAATAAAAAAAATACCTTCCACTTTGCTCTGTTAAACAGAAGAGAGTTTGAATCTAACAAATGATTAAATTGACCAATCTCAATGACAGCAGATGTGATTGCTTCAGCTAATTGAGTATCCTCCTCTGCATTAAAGTAGCAGCCTCGATTTTTTGCATCAAGAACTACTTTTTTCCAGACACAACCACTACTAGATAAAGTCAACCCATTCCCTACGATCCAAAGGCAGTGCCTGCAATGGAAGCAAACAAGTAAACAAAAATTGAAAAGACACTGGAACATGATCCAAGTGCTAAAGTCATTGGTTTGAATCTAAGTACTTTTTAAAGGTATTATTTTTAATATATATATATATAATACATTTTTGTATGTATTATCAGTATAGGTCAGTCA
This sequence comes from Camphora micrantha, assembly GCA_003546025.1. Lineage (NCBI taxonomy): Eukaryota > Viridiplantae > Streptophyta > Magnoliopsida > Laurales > Lauraceae > Camphora > Camphora micrantha. The sequence goes on along the minus strand of QPKB01000005.1, from coordinate 11,952,768 downwards.
AGCATTATGGTTTGTACTATACCTACAAGTACTCTAGTCAAGGACTTGAATAGGTGATGCATTATTTGAGAAAAAATTCACTGATTCATTGAATATCCTATTGAAGTAAGAAAGAAGTACCTGGCCCGAGTCAAAGCTACATTTGTTCGTTGAGGATTGGAAAGGAATCCAACTTCACCATTACTATTTGATCGGACAGTAGAAACAATAATCACATCCTTTTCACCTCCTTGAAAACCATCAATGGACTTGACAATAACAGTAAAGTCACTATGTGTCTCGTACGTTTTTCCTAGCTTTTCTTGAATTTCAGAAACTTGTGCAGAGTAAGGACATACCACACCAACATCAAGCTTCTGCTTCGAAGAAAGAGATGCTGCAAAAAGAATCAAGGTTCAGATCACACTCACCGTCATTAAAGGTCTAGCGAAAATCCCGTGCTAACGTAATTCATAATATTATACAGTGAAGAATATTATACAAAAGGGCTTTGTAAATAGGGAGGGGAACGTGTACAGAGTAAAGAAAAAGAACGGATATACAAAGAAGATGAAATGATATATTAAAATGTTGAAAACATACCGAGAAAAGGAAATGAGCGGAGAGAAATGAAGAGTTTCAGTGTTAAAGAGTCATAAAGGAAGAGCTTCGGTAGTAATTAAAGAGGATTTAAAATCGGAAATGGTAGAATCATTCTATCAAAAGAAAGGGTCAAAACAAAATTCACAAGGTTCAAATCAAATTGTAATTAATCACTGATTTCTCAGTTCGCTTCATATTTAATCAACTTCATATATTATATATTCATTTGAATTTAGTTTTATTGTAAAATGGTTGTCATAGAAAATTAATGACTATATAGGAAATCATATAAAATAGTTATTTCAAAAGTTTGATTACTCATGTTTATAGTACAATATATAAGTATGAAAATAATAACAACAATATTTATAGAGGTCAGTATTATAAAAATATGGTTATTTTTATCAATACCTCGTGGATAAATTCCAATTCCCGGTTAATATTCCAAAATGGGGTTGAGTCCCTTCCTCATTAACTGATTTTAAGTTTTTGTTGATAACTATTAATAAAAAGATGATCTGTGGTGTAATGGTAGGGTTGCACATTTGAAATCCATATTGTTCTGAGTTCGAGTCTTGGCACATACCATGTTTAACTTTTCCCACGTTATTAAAACTACATAGGTCATGTTGGGTCCAAAAAGTGTGTTTTATATCTTACCCGACCCGTTTGCTAGGGTCAAACTATATTAAATTGAATGAGTCAAAATCAATTGCAGCGAATTGAAACTGATTTCAATTTGAAACAACTTCGCTTCATCTTATATAATATAATTGAGATAAAAATTTCCTTGATGACAAAAACAAAACAAGACTACTAGTATATCCATAAATCAAAATCCAATTGAATTTACACAATGACATTTATGGACTAAGAAACCTTAGAGACTACATTTTCATAAAACCTCAATGTACAAATAGAATACAGATGAGATAATTTTGAAAGTTGTATCATGCAAACCAATTATATAATTCCACCAAGCATCTTTCCCAATCTTTGATCTAATATCCTGGCGGTATATCATGTATGCATATTTATTGTTTAAGATTGATGTCATATGTTCATAAGAAATAGGATGCATACTTCTTAACAAATTCTAGATGCAAATACCTTCAAAAAGTCTTCTCACCAACTGCAGAACTACAGCTATCTCGACCACGTTTTTTGGGCTATGCCTATCAAATACCTCCATTCCTTCAGCAACATTTATAAATGAGTAGGAGCCATACATCCTTCCAGGAAGATATTGCTTTTTGTAATCTGGATGTTTGACATTTGGACCATCCAAAATCTGGTTCTTGTAGAAGTTAGCATTGGGAAAAGAACTTATAGAAGGATGCATTCTGTACTGCATATTTAGAAGGTCCTTCCCAAGTCGAAGCGAACTCAATCTTCCAAAAAGGCTTCTTCCAAAACCAGCACTCTCTGATAGCTGCCAAAGGATAAAACATCAAATGTGAATAGAGAAAATTTTCTACATTGTAACACTACATAGAGGAAACATTTTTGCAGAAAGAAAAAAAAATCCCAGATTCCTAATTCATCGATATTCACAGTTTAGGCATGTCCACTTGGCATCACTCTGCTCCTGACTATCCGTTATCAAGCCAGTTACATTACAGCTAGGATTGTCTTCTGAGGAAGTACTTTTGAACAAACAACAATGGCTATCCATAGTGGGACCAACTGCCACAGGACTGGTTTACATTGTTGAAAAGTGGACTCCACAAGATAAAAAAAAAGAAAGAGAATTTTACAGGTAAAAGCTCCATAGGACCCTATATCACTAATGAGGTCCCAGTAGCACAGCATAGACGGGCGGGGTCCTCTTGGTGCATCTTTATCTCTCTATTTATTTATTTTTTTTTTTTTTTTTTGTCATTTAGCGATATGGTCGATATTGACCATTTTGATAGTCGTATCGATCGTTCTGTAGTGGTTGCTCTCGATTTGCGGAACATAAATAGAAAATGAATTTTTCTCCTCTTGTTTGTTGGTGTTGCACCAGAGCGGTGTACGCGATGGATGAGGCCAGGGGAGGCAAGGAGAAGGAGGATACGAAGGAATAGAAGGCGGCGAGCATGGGGTCGTCTTTATTGGAGGAGGAGGCAGGATCGCCATGGAGGGAGTGGAGAAGGGAGAATAGGGTGGGAAACGGATGCGAGGTTGTAGGCGGAGATGAGGAAGAGGACCTGGGCAAGAGGTGGTACGGGTGGGAGGGGATAGGGTCTAAGGACTTGTAGACCCAAGGGAAGTGAGAAGAGGCGAGCATGGAGGTCTACCTGCAAATTTATCTTTTTTTTTTTTTTTTTGTTTCACAATATGGTCGACATCAACTATTTTGCTGTGTTCAGCAAATAAGACAGTTACATGTTAAAGAAAACCTGACTGACAATGGTCGATATCGACTATTCTATTGTGTTCAGCAAATAAGACAGTTACATATTAAAGAAAACCTGATTGACAAAATGGTCGATATCCACCATATCGTTAAATGACAAAAAAAAAAAAAAAAAAAAAAAGCGACACCAAGTAGGGCTGCACAATCGAAAATCCGGTCCAGATTATTGGACCAGAATCCGGTCTGACCGGATTTCCGGTTGTACTTAAATGGGAGGACCGGACCGGTCTAAAACAGTTTGGTCTGGACCACTTAAGTGGTCCAGACCGGTTTCATTTTTTTTTGTTTTTTTTTTTTCATAATCTTTTATTTTATTTTATTTTCATTTTCAGCTCACATCTTAAGATAAAAAAATGTGAATTCATTTAAAGACTTGAGCATTGCTGACTTACTTAATGATTTTGAACATTGCTGACTTATTTAATTTAAAGTTTAAACATTTTGAACATTTTTATCTTTCAAGTTTAAAGTTTTGTATTAAAAAAAATAAAAAAATATATTTATTATTAATCCGGTCCGGTCCGGTCCGGACTAGTTCTTAAAATGTCTGGACCGAACCGGACCGGATATAATCGGTTTTTTCAAATCCGGTCCAGACCGGACCGGACCGGACCGGATTTGTACTGTTAAGATCATAAATCTGGTCCGGTCCGGCCTGCGGTCCGGTTCTGTTCAGCCCTAGCACCAAGAGGAACTGTCCGATTTATACTTTGTTATTGGGACCTCATCAGTGATATGGGATCCTATGGGGCTTTCACCCGAAGAATCCTCAAAGGTGAAGTTTGAGCTTACTAGCAGTTCTCTACGGTTGAGAATTTTATATGTCCCATAAATACAAACCTTGCTTTTAACCATTGCACTCAGCTGGCATTCATCACCGATGAGAATAGCACGGCGTATTCCCAAAAGTTGTAAGGGAATCGTCGATTCACATTCTTTTAGTTGAGAAGCTTCATCTATGACCAACATCTCCAGTGGGTCCATCTCCACTGAATGTAATCTAAACGAAGTTGAAACGGTGCATAAAATGAGGGTGGCACCTTTAAAACAAAACTCTCGGATCGAATGTTTCCATAGACCTTCTGGGATCTTCAATGATTCACGAAGAGATCTTAGCAACCGAAGGCAGTCACTTCTAATCTTGTACAACAAAAGGGCCGTTGAGCTCTTATCTTCCCTGCCTTTAGGCTGAGAAGTTGCACTATTCAATTCTTCGGAGTGAGCAAACACTTCCTCCAGCTCTTTGTCAGCAATACTAGCTTTGCCCAACAAACTTTCAAAGGTCTGAAGAACATGACGAAGATTTGTCAACAGATTATAGTTAATTACAGAAAGTAAAGTTGCTGGTAGGTGAGTGACCAAGATTCTTATACACTCCAACAGTGCCTTTGTCTCAAGACTGAATCTCTGTTGAACAAATCTGCGAAACGTTAACAAATCCTCTTCTCCCTTTTCCTTTTTGTTTAATGAATCCTCCTCTCCCTCTTTCTTTTCTTTAATGAATCCTCCTCATGTGATGAATCCCCCTCTCCCTCTTTCTTTTCGTTTAATGAATCCTCCTCTCCCTCTTTCTTTTCATTTAATGAATCCTCCTCTCCCTCTTTCCTTTTCGTTTAATGAATCCTCCTCTCCCTCTTTCTTTTCATTCTCTAGATACAATTTGTAAGAGTGAACAGAGTCTTCTAGAAACTCTATCATAGAATTCAGGTGATGATTCCACCCGCCGGATGATGGTGCAAAGCACTTTTCAAGGCGATCGACACGGTGATCAAGAAACACATCCTCAAGATCGTCGTCGATGTTCATGCGCTTCTTGTTTCCAAATAAAAGAATGTCACCCAACGAATAGTCGCTTGTGGGACATGATTCTCTCACCAACTTTACTAGACGTGAGGCGACTTCCAGAACTGCAACATTTGTTGGTGCACATGTAAGGGTTCTGCATTTCATTTGCAAGAGTGCCCAGAGTAGTACACTGACTGTTTTTGTTTTACCAGTTCCAGGGGGTCCCCAGATAAGTTTAACTGAATGATTGCCAATGCATTGCCTTGCATATAGAGAAGTTAATACTGCATCCTTTTGTGACTCATTCAGTCCAAATGAAAGCAATTGTTTGTGCAGAGTTATGCCCTTAACAATATGGATGTCTTGTCTATAAGAACAGAAATGACATCTTCCCCCAACCTGTCATTAAGAATATTTAGTGAGTAGTGACTAGTGACCCAAATCCTAGAGAAACAATATTGCTTTATACGCATGGAAAAAAAAAAAAAAAAAGGAAAAGAAACAAAAAACAAAATTTAGCAAAAGGAAATGAAGAGAGATCTACTTGAAACAATTGTCATACATAAATCATGGAATTATGTCAGTGTTTCTTTCAATATATGCATCAAATTATACTTAAAAAAATTGGCAGAAAGAAACAACAGTCACCTTATACGCCTTGTTGCTGCGCCTGAATAACAGGAATAGAATATGCCCAGAGGTAATAAAAATATCAAAATTTATTGAGACTACAGACAGAAGTGTAAATAGGCGGGACGCCTGTATTGCTGTTAATTTTTTGCTTATTAAGGAAGCTGAGCCATCAGTCATGTGCTAGCTTTCATCTGTTTGAAAGTAAACATATGAGTTTGAACCCCTCATCCTCTCCATGAACAAGGAGGGTGTGAATTGTGATTCACCTCTGCACCAATAGTGGGGTGCTTTATTTGACAGAGATGCTTAGCGAGAAATCCCAAAATCAATTGGTGACAGAAGATTGCACAGTCAACTGCTTAACAGTAACATTATTATAGGCCAGGGCCTGGCCCTTAAGGGTATACAGACCAGGCCCTTCCCATTTAACAATCAGGCAAGAAGGTTAGACCCAAGTACAGACTACAATCCTTAAAGCAGAGCCCGAATCCAGCCCAATGTAGCCAATCTTTGGCCAGAATGGGACTGGCCAGGCCCACGAGCACCCGTTAAATGTGGAGGGTTTCCAGTTGAAACCATGACACTGGAATTAAAATTTTCATTTTCACATCATTTATGAGCATTTGGCTAAAAAACAATTCCAATTATATCAATGAAACTGTAACGGCACTTTTTTTGGACTTTCATGTTGATTACTTGTTAACTGTTAACAGCAATAGATATAAATGTTAAGAACACATCCTTTGCACATCATTGGTTTCCTTTCTAATATTAAGAGAACCATTTTTCCTTTACCCATATTATCAGAAAAATTACATAATTTTCTAGATAGAGTTTCTAAAGAATTCTAACTATTTAAAATACACACGTGAGAATTTATAGTTTTTATTTTTTTCTCCAATTCATAAATATTTATCATTTATATATTTTAGTCTATTACTAATTCAAAAAATTATTTTGGATTTCTGTGACATTTCCCAATAACATCCTCATAAAAACCAAAATTTAAAAATATGCTTCTAGGCGCAGTACAACGGTGGTAACTGTAAACCACGTCCCTGAGTGCTTTCCTCCCTCATGCTTCACCTGAGTGGAAGGAGTGGAACTCAAAGGCCTTTTCCATCCACCTAATATGTCCATAAAATTTACCCTCGTAGACGTTGGTCCCATTGTAAGATTAAGTATATGTAAAAAGGTGATTAAAGCATGTTAACAATGCATAAGATTCTTTCATTCACCTTCTACGGGGGGCAAAATTTGAAGATATTTAATATACAAATAGGGCATTTATTTTGAGCTGCTCAGCATATTGATAGGTGGAAGTTACACTCCACTCATTGGAAGCACCAAGGTGGGTCCAGGGTCACCTCAAGGTGATGGGATAAGGCTACAATTACATTAATAACAACATGACATGCGGTTATAAATAAAAGAAAAACACTGATAAGATGGACTGGGCTCACCATGGAATCAGGCTGCAACACATCTTTGATCACATTCGAGTTCCTATGCATGGTTTGATCCCAACACAGACTCTTCCATATCCGACCGTTGGTCTTGATGTTCATCACCAAAACAGCAAGAAGAAACCTTTCGTTGTTGTCACTTTGAGGAAGTACAATGGGCTTTGAAGCTTTAACCCGGACATAGTAACTTGGGCCTCTTTGGTCGGCTGTAACATAAGTTACAACAGCAACATTATAGGTACTTGGCCCTTCCACTAGATCATAAGCAACATTGGGCTTTGTCTCTGTTATAACGAAGACATCGTCTCTCTCTGGAATGTAAGGCTCTTTACCACTCACAGTCGGTGGCAAATCCAAGAGTTTTTTTTGAGGGGTGCAAACGGTAATTTGGTTTTTGGGGCAAACCATTGATTTTGAAGGTGGGCCCACAATTTTAATTGAATTTTCTAAAGCGCTCCGTAGTTTAAAGGGTGTGACCGCACCCGTATGGCTCTGCCTGAGTCCGGCCCTGCCCACAGTTGAAGTTGAAGTTGAGTTTGGAGTGCTGCTTTTAAGGAGTCTGACCTTGATGTTATATACGAAGCCTTCTTCTTTATGCTGACGCCTGGATTCCTCTATTTGCAGAGTAGTTGCTTGAGAGAGATTCTCTATGTTTGAACACATGTCAGCACGAGTTTCTTCTAGCAAAGGTGTAACATATGATGGGAAATAATGGTGTATGGATTGGAATGTATCGGGGATCCTTGCCACCTGCAAAGTATTCAATTGCGTAGACGATAAATATATACTATTATTATGCTATATAGGTGGATGCCCACCAAGCAAATGGAGACGTGATGGAACCATAAGATTGGATACGAAAAAGCACAACCTATTTAAATACTTGGGCTAGCGATATGTCAGAATGGAAAAACAAATGACAATGACAAAGTTGAGACACTTAGTAAAGTTGATATCGGAAAGTGCAACACATCATCCGAGGATTTGGCTCAAGATAGGTGGATAGGTAAAAAATGGAGAAACAAAATTTCCTATAGGTCAAAATGGAGAAATAAAATTTATGTAGCTAACCCTAACATAATTAGGGATAAGGCCTTGATGATTAAAATGATTTATTTATTTTTTTTTTTTAAATTGCAACTCCTCATTTTGAAAACATGGTTTTTAAGAGTATGAGTCCCTCAAACTTTAACTATAGAAGTCTTGAGTTGAAGTAGTGAAACTCCATGTTGGGTACACCAATTGAAATCCAAACCATTCAAAATGAGTGCCGTTCAAGTATAAGGGGTATTTTCAAATTCTACGTCTATTCGAGTTTGTTCCAATATTCCTTTGATGAAAAACATGTTAATAAATATAAATAAAAATGTGTTAATCATATTTTTTTTTAAACAGTTAATCCAACGGTGGAACAAACTTGGATTTATATACACTTGGAGTAGGGGTGTAAAAAAAAACCGAGAAACCGTCTAACCGAACCGAACCAAACCGAACCGCGGTTAATAACCGTATTCCACGGTTCGGTTACGGTTACGGTTAATGAAATCCAAAAACCGTATGGTTCGGTTCGGTTACGGTTTTCCATAAAAATTCACTGCGGTTAACCGAACCGAACCGTAAAATGCGGTTTGGTTAACCGCACACGGTTAACCGTACCGTTATAAAATAAAGGAAAAAAAAAGGGGGGCTAAATGAAAATTTTCGCAATACATAAGTAAAAATTTTCACAAAATTGACTGGACTTAAGAAGTTATTGTATATTAAACCAAAAAAGAAGATGCAAATTGAAAAATTAATATTCAAATTTTTCCACGGTTATTAACCGTAACCGAACCGTCTTATAGGTTAACCGTGGTTCGATTTTCTACGGTTTTTGTCTGCACGGTTACGGTTACGGTTTTCAAATACAGAAAACCGCGGTTACGGTTCGGTTAACGGTTTTCCCAAAATAACCGGTTAACCGAACCGTTACACCCCTAACTTGGAGGGAGTTTATTTTGAACGCTTTGGATTTCAATATGTGATTCTACTGTGGATTCCACTACTTTAATTCTGTTTTCTCTAGGTTAAAGCCTCGAATGACCCTGATTCATTTTTAAACTTGTGGGAAGCAAGTTGTTGGTTTGCTTGTTTGATCACGGCGATTGAATTGGTGTGGATTGAACCAATTCAACTTACAATTATAATTTCTTAGGAAACTGATGTGATAACTATAAAAAAATAAAGTTAACAACCCCTCTTTTAATAAACATCAAGCAGGTATAGTCACACTAGATGAGTCTGAGCTTGGCTTACAATCTGAAATCTAAACAGTTTAATGGGACTAATTTCACATCTTTAGGAATTAGCCTAATTGATTATGTGTGAAACACATGATTTTAATATAAATCTGGTTTATCATGTGTTGGTATCATCATAATAATGTGAAAAAAACCTGCTCCTTAGACATCAATGAAGATATGTAGCTAGCCATGATGAATTCCGCAGTCTGCATCACTTCAAAAAGAACAGTAAACAAGTTTGACTGATATCCATACATCTGGGTGAAACGAATTGGTTTGATCGCATTACGGTGGCCCACATTCATAATAAATCTATTTATAGATGCCCCAGTACAATTGATTATACATCCACATACATCCTCTGAGACCATGATTGTAGATAACAGCGGGGCCCACCTCTAAAATGCGAACTCAAAATTAAATTTAAAAATTGAGATTTTTTGTGGGAGGAAGGTATAAAAAGGGAATTTCACCCGAAAAGCCCCCCTTAGACTTTCTAAAGACGAAAAAGTCCTCGAACTATAATATCGACCAAAACGACCTTAAATGGGGATACTATTTATTTTTATTTTTTTTATTTTGCTTTTCCGGCGATATTGTAGCTTACATGTAAGGCAGGGATATGGGAGCTAGTTTTTTCTACTTCACCTATATACACACGAGCCTGGATATCCTCATTCAGGAGGCTTTTTGGTCGATGTTAAAGTTGGATGATCTTTTTGGTCTTCACAAAGTGTAAAGGAATTTTTGTAGAAAAAAAAAAAAACATTTTACTCCATTTTTTTCCTTAAATTTTATTAAAATGTGATCAATCTTACAATGAATTCAATAGGATTGAGCGGTTAGGATTTCATAGACGGCCCCACTGATCAATTACATTTATGATTCACGTGGCACTTTATCTATCATGAAATGAAAAACAATTCACGTACCTTATCCTTGAACAAGTCCTTGTTGAGAACGTCTTTGATGGGCCACTTGAGCACTATATCCGCCAAATCTTGTGACTCCATTGCTTCTTCTCCTTCCCCTACATCAAACAAACATCACATTTCTCCAAATTCACATCCCAAACATCTCGAACTAGAAAGTTCGAATACCATCTCAACAAAATCAAAATCCAAAAAAAAAAGCAATCAAGCTTCCTACTTCCTACCAAAACAGTAAAACACCTGATCAAAAGTAAGAATTCTATATCTGCCTCTGTCTTTCTCTTTCACAGGTTTCTATCTTTCTCTTGTATTGAAATGAGGAATGGGAAAGGTATGGAATTATATAAGGAAGAGTGAGAGTAATGATAGCGTAGGAACGATGAGTACTGATAGTTGTTCTTTCCTTGATTCCTAGTTCCTTTGCAGCGTCCATGGTACGCTGTCTTTTGCTTTGGTTTGGTCGATGTATTGAAAAGGAAGTGGAAACGCCTTTGGCCCTTTTCTTTTCCTGTGAGGCCTCACCTTTGGTGGGCCCTCATTTTGAATTTGAATACTATTTATTACAGTAATATGGTATAATTATACTAATTAATAGCGGTTATCAAGGTAGATAAATATTTTTCTAAGTTTTAGCCTATTTTATAGGATTTAGGCCCATTGTGTATGTTTTAGACTTATATGGTGTCTTTTTAAAATTTTTGTAGGGTTTTAGGAATTGAGGCCCTTACTAGTAAATAGGTTTTTGTAAGGAGGGTTTTCTACACTTGAGAATATTCTATAACTTCTACCAAAGGACCTAAATGCCCATGTCCTTATCCACATTTCTATGCAAACAAAAAGGCCATTTTTGGTAATTGTCCCAAAAACCCTAGCCTATATAAACTAAACTATTGCATTGGGAAATGAACCTTAAATTCATTCTCATTTATCCCTCATTTACCTCTCATTTCACAAAACCTTAGCTAAAACCCTAATTTCAAGAAGAAGAAGGGAATCACCTCCTACCTATTGTTACTACAATCTCCTAAGGACTCTCTCTTACCAATCTCTTCTACTTCTACAACTCAAGGTGAGCCTTCTTCCTTAATTCAATTTCCATATAATTCTTTAGAATTCCCTCTTTTTCTTTAGATTCCTTCTAAACCTTGGTTCTCTTATGAAATGGGTTCTAGGTTTGGTAGATTGGATTTGATTTGGATAGCTTGGATTGAGTCTTATTGCTACTTTCCCTTGCAATCCGGATTTGAGGCAAGTGCAATGTACATAATTAATATAGAATGCTTTTATTTTGAAAAATTCATTCACATTATGTTAGAAATGTTTAAATTTACTCATGAGCTTGTTTCTTTGGATTATGGCCATTAATTGATGGATTTATACTCATTTGGGAGGTTGATGGGTCCATGTTAATTGTGATAGGTAAATAGGAGTGGGATTCCACTCTAATCCAACCTATGGCAGTAAGAGAGGCTGCTGTATCATGTTTCTGCAAACGGATTAGTTAGGGCTTGATCTCTTGCGTTGAGACCGAGACCCAGGTGGGCTACTCAATGGCCAATCCGATCCGTGGATCCGAAGGGGGACCCACGGGTGATCCTAGCGGGGCTGGTCCCATAGGGAGTGGACACCCCTGGCCCACTAATTATTAGCTTGATCAGCAGATAACGTGTTTAAGGAGAAAATTCAGTTTTGGTATCAGATGGTTGCGGGACCCAGTAGATGACCCAATGATAGATCGGGTCCCCACATCTGATAGTGGACCCAGGGGCGAACCTGATGGGGATTGGATCCCATCTGGCCCCACATCTAAGGTTTATACCTTACTGGCGTCATTCACAAAGTGGGTTTTTTTTGTTTTTAACATCAGACCATGGCGGGCCTCACTGAGTGATTGATTACAGTCTGGACCATACATCTCGTAGTAGGGCCCTAGGCGACCTTAATGGTGAAGTCTGATATGGGCCTGGTTCAATGGGGCCCACGATTTCTGCTGTGTCATATCCCAGGCGAGGAGCCTGTGCTGTTGGAAACGTTCTGTCTTGTAGAACGTGGTTGGAGTGATAAAGAATAGATGGGTTGAGTGGTCCGGTGGCTTGTGAGAGCATGAGAAAATGTGGGCACCCCATGTGACAAAACTTAAAGGAATGAGTGGCCCTGTGGTCTGAGGGCGTATGGGAAACTTTAGCCACCTACCTTGTGTATTTTACTCTTTCTCATGGGTTCTGTTGTGGCCTTGACCTGATTTATTTTTAGGGATACAGAAATGAGGAGGGAAAAGAGTGGTGATGACCTGGGTTGATGCCACCCATGTGCCTTAAGTTTGTTAAATTATTTACCTTGCCCCCTTGAGTTTTTAGGATTTAGAAAATGGATCGACCATTAGCCTTTATTGGACCCAAATTAGATTCTTGAATTTTTTTGGAAAAGGAATCAACATGCTACTTTTAAAATAATTACTTGGCCCCATTAGTTTCTAGAAATTATAATAAAGCCCTAGTTATTTTTTTTTATGAACCCAGATTAGATTCTTGGATTATTTATAGCGGGTCATTATTTTGGGTAGGACCCATTGGCCATCCAAATGAATTTCCATTAATGTGCCAAGCACGAGTCAATGGTGTGGCTCAACCTTGACTCGTGAGGCCACTAAGTAAGGTCTAGGAATTTACATTTGACGTCGATTCGGTCCTTAAATATTGTCGAAGATGCCCGTAACTTCAGGAGCACTAAATACAGTATACTTAGCATCTGAAACTTCATTTAGGGATCCAATTAACTGAGATGGAACTGGACCTGAATGTGGGTCATTACTTAGGATTGGACCATTGATGTTCCCTTTGATTCAATTACTTGGAGTTTATTCCACCTATTACATTAATGTCACTCTTATGTCCTTGTCATTGCTTTATACATGTTAATTAAATAAAAGAAAAATAGACCTGAACCTAGGACTTCCTAGAGGTGACCTGGTGATATAGTTTGGAGGCATTTAACCCGTGTTTGTGTCTAGGCGGGGGCCCTCATACGGCCTATGTTGTATGTGTGAACCCTAGATGGAGAGGTGATTGTGATTAGACTTGTAACTCATTTCGGATGAGTATGGATTGTTTGATATTGGATTGAGATTGGTGATCTCTCCTGGATTATTTAGACTAAGGCCATGGTTTGGTAGGCTTTACTATGGACCCAATGATTGATACTTGGACCTCTTAGGGGTTTGTTAGAACTTTGCTCGCGTAAGGCAAACCTAGACAGTTACAGACCTGTACCTTGCCTGAGTCGGCATGAACATTCACTCAGTTGTTCTAAGCTCAGTCTGTTGACTGATCATCACTGGTAGGAGCTATTTATAAGTGTTAAGGGGGCTATCATGATGAGCTATGTTTTAGATGGACGGTGTGATACCGGGTCCGGTCTCTTGAGTGATGAGTGTTTGAGATTGATGAGTGAATTGCAAGGTTAGTTATCCCCAACACTGGTGAGATTTCCCCACCGCAACTATGTTCAGTATGGGAGGGCCGCGGCATAATATCCCGTGGTATCCAACTTGCGTGAATGTGCCACATTGTGTAGATAGATTGGCTTATCTTATTTTCCTGATTCTAAGTGTTTATCTTGCTCAATTGCCTAGCATTTGTACCTTGGATATTCTTATTGATGTTATTACTGTCTCTACTCTTTTGATGCATACATCCTATGTTATTTGTATACTGTAACTTGCCAGATCCTTGGATCTGACCCATTCTTGGTACTTAGGTGTTAACCCCAATTATAAGGACGACGCGCTCGTTGAGGCGCCCATAGCCGGAGACTATGGATGGGGACCAGCCGACTAGGGGGTCAAGTTGGAGGATGGAGCGCCTGTACCGGGGGTTTAAGAATTATCTTTTTTTTTTTGGATTTGAGTGTCTTTTTTTGTGGTAAGCAGGGAGTTAGTCTGTTTTTTTTTTATAAACATATTCTTAATTATACTTTGAGATTTAGGCTAGACTTTAGCCCTGCTACACTTGATATATCTATATGATATCTTATGCTTTCGCTTTACTCTTTATACTTCCTCAAATTTTAAACATTAATTATATTTCGGTCAAAAAGTTTTAAATTTGACCTCACTGCGGACCTATGATTTTGGAAGTTCCCGGATTCTTCGGGAAGTAGTCTGCCAAATTCGGATACCTTGACAGTTTTCTCGGTATTTGGAATTGGGGTGTTACATTTCCAAATATATAGGACCTCGACTCTTCAGCTTCCTCTGATGTAGCACCAGCTCTCACTTACTTCATATTTAAGAAATGAGTCTACAGTCCCAACCGGGGCTTTGGCTCAAAGGCACATGCTTCGTTCAAGGACTGGAAGCCTAGAAGTTATTGGAGGGTCATATTTTGAAAATCCGATCCAAATTGTTGAAAATAAATTGCTTATAAATTTTTTTATGACTTCGACTTAAGTACATGTATGTGGGGGCGATCACACCTTATAGTTCTTGATCGGGTTCTGCAACTATAATGAAAGTTTTGATTTTGCTTAAAAGATTGAGACAAAAATTCTAGGTACGCTCCCAACATGGATGTAAAAATCTTGGGTTTGTTCCTAAAACTCAATTGCTTATTTGGGTCCATGCCACAATAAACTTCCATGCACTCCTATTCAAAGGAAGTGTGAGGGAGGCATTCCTGGGTGATTTGAACTCCTTTTGACCTATAGTTGGCGATTATTTCATTCACAGACCACTTCTCTTCCCTTTGATTATATGCTATTATGAAGGGGTCAACTAAGGATGGAAAGTGAATTTAGGGTATGTTTGGTTGAACTTCTTAAATGAAAGGAAGTTCTTTCTTAAAAGTAATTTTCAAAAAGGTACTTCTTGACGGTAGCTTTTTAGTAGAAGAGGATGTTTGGTTAGTGTGACTTTATATCGACTTTTTAAAAATAAAAACATATGAGGTTGTTTGGTTAGAAATAAAAGAAACTGTTTTTAGTATTTAATAATTACACAATATAGGTAAATAAAATGAGCCAACTTACATACGTATCTTCCTTTCCAAGAGTTAAAAAATACTGAAGTGAGATGGGCAGGGAGGAACACCCACTGGATGAGAGAGGTATGAAATTATTCATCGAGTCATATGTGAACATCAAAGCCACTTCAAGATATGAGATCTGGAATTGTATGATTCCATTTTATTTTATTTTTTTGGTGACAGTTACTTTTTTTTTTTTTTTTTTTTTTTTTTTTTGAGTTTAATTGTATGGTTCGAAATCTAGGAGCTCTTACTATTTTTTTTTTTTTTTTTTTTGTTCTTCTTTTGAAATTCTTACTTCGGTCAGAGGCCAAAATCTAGGAGCTCTTCCCTTTGAATTTAATCACACAAAGATGATATTAAGACTCATATGGACTACAGTAACAAACGAAGCAATTGTCTATTTAATATTATGTCCTAAGAGAAGTCCCTTCAAAAATTGAGAAGAAAGCAAGTGCCATCAACTTTCAAAATATTATGTAAACAACTTTATTTCTGATCCAAATCTTGAAAAGAAAGAGAGAGAAAGATGGTAAGGAATTGAAGTGGGTGTGTGAGGGTCTGGATAAGCGACTACGAAATAGGGATGATTGTTGAACATTGGAGGGAGAGAGTGAAAGAAATGGTGAGATAGAGATGGTGGGACCCTTTTTTTTTTTTTTTTAATCAAGATGGCAGGACGTTGGAGTGCAAGAAAATGGAAAAAAAAAAAAAAAAAAAAAAAAAGAAAGAAAGGAAGATCCGTCCGTCCACAACGCAGGACTCGTGGTCTCGCAAAAACTTTCAACGTGAAGCGGAGAGGGAGTTGCTTTGTAGAAAAGACACTTTTTTGGCTTTTACTTTAGGAAAGTACTTTTGAAAATATGATAACCAAACAAAATTTTTCGGGCTTGTTACTTTTCCAAAGTTTAAAGCTGAAAATGCTATTCCATCCAGTCGAACCAAACACGTTCCTAATCTGGGCCTGTATGGCAACTCTATGAATAGAGTCTAAGTGAAGTAAAGTTGATTTTGAAAAAAATAATGAATATAAGTGGGTTATGATGATATATTATTTTTAGTTGTTTGTTATGGAATCTTTTTGACCTTTTATATGGGAAAGTGGATTTTTTTTTTTTTTTTTTTTTGTATTTTAGTGGATAAAGGTGGTTGCTTTTTTAAATTTTTTTTTAAAAAGATGGAGGGAGTTTTTAATTAAAGTGCTTTTGATGTGATATCTTATCTGAAAAATAGAAGCTTTACTTGACTTTTACTATGCTAGTAAAGTGCCAAACTAGCCCGAACTATTTGATTTAAAAGTTCATCCGACATGGTCATTTGGCCTCATTAGGGGTCTAGCTACTCCACTTTTTTCCATTTTTTTAAGGTAGCTTTAGGCTTTGTCCAAGCAAAACACAGAAGTTGTACTTAAGAATGCTATCATTGAAAATCATCCTTTTCTTACGTGCAATGACCGGTTAACTTAGCGATTAGGGCTGCAAAATGAAGTTAAATAGTTCCTAACTTTTTTTTTTCTTTATGAGAATGCTTGTTGATCTAGTTATTTATATTCTTAAATGATTGAGTAGGTTTGTCTTCATATCAGTAGGTGTCTTTCTTATTGTCGTTCTCAGTACAAGAATAAGCTTTATACTATCTATGCTTGATTTTGATAGATCATGCTTGGGAATATATTCTCTTTTATGGTCTATGTTTAGACTTGATAGGTAACGATTAAGTAATTCTAGTACTTTGATAAAGAGAATGAGGCATTGGGTATTTTGCTTAATTTTTATAGAAAAACTATCTCTTTGAGAAAAAAAAAATGGTTTTAAAGTTAGATTCTAGTTCTTCCATCAGCACATTGTGCATGTTGTGATCTTTCATTTCAAAGGTTCAGATCTTGATTAGGTTGGATCGATCTGAATGGTCATTGCTAATGTCATAATGACATCAGCACTTTTATTCCAGCGGATCTCCTTATGGATGGTCCGATTATACATGAACGCCGTAAGCGTTTTAATGCACTTGAGCACATGGACTTTGAACCTGAATGCATCAGGTATCTGTAAGGGTCACAGTCTGGGTAGGAACTTAAGGACCCAGATGGTTACTTTTATTTATCTTTTATGTCCCAATGCACACAGGTGGGTTGCTTTTTTTAACTGGGTCGGGTTCAATGATTGGGTTAGAACCATGCCAGTGGAACCAAACACCAGCATAAGACCACTGCAAATACATTGACCGATGTGCCAGTGCTACCATGTGCTGGATCCAGAAGGTGGTTCTTACGAAACTACTGGTATCAAATCAAGTACATACTTTATTTATTTATTATTATTATTTTTCACAACGGAGGTTCTTCAGCCCTTTGAGTTGGACTAACCCCTACGGGCCCAGGGGGTGCCATGTAAATCCCTTGTACGGCTCCAGGAATTCGAATCAGTGGGGTTAACAAAAGACTTATCTTCTGCAAATCAAATAAATTTATTTTCCCCTTTATCAACATATGTCATTTACTTTTGATAATTCGACAAACATAATATAAAATTCTCAAATAATCTATTGCCAGTAATCCGACAAAGATAATATTGAATTCTCAAACAAAAATAAACAGAAATTTTAATACATTGTTACTATTAGTTCTTAATCCAAAAAGAAAATTCAAATACATAAACTCCTACAGATGCTATCGACGGGTTTTCATGTATTGAAATCATTAAATAATAGCTTCATTATCAATACTAACAAACACATCATTTTCAATATATGTGACCAAACGGTCATTCATCCACTGATCTCCTATTCGGTTACGTAACCTATTATTTATGTCTTTCATTGCTGAAAAAGCTCTTCATACCATTGCAGTATGACCAATTTTAAAAGCAAATAAACCAATGAGTATACGATATCATTCTTTGTCTCCACTAATATTCTAGCAATGTCACTAATTCCTTTTAAGTTTTAAAAACTCGTTACTAGAGCGCATGTCAGCAATGTAGTTTTCAAGTTAATAGTCAAGTGTCACAAGGTCTATTGCAGAAAAGTCAAAGACACATAACTAAGCAAGACGGACCAACCTTTCTTTGTCAAAAGCAGAAAATGAATTCGTAGGATTCAAGCAAGCCATACTAAGAAGTAACTCAGTATTAACCTCTGTGAAACGGTTGTCTAGCTTTTGAAGTTGCATATCGATGATTGTGTAGAATAGCTCAACACGACAGTGGTGCAATTTGTAATTTGTGTGGATTTGCGTCGTGGCCTCCTAAAAACTACAAATATATCTTCCATGTTGGGGATTGAAACATCCTGTTTGTTGCAAAATGAAGACACTTCAATTAATAGAGAGTCTCGTATTACTCGCACATGGAGAAGTAGAGGGGTGGCTGACTGATAGGAGTATTCACAATGGGAGCAAAGCAACAAACTAAAGACAAATTTGTGGGCCCATTAAATTTTTTGTTTTGTGTTGGTAGGCAGTTGGCCCACTAACTTAGGCGTCCGATCTTTTATGGTGACTTTCGTTCACCACCACAGCAACAAGAAGTTAGCTAATGTGGGGTCAAACTCTTAAATTGAGTCGGTCAAAAGCTACCTATAAATTCAATTCATGACATAAAAAAAAAAAAAAAGCACATTTTAAATATTTTTTCAGATCATAGTGGGGTCAATTGACCCCATTATGATCAATGTAGCACTGCCCTTGCCTGTGCCCCTAATATGATAGTGTAGTTTCGAACCTCTAATATTTAGGAGCAAACCGTGATCCTAGACCAATTGCTACCCCCACACAGTTAAATCAAATACATGAGTCCCACCACCACCAAGCATTGGTCATGGTCAAACAAGTCCTGACCTAAAAGTAAAATGCCTTGAATATGACACATGTCAATACATACATGTATGCATGGAGGGGAGGTTTTTTTTTGCATCCAACGTTCTGTGCAAGTAACATGCCCAAGTCCAGGATAGATAGGGCTCGTCTCGTGGATAATGCTCCCACACCAGGATTCGAAACCTGATGGGAGCCATTTACTTCCTACGTCCTGACCACTGGGCTAAATTAGGAAAAAAAAAAAGCCCAAATGTACTAAATTGTGTAATGAGGCCCACCATGTTCCATGTATATTATAGTCTTTAATAAAATAATGGCTACATGAAACTTATCGACTTCACATCAATCCATGCGATGCCTCATGCCACCCAGCTTATTTATGAACGCAGGTCCGTAAATATGGTGATCTATTCATACTCATCACTCATGGATTGATTCTTAGAAAAATTCCAAAGAAGAGGGGTCTCATCATGGTTATGATCAAAATCTGATCTCATTGGCCCGATCTCAATATAATCTTTTATGATATGTGCAAATCAAACACTCACGTCATACAAATAAGTAAGGAAATTTGTATTGATTTCGTCGTACACAAACAAAAATATACATACAAATATATGTATGCACGAGCACGACACGACTGGTATGAGATCATCTGTCTCATAGAAGAAAATAAATAAAGATCATTGGCCATCCAAATTGAATTCTAAAGAACCCGATGCTCTGATACCATATATTAATTTAGAACTAACATGACTTTGAACGGATTTATATAACTATATGATTGATTTGAATAACACAATATAAATATGAAATTAATGCGTACCTTACTACACTCCTCCACTATGTGAGTGTTACCAATATAGAGTTCTTATGTGAGTTGGTCTTCTAAGTGAGGAGTCCACATGAGCGTGTGGTCATTGGGCTATAATTAAGTCCAATAATTATAACAGCATTTGCATGCGATTTGAGTCTTCTTGATTTTTATTTTAGCAATATACTTCGCAAGTGAACAATGTGACATTACGTCCAATTTTAATTGGAGTAAAATTTGGCGCATAGAGCTAATTTAACATGATACTGATATTAAGCAAATAGAATTTTACCCATGGGTTCCATTGATAGATTTAGGAATGGCCTTAGAGAGCTATATTGAGTCCTGCACTCCCAAAATCAGTAAGTTTTGTTGTCCATTATATGCTTGCTCACTGTAAGGAGGGGTGATTGTTAATCTAGGGTGACAGTTCTTGATCTGACATGCCAACCCAAGATGTGAGTTAAGTCCATCTACTTGCTGACCAACCCTAATCAACACTTACCCAACCCAACAACTATTGAACTGTCAATTAGGTTGACCAGGCCCCACTTGAGCCCATCATTTGTTTTGGCTTTGCATAGGCAAATGAATTTCATGGCCCAATTGCCAATCTGGGCCATTGGCATGGGCCCGAGTCTTTTTATTGATCCATAGTCAAATCTATAATTTACAAATTCTTCACAACTTTTTAGAGGAAAGCTATAATTCACCATTACAATTCATACATGGCTTGGTAATCCTATTACTTACAAAATCAGGCTGGTGGGCTCCAAGGAAGTAAATGCCGGGTTTTGCATCATTTTAGGAATATTTCATTATGAGAATGATTGAAGAAAAAAATTTAGCAGGTATTTTGTGAGAGAGAAAATATTTGCCAAATAAAATTTTCTCCATGCGGAAAGTAACATAACTAGAGTTACCTTTCTTTAGTCAAAAGCAGAGGTCTCAACTCAAAGGAGATGGTTACACTCTATGGTTTGAAAGCTCTCACCACTAACACACAAGGAATAGACCTTTACACCTTATGTTCAGATTAACACATCCGGGCCGCTTGTTCACTCAAACCCACCCCATTGAGATTCCCATAAGCAGGGGTGTAAACTGAGCTGGGCCGCGGCACAAGAAAACTGTGCTTGGGCCGTGCCCGGCCCATCAACCATGTTGACTAGGCCGGCTTGGCACGGCACGACCCAAAGGATAGGCCGTGCTGGGCAGGGAGCATAAAAGAGATCTGTGAAACAGTACTTAGTAAAGTTAGATTTTGACCAAATCACGGTCATACTGCTGTTTCTGCCAATCCAAAACAAGCTGGGAGAAACATTGTATAACTGTGTGAACAACAAAGAGTTTCACTTCTTTACTATCATGTTGTATAACCCTTCTACTTCATGCCTAATTGCCAATACATAACAAGGAGAAAAGTACAAAATGCAACAGCACATAAATTTTGGCCACTGGAAAGGGAAGATAATTTCCACTCTCTTCCTTTCCTGTATTGTCATTAACATAAAAAAAAGAAAGAAGAAAAAGAGTCAGATTTCTACACAGAAAAGAAATTTTGTTCAAGGAAAAAGAAAAATATAAACAATGGTTTTAAAAGATACAAGTCAACTTGGCTGGGTGGGTCGGTTATTAACCCACCACCAGCAGTCAGTAGCACACTTGCGTAGATTGAGTCTGACCCTTAGCCCGAGCCTGAAAAGATATGAGTCAACTTGGCTAGGTGGGTGCATTATTAATTTGAAAAGTCCACAGATGAATCCGGCTAATATGATAGATTTTCATATTATATATTGCATATGTCGGTTATATTTGAAAAATAAATGTAATTTTGGGATCGAAGCCCAACTCAAGTAGATGAAGCCCAAGCCCAAGCCCAAGCGAAGTCTTAAAGACCCTTGCACCCCTAGAGGGTAGAACTAAGGTGTTTACACACACAGAGGCACACAAACAGTGAATTCCATCAAATGGATAGATTTTAAGTGGCTATGTAAGAAGGCAACCCTCAACAAATTGAACATTAATCTATTGTACTGTACAGTACCAACAAAGATTCAAGAAGAATATCAAGATTGAATAACATACCTTTGCCTTGCAGAGACTTCTTGTTTAGGGATCATACCTCCAATGTCTGCACTAAAAGCATAATCAGGTTAGTCAGGTATTGGGACATAGCAACTGAACGATCAGTAAATGTGCAAATTGTGCAGGTCAGTCAGGTATTGGGCCAGCCATAGCAAGCCCAACTAAAATTGTGCATAAGACCAGGCCCAGATTGAAATCATGAACATGCATTGTTCAAAATAGCGGCGGCAACGCTATTTTGAAAATAACGGCTCTATAGTTTAAAACCTAATAGAGTCAAGTAATTTTGATTTAAAATAATATTTTTTTTCCTATTTCTTCTCCTTAGTAGCCTTTCCTTAAGTTGTTTTTAGAGGATTTTACCTGAAAAATCCTCTTAGACTTGTTAAAGACCAAAAATGCCATCAAATTTTAACATAGACCATATAGGACCTACCGCCACTTTTTGGTCTTTTTTTTCTTGACTTTTTCCATGAGCGGCGATATCGCCTCCCAGCCATACACGAGTGGGTAGGAATATGCTCACTTATTACAGTTAAAACAATTAGTTAGGTAGGGCTACGTTAGGTCGGGATATCCCCGCTCATCACATGTTAAAAAAAAAAAAAAAAGAAAAAATTACAATGAAGATTTTATGTTGCATTTTACATTTCACATTTCATATTCACACACACAATTCATATTCACATGCACATTTCATTTTCATATTACATTTTTCACTTTCACATTCTACATTTAAGTTACATTTAACATTTCATATTTCACTTTTACATTTCACATTCACTTTCAATTACAAAGTGGTGTCCAAATAGATTTAATTCCTACCCAAACTATTACGACCAAATGTGAGAATTTATAGGGGTGGCAAAAGTTGGATCTAAAGTAGACAATTATCAATAAGATTAGAGGGTCTAACCTGACCAACAAAAGACACCTTAGTAATGTTGTTAATTGAATAAAAGAGTGTTTGATTGTGTTTCTTAGGGTTTGGATTAGGACTTGAGGATTTAGGAATTGGAATCAAGATTTAGACAAGGGTTTGGAATTAGGTACTCTCTTGAATCACCAAGACCCAATAATAAAATTACAAGCGACAACAAATCTACAAACTCCAACAAGTGGCATCCTATAAAGAATCATGTCTTAAGAAACAACAAGTCAATTTTCACAAATATATAATAGACATATAAGAACCCATTTTCTTGCAAGATATATTTTATCCAAAAATGTCAAATAAAAAAAAAAAGAAAATGAAAGATATCTCCGTCATGTTTCTTAATGGGAAATAAAGGGAATGTATTAGGATTTTTATTATGTTGGCTAATTCATGGGCTGAATAAAACTCAAGGTCCTTTGAATTATATTTTCTATTTATTATAGAATTGACTGTGGTTGTCTCGCCGGAAGAGTTGAAGCGAAGAAAAGAGAAGAAAACATAAGAAACTCCGAAGACACCACGAGGCTCGATCGATTGGATGTGGGGTATTTGATCGATGCTTGATCACTCGATCCTCGAGAATTTTCCAGATTAGGGCTACGCGAATTGTTTCCTTTTGAGACTTGGTTTCCCACTTTGAGTCCGATTTGTGTTTTAATCCAAGGCACGAATTTGGGGCTATATATATGGTGTTGCTCTCAACCCTAAGATAAGACAAGAAGTTAATTCTCTCTCTTCATCAGAGGTTAGAATACCCTAAGAGAGATTTATTTGTTTTCTAAAGTTATTGAGAGATTGTTCTGAAAGGTTGTTCTAAAAGGTTTGAAGCTTCTACCTCTTTGTAGAAAGTTTGTGCATCTTGGTCTCAAGATGTTGAAGGAAGATCAAGCACAGGGAGCGTTGCATGACAGGGAAGTCGTGGTAACATGAGCAGTTGTTTAAGAATAACTACAGTCCTTAGGTCGACGTACTAACCGAGATAAAGGAGCTGTAAGTATATCTTGGAACTAGTAGCCATTCTTGCAAACCCACTTTCAGAATTATAGAAGGTAGAGTTAAATATTGGTGGAGAGAGAGAGAGAGCAGAGTAGAGCCAACGATGAGGAGAAGCTTGTGGAGGAGAAAAAAGAAGGAAGAGAAGAAGGTTCATGGAGGAGAAGAGAGGAGGAAGAAGAAAGCTCATGGGGGAGAGGAGACGATGAAGAACAAGAAAATAAAATAAGCTCGTGGCAGAGAAAATAGGAAGAAGAAGAAAGGAGGGAAGCTTGTGGGGGAGAAGAAGGGACGACGATGAAGAAAAGAGGGGAAAGGATTTTGGGTGAGTTTTAAAGAACATGTGAGCGGGGATATCCCTGCTCAGGAATATAAATAAAAAAGAATAAAACTAAAAAGGGCACATGGGACCGCTATGGTGGATAAATATATTTTGGGTCCTTTTTGGTCTCCACAAAGTCTAAGAGGGTTTTTTTTTTTTTTGGGTAAAATCCTCTTGTTTTTATCTTTATATAGTACCAAATATCTAAAACAAAACACAAGATTGGCTTCTACACGAGATTTGAGTTTTTTTACCAATTGAAAATTCACACCGCTATGCCGCTACGTGTTGTTGCAACCGTTACGTATTGCTTGTTACGTAGCTATGTCTACCGCAACTGTTATTTTAGCATGTATGTATATGAGATCAAAAATTCTACACACCCCGGGGAAAACCCCGGGATACGTAGCTATGTCTACGGCTCCCATGCAACGAGTCGGGGTGCATTAGGGTTTCCCCCGGGGTGTGTAGCACGCCTCATATGAGATATACATGCAATAATAATAAAGTGAGCCTGAGGTGGAGACAAACCCAAAAAAGCCTTGCCCAGATTGGAAAAAAAAAAGTGTACCAGGCCATATTGGGCTTGGGCTTCCCACAGACTATTTGAACTGCCACTCAAGCTAAATTCGAGGAATGACTAATGAGAAAAATAACATGGCTTGAGCTGAAATTTTAAATCAGGTTTGAGAACATCCAAGCCACTTGTTCACTCAAAACCACCCCCATTGAGATGCCAATAAGCAGGGGTGTAAACTGGGCCAAGCTGCGCCACTGCATGATAAAAACTGTGCTTGTTGGGTCGTGCACGGCACATTGACTGTGTTGACTAGGCTGTCTCAGCACGGAACGACCCAAAGGATAGGCCGTGTTGGGCAGGGAGCCCTGGGCCATGACACAGCACGACCCAGGTCCTTGGTTGTGCTGCACTGGGCCAGGGTGGCTGGGCCGGGCATGGCATGACACGGCCCGAGACACAGGCCAGCACAACAATTATATAGTCCGATTTTTTATTTAAGTAACTAAAAAGTTAAAATAATTAAAGATTCATTTTTCATTTGTAAATTAGTATCGACGTTTGTGCATTTATTTTAATAGTTCAACCTGATTTCAAGTTGAGAACTCCTAAAAGTCCATAAAGTCTCTTTCAATTTATATAAAAAAATTTATAATTGTCACGCAGGCCGACCCATGGGTGCCAAGGCCAAGCCCATCTGGGGCACAGCACGACCTAAGCTGTAGCACGGCTGATGACAAACTCCAACATCTTCAATGCCCAGTATCATGTGGAGACCATAGTATTTAGTCAGCAAGTATAACAAAATGCAGATCAGGCATTCATTTGGGGGAGTGCTTTACATTTATGCAAGTAATGGAAGGTTTAAAGAACATGACACGTATCTACATTCAATGCACTTCTTGTGACCCACATAATACTGGGATTGTACCTGAGCATGGTTTAAAACAGTGACCAGTTACGCAATGGCTTTGGCAGTTATAATTGTTTCTGTAGTCACCATTATATCACTATAAAGGTACATGACACATTATGTAGTATCATACACACACAGGCACGCACCCACATGCACACACTGATCTGATCTGCTTTGTGAAGTATTCCATACCACTACAGAAAGAGTGGGCACCTTCCACTGTGTCTTAGGCTCTTGTCACACATCATAACCAGACTGAATTTCATCCTTGACGAACTGATCCCTTTTTAGGAAAAAAAACATACTGACTAGACAATTTACCTTGGCTGTGACGCAGAAGCACTGTGATCTTTCCCCAGCTTCAGTGATTTTAAATGACTCGATAAATCCTCAATACTTGTGTTGCGAATCTTTGGAAGAGCAGCATCTGGTGTCGTTTTCCAATTCATCGGAACAACTAGCTCCCTACAACATCAAGAAAGAGAGAGACCTCAAGCATGCTTAATGAGGCACATTTGGATCGCAATAACAATAATACAAGAAACATTAGAAAACATATGGTGTATTTGTGGAGTATTTTCTGCAGAAAATGGAAATGGTATCAAAAAATAGAGTGATGTTTTTTTTTTTTTTTTTTTTTGGCTGTTGTGTTAACATATTCTACACTTTTCATTTACTGAGGTCAAAGAATTTTTTCGTAGTTCTTTTTAGAGCAAATTCAGCCCAAGAGTTAAGAGAGAAGTTTTTTTAAGACTTACACAAGAGGTAGAAATAAAATTAATATAATTGGGTTTGCCGCGCCAAAGTACAGTAGCTAAAAGTGAAGAAAATGAGGTTTTCAGCCTGATTTCTTTGAAAAATTAGTCACAAGGAATTAAAATGCCACAGAAGAACATTCCCCAAGAGTTCGAATGAAAAAAAAAAAAAAGCCAATTTGCCTAGATGTACACCCTGGTGACAATAAATCGAAAGACTTGAATACAAATATGCATAGTTAAGTACCAAAATGCTGAACACAACATGCATGGTTCAGCCTTTGGATCTGTTTCAATGAGGAAAAAAGTAGTATGGAGAAAAATGTCTCTCTGAAGGAACCCCTTTTCCTGTTTGAAATTTTCTTTTAGAGGAGAAAGGTAATAATGCTCCTAACTATTTTTAGCAAAAAGTAGGAGAGATGTTTTCTCTGCAAGAGGGTGGAAAGAAATGCCATTTCTCCTTGGAAACTGAACTTTTCTATGATAAAAAAGTGACAATAATACAATGATTCTTCCATTGTCAGGAAAACAATTTCTCCACATTTCTCCACCTAGCGAGGATTCCTGACTGTCATTTTCCCCTCATCTAAAATCAACGTTTGTCAAACTGAAACTACAGGTCGGTTCTACTTGATACACATATGTTACTCAAATTTCAGCTAATTTGACCTGAACTGGCTGAATTTTTTGGGTCTAGTTGATGACTTCATAAGCAATGTTACCTAGCTAAAAGAGTGCAAGTGTACAACCCAGGATCCTCTTTAACATTTCTCCAAAATTATTTTGTATAACCCCCATTTATCTCTATAACCCACAAATCAAAACAGGAAAACAGTATGCACATGTTATAAATTTCATTTTGAATATGTAAACCTTTTTTGCAGGAGTAACAACAATATGTTAGAACACAAATAAGAAACCAAAAAAATTGACAGTTGTTCGAGGAAATAAAAAAGAGAAGAGAATCAACATACCCCTCTTTGCATTTGAATCTGCATTTTAACTTTTGATCCTCTGTATACATCCCAATCATGGCATTCGAATGCACTACCACTTTTGGTATCTCTGCTAAAGGTACAATATCCCAAATTTTCAGTACTTGAATATAGTGTAAATCCTCCTTCAAAATGTCAACCGCCCAAATAACATATTGCCCTTTAACACCATACTGCTTCAAAAGCAGGAAGGAACATCCTTTCACAACATCCTCATTCTTAGGACGCCAACCAATAGAAAGCTTCATAATTAACTCAATCACTTCCTTCCGAATGCCAGTTTTCATTATCTTGGCAAAAGAAATCCTGAAATTATCGGTGAATTCAACCTATGCAGAATCAAACAAGAAGCAATTAGACCATAAGATAAACCAAGCATATCCTCTAAATAATATATCAAATAAATGAAACAACATTTGATCAATGACTTAATGAAGAGTAAAACTAATATTAAATAGCAGTGGATATTAATAGTCAAATGCTGAACTCACAGAAACAAATAAAATCAATTCCAAGTAAGTGCAGAATCATTTACCAATAATTACCATGCATATTTTTTCAAAAAATAATTACCATGCATATGCATCAAAATATTACTATAACTACTATGATATTCTGCAATCCAGTGAAATACAAGTGAGATGCAGTTGTGCAGGAACCTTAATGATGGTCACAACAAATTCACCTATTAAATTTATGGAACAAGAAGTTAAATCAATTAACCGCCCAAAAATGGAACCATAGGAATGATAGAACCACAGAAGAATCAAACAACACAGAAAATGGAACCATCTGGTAGCATTTGGATGTGACTGAAATTGCAGGAAAAACTTCATGGAATGGATGGCTAATAATTCTAATATCCATCCATTCTAGAACTAATTTTCCATTCAACACAAAGCCAAAAAGCATCAATATTAATGGGTTTTCTGATTTCCATGACACATGCACTATAAAACAGATTCAGCAGCCAAAATATTCAAACCAAATGATGAATTGGTCATATCCAAATGTTAAACACTTGGACTATATTCTGCCAATTGAAAGCCATCTGTGCATTTACAGATCTCCTTTACGTCATGATCTGTGTTGATAAATTATAGGTCACTCTTGCATTATATGCATGATCATCCGAAATACCAAAGAAAAATTACTCTAGATTGAGTATCTGGTAGTGTCATTAGTGAGTATGAAATTGGTGACTAGGCATACAATCTTTAAAGCATAGCCTTTGAATCCATGCAGTTTTCAATTATGCAGTGATCCTCTGCAATTAAGTGTCACAATTTTATCTGTCAACCTATCAGAAATGTCTGTACATAGAGTGGACGAATGTAACACTTAGGCCTAAGCATTGCCGCTTTGAAGAAGATTCACCAAGTTAATTACACCCTTTACTTTCTCCATAATCAGATAACATGTAGCCAAGTTATTAATAAGAATGGCTAGATCGCCAAGTTTTGTGTGTGTGTGAGGAATAGTTGGGTTTTTAATCATTTTCCAATGTAAAAACTTAAAACAATTGAATTTCTTTACAAAAATATGCATTTGAACATTATATATAAATGAATAAACATGAAAACAAAATGGAAATGTGTCACATGAGATGTTCGGGTTTTCATAAGATACTGATTAAACACAAGCTAAAAAAAAAAAACTAGAGTTTTTTTGGTAGAAGATTCATAACTAGAGTTGAAAGGAACAACCGAAAATTTCAGTTTTAGAACACCCCCAAGTTAGTATAGCGTCCAATACCTAGCTTCTTTTGTAACACATTGGAGAATACAGGTAGACTGAGGTTCACTGTACTCCCTAGTTGTTTTTTAAGACAAAATTGTTCACTTCCATCACTAACACCTTATAATGAGAAATATTTATAATGGTTTCTATTTGTTAATTGCAGCGATAGTATGATATGAACAAAAAGATTACTAACAAGAATGAATCAGAAAAATACCTTCCACTTTGCTCTGTTAAAAAGAAGAGAGTTTGAATCTAACAAATGATTATATTGACCAATCTCAATGACAGCAGATATGATTGCTTCAGCTAAATGAGCATCCTCCTCTGCATTAAAGTAGCAGCCTCGACTTTTTGCATCAAGAACTACTTTTTTTCCAGACACGACCACTATTAGATAAAGTCAACCCATTCCCTACGATCCAAAGGCAGTGCCTGCAATGGAAGCAAGCAAGTAAACAAAAAAAAAAAAAAAAAAAAAAAAAAAAGAAAAGAGACTGGAACATGATCTTTATAGCAAGTGTTAAAGTTATTGCTTTGAATCTAGATACTTTTAAAGGTTTTATTTTTAATCTATATAATACATTTTTGTTTGTATCATCAGTATAGGTCAGCCAAGCATTATGGGTTGTACTACACCTACAAGTCCTCTAGTCAAGGACTTGAATACGTGATGCATTATTTGAGACAAAATACTAATTCATGAATATCCTATTGAAGTAACATAGAAATACCTGGCCCTAGTCAAAGCTACGTTTGTTCGTTGAAGATTGGAAAGGAATCCAACTGCACCTTTCCTATTTGATCGGACAGTAGAAATAATAATCACATCCTGCTCACCTCCTTGAAACCCATCAATGGACTTGACACTAACAGTAAAGTCACTATATGTCTCATATGTTTTTCCTAACTTTTCTTGAATTTCAGAAACTTGTGCAGAGTAAGGACATACCACACCAACACTAAGCTTCTGCTTCGAAGAAAGAGATGCTGCAAAGAGAGAATCAGGGTTCAGATCACACTCACCATCGGATTGAGATAAAAATTGCTTTGATGACAAAAACAAAACAAGACTACTAGTATATCCATAAAACAAAATCCAATTGAATTTACACAATGACATTTATGGACTAAAGAAACCTTAGAGACTACATTTTCATGAAACCTCTATGTACAAATAGAATACAGATGAGATAATTTTGAAAGTTGTATCATGCAAACCAATTATATAATTCCACCAAGCATCATTCCCAATCTTTTTAGACAATTGGCATTTTTAAACACGTCCTATCATATTTGCATTCTCAGTCATGGACTATGTATCTATTGCAAAGTGCAAACACTCATTTGCATGAATCTTCGTAGGTTTGTCTAATATCCTGGCGGTATATCAAGTATGCATATTTATTATTTAAGATTGATGTCATATGTTCATAAGAAATAGGATGCATACTTCTTAACAAATTCTAGATGCAAATACCTTCAAAAAGTCTTCTCACCAACTGCAGAACTACAGCTATCTCGACCACGTTTTTTGGGCTATGCCTATCAAATACCTCCATTCCTTCAGCAACATTTATGAATGAGTAGGAGCCATACATTCTTCCAGGAAGATATTGCTTTTTGTAATCTGGATGTTTGACATTTGGACCATCCAAAATCTTGTTATTGTAGAAGTTAGCATTGGGAAAATAACTTATTGAAGGATGCATTCTGTACTGCATATTTAGAAGGTCCTTCCCAAGTCCGAGCGAACTCAACCTTTCAAAAAGGCTTCTTCCAAAACCAGCACTCTCTGATAGCTGCCAAAGGATAAAACATCAAATGTGAATAGAGAAAATTTTCAACATTGTAACACTACATAGCAGTACTTCCAAATGTATACAATCCTTGACCGGAACCATACTTCTCATTTCATGCCAAGTGTTCCATACCAAGAGGTAGTAAACCAGATCATTAGCCTAATGGAACCCACTTCAGATGAGCAACAGAGGACACGTTTTTGCAGAAAGAAAAAAAAAATCCAGATTACTAATTCATTGATATTCACAGTTGAGGCATGTCCACTTGCCAGTACTCTGCTCCTGACTATCCGCTATCAAGCCAGTTACATACAGCTGGAATTGTCTTCTGGGGAAGTACTTTTGAGCAAACAAAAATGGCAATCCATAGTGGGACCAACCGCCACAGGAATGGTTTACATTGTTGAAAAGTGGGCCCCACAGGATAAAAAAATGTGAAGTTTGAGCTTACTAGCAGTTCTCTATGGCTTTATATGTCCCATAAATACAAACCTTGCTTGTAACCATCGCACTCAGCTGGCATTCATCACCAATGAGAATAGCACGGCATATGCCCAACAGTTGTAAGGGAATTCGTCGATTCACATTCTTTTAGCTGAGCAGCTTCATCTATAACCAACATCTCCAGTGGGTCCATCTCCACTGAATGTAATCTAAACGAAGTTGAAACGGTGCATAAAATGAGGGAGGCACCTTTAAAGCATAACTCTTGGATCACTTGTTTCCCTAGACCTTGTGGGATCTTCAATGATCCATGAAGAGATCTTAGCAACCAAAGGCAGTCACTTCTAATCTTGCACAACAAAGGGGCAGTTGAGCGCTTGTATTTCCTGCCTATAAGCTGAGAAGTTGCACTATTCAATTCTTCAGAGTGAGCAAACACTTCCTCCAGCTCTTTGTCAGCAATGCTAGCTGTGCTCAACAAAGATTCAAAGCTCTGAAGAAAATGATGAAGATTTGTCAACCGCTTATAGTTAATTCCAAGTAAAGTTGCTGGTAGGTGAGTGACCAAGATTCTTATACACTCCAACAGTCCTTTTGCCTTAAGACTGAATCTCTGTTGAACAAATTTGTGAAACTTTAACAAATCCTCCTCTCCCTTTTTCTTTTTGTTTAATGAATTCTCCTCTCCCTTTTTCTTTTCGTTTAATGAATCCTTCTCTCCCTCTTTCTTTTCATTCCCTAGATACAATTTGTAAGAGTGAACACAGTCTTCTAGAAACTCTATCATAGAATTCAGGTGATGACTCCACCCGGATGATGGTGCAAAGCACTCTTCAAGCCGATCAACACGGTGATCAAGAAACACATCCTCAAGATCGTCATCAATGTTCATGCGCTCCTTGTTTCCAAATAACAAGATGCTACCCAATGAACAGTAGTCCCTTGTGGGACATGATTCTCCAACCAACCTTACTAAACGTGAGGCGACTTCCCGAACCGCAACATTTGTTGGTGCACATGTAAGGGTTCTGCATTTCATTTGCAAGAGCGCCCAGAGTAGTACACTGACCGTTTTTGTTTTACCAGTTCCAGGGGGTCCCCAGATAAGTTTAACTGAATGCTTGCCACTGCATTGCCTTGCATATAGAGAAGTTAATACTGCATCCATTTGTGACTCATTCAGTCCAAATGAAAGCAACTCTTCGTGCAGATTTATGCCCTCAACACGGATACCTTGACTAGAAGAACAGAAATGACATCTTCCCCCAACCTGTCATTAAGAATATTAAGTGAGTAGTGACTAGTGACCCAAATCCTAGAGAAACATTATTGCTTTATACACATGGAAAAAAAGAAAGAAACAAAAAACAAAATTTAACAGAAGGAATTATGTTAGTGTTTCTTTTAATTTATGCATCAAATTATACTTAAAAAAATTGGCACAAAGAAACAACAGTTACCTAATACACCTTGTTGCTGTGCCTGAATAACAGGAATAGAAGATGCTTAGAGGTAATAAAAATATCAAAATTTATTTTAAACTACAGACAGAAGTGTAAAAAGGCCGGACGTCTGTATTGCTGTTAATTTTTTGCTTATTTAGGAAGCTGAATCATCAGTCATGTGCTAGCTTTCATCTGTTTGAAAGAAAACATATGAGTTTGAACCCCTCATCCTCTCCATGAACAACGAGGGTGTGAACTGTGATTCACCTCTGCACCAATAGTGGGGTGCTTTATGTGACAGAGATGCTAGCGAGAAATCCCAAAATCAATTGGTGATAGAAAACTGCACAATCATCAACTGCTTAACATTAACATTATTATAGGCCAGGGCCTGGCCCTTAAGCGTATACAGACCAGGCCCGTCCCATTTAACAATCAGGCAAGAAGGTTAGACCCAAGTACAGACTACAATCCTAAAAGCAGAGCACGAATCCAGCCCAATGTAGCCAATCTTTGGCCAGAATGGGACTGGCCAGGCCCACGAGCACCCGTTAAAATGAGGAGGGTTTCCAGTTGAAACCATGACACTGGAATTAAAATTTTCATTATCACATCATTTATAAGCATTTGACTCAAAAACAATTCCAATTAAATCAATTATAACAATGTAACGGCACTTTTTTTGGACTTTCATGTTGATTACTTGTTTACTGCTAACAGCAATAGATATAAATGTAGAGCAACATATCCTTTGCACATCATTAGTGTCCTTTCTAATATTAAGAGAACCATTAGTATCCTTTACCCATATTATCAGCATTCAGCAAAATTACATAATTTTCTAGTTAGAGTTTCTAACCAATGTATATACGCGTGAGAATTTATAATTTTTATTTTTTTTCTCCAATCTCATAAATATTTATCATTTACATATTTTATTCTATTACTAATTCAAAAAATTATTTTTGATTTCTGTGACATTTCCCAATAACATCCTTATAAAAATCAAAATTTAAACATATGCTGCAAGCCAGTACAGTGGTGGTAACTGTAAACCACGTCCCTGAGTGTTTCCCTCTCTCATATTAAAAATCTAACTCGCTCAAAATGAACCCTTTCCCATGCACCTAATATGTCCATAAAATTTAGTCTCGTAGAAGTTGGTCCCATTGTAAGATTAAGTATATGGTAAGAAGGTGATTAAAGCATGTTAACAATGCATAAGATTCTGTCAATCACCTTACAGTGGGACCGACTACTGGGGGTAAAATTTGACTACATTTAGTACACAACGAGGGCATTTATTTTGAACTACTCAGCATTTCAACAGGAGGAAGTTGCACTCCACTCATTGGAAGCACCAAGGAGAGTCCAGGGTCACCTCAAGGTGATGGGATAAGGCTACAATTACAATAATCACAACATGACACCAGGTTATAAAAAGAAAAAAAAAAAAAAAAAAAAAAACACACACTGATCAGATGGAATGGGCTCACCATGGAATCAGGCTGCAACACATCTTTGATCACATTTGAGTTCCTATGCATGGTCGGGTCCGAACACAGAGACTTCCATATCCGACCGTTGGTCTTGATGTTCATCACCAAAACAGCAAGAAGAAACTTCTTGTTGTTGTCACTTTGAGGAAGTACGATGGGCTTTGATGCTTTAACCCGGACCTTGTAACTTGGGCCACTTTGGTCGCTTTTAACATAGGTTACTACAGCAACATGATAGGAACTTGGCTCTTTCAGTAGATCATAAGCAACTTTAGGCTTTGTCTCTGTTGAAACAAAGACATCGTCTCTCTGTGGAATGAAAGGCTCTTTACCACCGACAGTAGAAGTTGAAGTTGAGTTTGGAGTGCTGATTTTAAGGGGTCCGACCTTGATGTTGTATACAAAGCCCTCTTCTTTACGGCGACGCTTGGATTCCTCTATTTTCAGAGTAGTTGCTTGAGAGAGATTCTCCATGTTTGAACACATTTCAGCACGAGTTTCTTCTAGCAAAGGTGTAACATACGATTGGAAGTAGTGGTGTATGGATTGGAATGTATTTGGGACCCTTGCCACCTGCAGAGCATTCAATTGAGTAGACGTTAAATATTTATTATTATTATGCGTGGATGCCCGCCAAGCGGAGGGAAGTGTGGATACAAGTAGTAAATTTAGATACGAAAAAGTACAATTTATTTAAAGATTTATATTATAATATATTAAAATAGAAAAACAAAAGCCAATAACATAGTTCAGATAAGTAAGTAAAATTGCTATCGTAAAGTGCAACACGTTCGAGAATTTGGCTCAGGATCGGTGGATAGGTCAAAATGGAGAAACAAAATTTCCTATAAATCAAAATGGAGAAATAAAATTTATGTAGCCAATTCCAACATAATTAGGGATGAGGCTTTGATGATTAAAATGATTATTATTATAAATTTTTTTAATTGCAACTCCTCATTCTGAAAGCATGGTTTTTAAGAGCATGGATCCCTAGGCTTTAAGTAGTGAAACTCCATGGTGAGGTACACCAATTGAAAAGCAAACCATTCAAAATGAATGTACTTCAAATATATGGGGTATCCTCCAATTCTACGTCGATCCGAGTTTGTTTTGCTATTACTTTGATGAAAAACATGTTAGTAAATCTAAATAAAACTGTGTTAATTACATTTTTTTTTATCAAACGGTGGAACAAACTTGGATTTACGTACGCTTTGAGGATTCTCCAATGCACTTGGAGGGAGTTTATTTTGAACGGCTTGGATTTTAATATGTAGGCCTACTATGGGTTCCACTACTTTAACTCCATTTTTCTTTAGGTCACACCCTCATACAATCCTGATTCGTTGTTAGACTTGTGTGAAGCAAGTTCTTTTACCAAAAACAAAAAAAAAAAAAAAAAGCTTTGTGTGAAGCAAGTTATTGGTTTTTTTGTTTGTTTAATCGGGGCGATTAAATTGGTTTGCATTGAACCAATTCAATTCCAATTATAATTTTTCAGGAAACTGATCTGAGAACTATATATATATAATAATAAAAAAAAAAAGAAACAACCCCATTTTTAATAAACATCAAGCAGGTATAGTCACACTAGATGAGTCTGAGCTTGGCTTACAATCTGAAATCTAAACAGTTTAATGGGACTAATTTCACATCTTTAGGAATTAGCCTAATTGATTATGTGAAGATTTTAATCTAAATCTGGTTTATCATGTGTTGGTATATATCATCATAATAATATGATAAAACCCGCTCCTTAGACATTAATGAAGAAATGTAACCATGATAAATTCCACGTTTACATCACTTAGAAAGAAAAGTTTACAAGTTTGGCTGACATCTGGGTGAAATGAATCGGTTTGATCGCATTAAGGTGGGCCACATTCATAATAAATCATTTTATAGATTTTTTTTTGGGAAGAAGGTATTAAAAAGAGGATTTTACCCAAAAAGTGCCCCTCAGACTTTGTAAAGACCAAAAGGTCCCTAAACTTCAATATCGACCAAAAAGACCTAAAATGGGAATGCTTTTTTTTTTTTTTTTTCCCTGTTATTTTGCTCTGCTGCGATATTGTAGCTTACTTGTAAAGTAGGGATATCGCCCCTAGTTTTCAGGGGGCCTTTTTGGTTGATATTGAAGTTTGAGGATCCTTTTGGTCTTCATAAAATGTAAAGAAAGTTTGTCGTAAAATTCTAGAAAAATAAAATAGAAAACATTTTACTCCATTTTTTTCCTTAAAATTTTATTAAAATGTCATCAATCTAACACTGGATTCAATTGGATTGGACAAATTAACTTGGCCCATCAGAAAGAAGGACAGTTATTTTGAGCGGTTAGGATTTCATGAATGTCGGCCCGCTGATGAATTACATTTACAATTTACGTGGCACATTATCTATCATGAAATGACAAAAAACAATTACATACCTGGTCTTTGAACAGGTCCTTGTTGAGAACATCTTTGATGGGCCACTCGAGCACTACATCCGCCAAATCTCCTTGTGATTTCCCTTTCCCCATTGCTTTTTCTCCTTTCCCTGCATCAAACAAACATCACATTTCTCCAAATTCACATCCCAAACATCTCCAACTAAAAAGTTCGAATACCATCTCAAAAAAAATCAAAATCCTAAAAAAAAAAAAAAAAAAAAGCAAGCTTTCAACTTCCTACCAAAACAGTAAAACACCTGGTCAAATGTAAGAATTCTCTATCTGCCTGTGTCTTTCTCTTTCACAGTTTTCTATCTTTCTCTTGTATTGAAATGAGGAATGGGAAAGGTATGGAATTATATAAGGAAGAGTGAGAGTACTGATAGCGTAGGAACGATGAGTACTGATAGTTGTTCTTTCCTTGATTCTTGGATTGGTCGGTGCATTGAAAAGGAAGTGGAAATGCCTTCTCCCTTTTTCTTTTCCAAACAGGAGCCGACTCTTCGGCTTCCTCTGGCACCAGCTCTCACTTGTTATAGTTAAAGAAATGAGTCTTGAGTCCCGACTGGGCTTTGGCTCAAAGGCACATGCCGCGTTCATGGTGTGGAAGCCTTGAAGTTATTAAAAGGAGGGTCACTTATTGAAAATCCTATTTAAATAGTTTGAAAATAAGTTGCTTATAATATTTTTTAATGACATCGGAACCATGTACATCTATGTGGGGGCGGTCACACCTGATAGATCTTGGTCGGGTTCTAAAGTTATAATGAAAGTTTTGATTTTGCTTAAAAGATTTAGAGAAAACTTCTACAGCTGCTCCCAAGATGGATATAAAAATCTTGGGTTTGTTCCTAAAACTCAATTGCTTGTTTGAGTCCATGCCACCAGGGGTGGACCCAGTCACAGCCATGTGGGTGCAGTCGCACCTGTTAAACCACGGCGCGCTTTAAAAAATCCAAGCAAAATTGTGGGCCCACCCTCAAAATCCATAGTTTGCCCCCAAAAGAAAACTACCATTCGCACCCCTCAAACGAAAATCCTGGATCCATCACAGCATGCCACAATAAACTTCCATGCACTCCTACTCGAAGTGAGGAAGGCACTACAGGGTGATTTGAACTGCTTTTTACGCACACTTTGCGATTATTTCATTCATAGACCACTTGTCCTCTCTTTGATTATATGCTATTATGAAGGGGTCAACTGAGGATGGAAGTGAATTTAGGACTATTTGGTTCAAAAGTTCAACTGACATGGTCATTTTGGCCTCCTTAAGTTTTTCAACCCTCACACCTTTGAAGCCATCATACCTTAGGCTAGCAAGTCAGCCGCCACATACATGCTCCACTGATTGTTTTTTAGACACCTTAAATTGTCGTTCTAAAGCATCCATGCAACTCTTTGCATCTTCATTAGATGTGAGACTTCCCTTAAACTGCTTGGCAACTTTATTCTTTATCAACTGCAAGCATAGAACATTAGATCTTTTCATCTTATTAAATTCTGCGTGTCCGGCAGCAGTGGAAGCATCAGTAGGCTTGGGTGGTTTAGGCTTCTTCATAGCAAGATCTATATTAATTTGTTTGTCTTATTGTGTAGGGATTGACACAAGCAATGGGGGCCCACATTATTCCTGCGGATCTCCTGATGGATGGACCACCGATTACACCTTTGATGCCGAAAGCACAAAAGCCCTAAACTTTAAAATGAACTTGAGCACATGGACTTTGAACCTGAATGCATCAGATAAGGGTCACAGTCTGGGTACGTAAGAACTTTATGACCCAGATGGTTACTTTTATTTATCTTTTATGTCCCAATGCACACAAGTGGGTTCTTTTATTTAACTGGGTCGGGTTCAATGATTAGGTTAGACCCATGCCAGTGGAACCAAACACAAGCATGAGACCACTGCAAATACATTGACCGATGTGCCGGTGCTACCATGTGCTGGACCCAGAAGGTGGTTCTCACGAAACTACTGGTATTAAATCAAGTACATAAGTTTTTTTCCTTTTTTTGTTTTTACAATGGAGGTGATCCAGCCCTTTGAACTGGACTAATCCCTACGGCCCCGGGGGGCTGGGTAAATCCCCTGTGCGGCTCTAAGAATTCGAGTCAGTGGGGTCAACAAAAGACTTATCTTCCGCAAATCGAATAATATTATTTTCTCCTTTATCAACATCTTTCATTTACTTTTGATAATTCGACAAACATAATATAAAATTCTTAAATAATCTATTTCTTGTAATCCGACAAAGATAATATTGAATTCTTAAACAAAAATAAATAAAAATTTTAATACATTGTTACTAATAGTTCCTAATCCAAAAAGAAAATCCAAATACATAAACTCCTACAATTGCCACCGACAGATTTTCATGTATTGAAATTGTTGTATAATAGCTTCATTATCAATACTAATAAAGAAATCATTTTCAATATATGTGACCAAACAGTCATTCATTCATTGATCTCCCATTCAATTACGTAACCTGTTATTTATGTCTTTCATAGATGAAAAAGTTCTTTCTACCGTTGCAGTCGTTACTGGTAAAATCAACGCTAATTTTAGAAGCAAATAAATCAATTGGTATACGATATCATTCTTTATCTCCTCTAATTTTCTTGCAATGTCACTAATCCCTTTTTAATTTTAAAAACTCATTACTAGAGCGCATATCAGCAATGTAGTTTTGAAGTTAATGGTCAAGTGTCACGAGGGCTATTGTAGAAAAATCAAAGGCATATAACTAAGCAAGATTAACCAACCTTTTTTCTGTCAAAAGGAAAAAATGAATTCGTGGGATTCAAGCAAGCCACACAAAGAAGCAACTCAGTATTAACCTCTGTGAAACGGTTGTCCATCTCTTGAAGTTGCATATCGATGATTGTGTAGAATAGCTCAACATGATAGTGGTGTAAATTTGTGGGGCTTTGCGTCGCGGCCTCCCAGAGACTACAAATATATCTTTTATGTTGGGGATAGAAACACCCTGTTTGTAGCAAACTAAAGACACTTCAATCAATGGAGAGTCTCGTATTACTCACATATGGAGAAGTAGAGGCATGGGCATCCAACGTTCTGTGCAAGTAACATGCCCAAATCTAGGGGAGAGAGGGCTGGACCTGTGGATAAGGCGCCCACTCCCATTGCTCCCGTCAGGATTAGAAACCTATGGGAGCCATTTACTTCCTATGTCCTGGCCAGTGGGCCAAATAAGCAAAAATAATAATAATAATAAAAAAAAAAAAAAAAAAAAAATAAGCCCAAACCTACTAAATTGTGTAATGAGGCCCACCATGTTGCATGTATATTATAGTCTTTAATAAAATGACTAGCAAAGCATGCCCGCGCTAAGCCCTGGCCCAGAAATAAAAACACGTACAATTTGTGGCTATTTTATGAGATATTACTTAATGAGAAAATAAATATAAATTAAAAACAAACAAATATATCATTTATTACGGTTTGAAGCATGGCCAGCCCGACATTTATACAAAGTATATAATATTTTTTATATAAATGAGTATGAAACTTCAAGTCTTATGTTAATTAACATCAATGTTTATGTATTTATTTTAGTAATTTCAACTTTATTTCAAGTTGAAAACCCTAAAAGCCCATAAAGTCTCTTTTAATTTATATAAGCAAATTTAAAAATATAAGATTAGGATGGGCATGTGGGCTAGCTCATGGGTGGCACTGCCTGGCCTAATTGGGGTACGGTACGGCACGGTTGGGCCGATCTGAAACTGGGCCATGCTTCTTTGACAAAAGTTCAAATCTTATCTTTATTTGAGAA
The DNA here is from genome assembly GCA_003546025.1 of Camphora micrantha. Classification (NCBI taxonomy): domain Eukaryota; kingdom Viridiplantae; phylum Streptophyta; class Magnoliopsida; order Laurales; family Lauraceae; genus Camphora; species Camphora micrantha. The sequence continues at coordinate 11,912,345 of QPKB01000005.1, read as the reverse complement.
TTACTGGAGTTCTTTATATCTTCTTGTTAGAATCCCTTTTGTTTTTATATTTTCTTAAAAATAACTTTGAAACATTTCACTTTCCGCAGAATGGGCCAAAATCTCATTTGGACGCTGGGCACCAATACCTACGATAATTTTGGAATTGAGCAGTTTGGATTTCACAGGTACACATTAGGGATGAATAAAAAAAGGTAGAAAGAAAAGGTCCCCGATCAAGATATATTAAAATTCTAAATCCACCTAAAGAAGACTCATTTTAACTTAGTTGGATAGAGTTATTGTGCAAGGTAGATTTTTTCATCTGGACTCTTTAATCACCTATCCATAATAGATATATATTAAAATTTGAATTCACATAAAGAAGCTTAACAAAAGTGGACTCTGAATTGATTGATAGAGCTTATCTCTTGAAATTGATTTGAGATCCAATTTCTCAAATTGATTTGAGATTAGAGTTCAATTTTGCAATTGATTAACAAATAAAGGGCGCGGGCCCAAAAATAAATATATATTTAATTTATATGTAACTGAGTTCTCATAAGATTTAGATGAAAGATGAGATTTTTATTGGTAAAAATCAACCATTGCTCCAACAATAAAAGATAGAGAGTATTTCTTAAAGGAGAAAACTTTGTCAAAAGATAAAAGAAAACCTTAACCTCTTTGGATAGGCCTCTTATCAATCATAAATTCATAATTCGAATTAATTGTCAGAGAATATTCATGTGCATTCATCCCTCGCCCACCATAAGGTGAGAGACACTTATATAATTGGAAATATTCATATGCAAAATAGGAAAAACCAAATATGATCATATGCAGAGAAAAAGAATGTTCATGTGCAAAGAGGTAATTGTCAATAAAGTGCATCCCTTAAATATTTCTCCCTGATCCCTAAAACCTCTCTTGAATCCCTAAAATCTCTCCCTCAACTCAAAATCGGATTAAAATTAAAATCAAAATTGATCTCTAATTTCGCAATCAAATAGAAAACTGAGTTCCAATTTCAAAATCAAAGCTTTTAATGGGAAGTTTATGTTTTTCTATCTATTGAACATAAAGAAACAAAAAAAAGGCAAATCCAAAGTTAAAATAATAATATTTGTATTTATTTATGAGATTTATGTTGAATGATATATACTGTTATTTTGAAAAGGCCATATATGCTAGATCCTATTCTACTTACTTTATATCTGAATGCAAATCAAAGTTTAGGTTTCTTTATTTCTTCAACATAAAATAAAACACGAAATGCAAAGAGAAAAGGAAAGAAAATTAAAAAAAAAAAACTAATTAATAGAAAAAAGCCATAATCAAAGTAAAAAGGAGAGAGAAAGTAGAAACTACTTACCAAAAATCATAGTTTTTGTTTCACCATTCATGTTTATCTATTCATTCAACATCAGACTAAAACATCAAAGTAAAATTATATAATCAAGAAAGACAATCAGTAATATCAATTAATCAACTCAAATAATAAACCCTTAATATTTGAAAAAAAAAAGCATGGATAACGTACCTATATATGAATGCAAATTACTTCACATGTTCTCTATTTATTTAAAATTAAAAAAATAGATCCAAGGAGAAAAGGAAATAAACAGAAAAAAAAAAAAATAGAGTAAAGATAATAATTAATTGTAAAAAATCCAAATTGAATTGCTTGTTGATAATGTCAACTCACATAGGCATGTCTCACACCACGTGCTTGTCTTCTATGAATCCCGGAACCAAAGGCACGTTACATGGCATGGACGCAAAATGAGAAGGATGAAATGATGTTTGGTCCATCCATTTGATGGGTGTGGCCCACCACCGTTAAACTAACTTGATAGAAGAAAGAAGGTAAATATATGAATGGTCAAAGGAAACCGTATAGATGAAGATTGTGGATTGAATATATGGATGAAACTTATCTGCAGCATATATGTTGAGATAAAGAGGAGATTAGGTGGAAAAGAAAAGGAAGGAAATCAAAGTTGGAGTTCTAATTTTGTAATTGACCTCCAACTTCTCAATCAATTTCGAAATCCGACTCCAATTTCTTGAAAGAAGGAAACATTTATAGACTTGAGAGTTTGGGTTTGAGGTGGATACATATGAGATTTTTTGAGAGTTTGGGCTTGAGGTGGATACGTAGGAGAGTCCGGCTTTGAGATAGATAAACTTGAGAATTTGAGTTTGAGTTAGATAAATCACTTGAATTGATTTGATTGATAGATCTTATCTCTTGAAATTGATTTGTGATCCAATTTCTCAAATTGATTTGAGATTAGAGTCCAATTTTGCAATCAATTGCGAAATCGGACTTCAATTTCGAAATCGATGCCTACGTCTTTAATATATATTAATGACTTCATGAAACTTATGGACTTCACATCAATGCCCCATGCCACTAGCATATTTATGAACGTAGGTCTGTAAATATGGTGATCTATTCATACTCATCACCCATGGATTGATTCTTGGAAAATTTCCAAAGAAGAGGGTCTCATCATGGCCAAGCGATCATGGTCATGATCAAAATCTGATCTCATTGGCCCGATCTCAATATAATCTTTTATGATATGTGCAAATCAAACACTCACATCATACAAATAAGTAAGGAAATTATTATTGATTTCTGTTAGAAAAGAGAGAGAAACTAAGAGAAAGAGGATAAGAGGGGAGAAGAGAGAGAGAGTTTTTTATTATCTTATTATGTGTGTTTACAAATACAATGGAAAGAGCCTATTTATAGGCAAAGCAACCTCATAAGAGAGAAACCCTAATTCTAACCCTAACTCATCATAAGTGGGCATCCACTCAAGATCCATATCTCATAACAATTTCTTCATACACAAACAAAAATTTGCATACAAATATATGTATGCTGCATATGACACAGGTATGAGATCATCTATCTCATAGAAGAAAATAAATAAAGATCATTGTTATTCCAAATTGAATTCTAAAGAACCCGGTGCTCTGATACCACATATTAATTTAGAACTAACATAACTTTGAATGGATCTACATAACTATATGATTGATTTGACTAACATAACATAAATACGAAATTAATGCATACCTTACTACACTCCTCCACTATGGTCTTTCTACGTAATCTTGATGGGATAACCAATGTATTAGGTAGAGAGGAGCTGTAATGTCATGCCCTGATCGTGAAACAGGGGATTAAATGTTAGTTTAGTTCTAATTAAATTTTTTTCAACATTAATATCAATACTTAGCCCCAATCATGTCCCACATGGATCGAAGATTGCTGCGAGGTATAAATATTTCCTCGAATACATAAAACGTACAGCGGAAGCTTCATAAATACAAGCAGTATCTAAAGATGTATAGTTAAGAGCAAATACTGAATTGCATTAACTAGTGTTCAGGTTTGAAACATTAACAAAAGTATTATATATAACAGTAGGCCACCCCAAAACTTAGGCCTAATCAAAAGATGAAAGAACAAAAGAAACCAAAAGATGAATCTAACCAAGTAAGCATGAAGGCTCTCGAGTACGGGATCGATACGGCTAAACAGCGCCATCCGTAAAATAGTCTAGGAGGTCATTAGACTGATTCGTCTGAACTTCCTCCATCTTCTCCTCCTTGAGTTAGAAGGTCTCGATACCTATGCACCAAGAATATATAGCATCATCAGACACGATGGTCGGCAAGCAACATATATAAATAACATCAAGGTATATAGTACGAAACAGAGTAAACGAAAAGACAAGATCATAGGAAATGCATAGCATTTGAATCATAATCAAACTAACATAAACATCTAACAAGTTAGGCAGTCCACATATGCTAATTACCACGAGATAGTGTCATTGCCATCCCTATTCACATTGAGTTGTAGTGGAAATATAAAATAGTTGGGATCATAATCCATTCAATCAAAGTCGATACACATTGGTATCTAGTGGTGTCCATTACACCTTGGTCTCCATTACACCAACCCAAACTACAGACGATCCTAAGTTCAAAGCCCTAACATAGGTCGTGCCCCAACTGTGTTGAACGTTAACAGCTGAGTAGTGCCTGACACCAAGAGTCCTAGACGAACATCAGTGAGGGCTAGGCTTTCTTGTATGAACAAAATTCATCAAAATAATAGAAAAACTACTTTTCTTCAGATCAGATCAAACTTCAATAGTAGTTATCTCCAAGCCTTACAATTAAAGCCACATAGCCACAACACCTCATTCAAGCATCGAAATAAACGAAACATCACGAGTAATCCTAAGTTCATCATCTAGGTTCTTCAAGTGATCCCAAAACAAAACAAAGTAAATGAAGCTAAGGAACATGGACACTACATGTAGACAAGTACCAGACGTTACAATTCGGAATCATAAGCGATAGACAATCAAATTCCAAGTACAATGTTAATCCTGAAGCATCGTACAACCCTACTCAGTCAACGAAATGAGTTAGGGTTTGTAATACCCAAATATATAATCTTTGTGCATAGATATAAAGGAAGTATCCCGTTGTCCCGTATCGTTCAAAATTGAGTGACGTTGATTCCCGATACAATCGAGAGAACGTTAGCTCAAAACATCCTCACAAAAAGTCAAATGAGTCCAACAAGGATAGCCAAAGTTCCACCTAAGTCCATCCAAAAAAGGGCAAAAGAGGTCCTTTCCAAAAGGAACCAGCAGTTCACCCGATCGACATCCCCCTTGGCTAGTCGACATCCAGCAAAGAGCACCCAATCGACACCCCCTTGGTCCGATCGACCGGGGGTTGTAAAATTAAATGGGTGAACAATGATTTCGTCAGGTGCTGCAGGGGGCCGATCAATCGTATACACTGTAGTTACTTAACATCAGCTCTGTAACTGAAGTGAAAATGGGTCAAAACCCCTTTCAAATCCATGTGACCTAAAATCAGTGCATATGAAGAGTATAACCCTTCCATTATAATCCCAAAATCAAATCAATCTAACCATCTAAATCAAAATCCAATCCATTATACAATTAGGCCTAATTATCATGTTTTCATCCAAATCAAATCAAATTGAGCATATAGTCATCTAAACATCATCAATCATCAAATCAAGGAAGAAACAAACATATCAAAGCATAAAAATATATATTAACTTGCCTTGATGAAAAGCCAAGACAAACCCAAGAGAAAATTGGGGAAAATCCTCTTTTGAGCTCAATAATGGAGGAAAACAACTCTCAACCCAAAATCACTCCTACAAATGTATGCAAAGGGTTGATGTAAGTCTCCCTAATCCATTTCTAACACAAGAGAAAAAGGAAAGTTAGACCTACTAGCTTGGGGAGCTTACCTTTGAATGGGTTGTGGATGAAAAGTTTAGAAAAAGGTATGGTTGTGATCTTGGAGGCTAGAGGAAGAAGAAGGGTGGCTTGGCTAGTGACGTCGGAGCTCCGGTGGTCTTCGTTGGCAAGGAGGCAGTGAAGGGGAATGAGAGAATGAGAGGTGAGAATGAAATGAGAGAAAAAGAGAGGATAAGAGACGGTTGTAGTTATATTAGGTTAGGTTAAGTCAAAATTCTAGTATAGTCCTTCCATTCACTAACGATGACATTTGGGCCTCTTCGACGCGTTAGATCGAAACGTGACAGTAGACTAAAGTTCATAATATGCCGAGAACTACCTGATGCACCTAAACTCACAAAAACTCATAATCTCATAAAAATCCCTGAAAACTTTCCGCAATTGCAAACCAACCTTATACTCTGCCCAAACTCACTCGGAACCGCGCGAGATTTCGCAAGCGTGATCCACATGTCAAAACCAACTCGCTAAAACTCTAAACACACTTAATTAACTAATCAATAAATTAATTATAATAATAACTAGTATTAAGGGCCGGGATGTTATATTTATACGTACTACAGTAATTTCAGATAGGAGACCTGCCTGTCAGGTCTTTGTCCTTTTGATCTATGTGTATACGGTCGACCATGACGCTTAGGATGTCAACCAGATATATTGGACTTGAGACAAACCTGGGAGATAGGTTCCTTGTCTTCTCCAGTGCATCCGATCGACCACCCCTTAGAGGATGTCGACCGGACACACTGTAGACAGTGAAATCCCAGATTCTATATTTTTGTTGGTTTGATGATTTGTGGGGCCCATTGACATTCCATGTGGCTTCCAGTGATAAGCCAAGCATGAGTCAAGGGTTGGGCTTAACCTTGACCCATGAGACCACCAAAGTAGGGTCTAGTGTATTAACTGGATTTCAATTCAATCAATAAACATCATTGAAGATGCCCGTAACATCGAAGTACCAATTACATATCTTTTGACATCTGAAACTTCAATTAGGAATTGAATTGACTGACATGAACCTAAACCTGAAAGGGGGTATTGTCCTAGGTTTGACCTCTGCTATTTCTCCCATTGATTGGTATGAATATGTGGATAGACGTTTTTATTGTTGTTCACTCTTGTATCTATCTATTGCTTAAACCTGTTAATTAAATGGAAATTGGAGGACCTAAATATAGGACTTCTTAGTGGTGACCCGGATTGTGAATGAAGATCACTTGACCCGTGTCTGTGGCTAGGCGGGCCATCCTACGGCCTAAGTAATGGGTGTATGAGATTACCTTAGAGTAGGTGATTATGCTATCGATTTGGAAACCTATTTATAAATGGGCAATGAAATGAACAATGCTGAATTTGGAATGCGAAGGAAATAGACTAAGACCATGACATGGTAGATCATGGCCATGGATTTGATTATGGATACAAACTATGGTTTGTATATATGGATTGGACATAGGTACTGGACCTTGTATGCATATGAGATGACCTTGCTCGCGCAAGGATAGCCTAGCTAGACACAGACCTTTACTTGGTTTCTTGAGTCTGCGCATGACATTCACTCAGTTGTTGTAAGCTTAGCCTTTGACTGATCATCCTTGGTGGGAGCTATTTATTATAGATAGGGCATCATGATGAGCAATGACTAGACGACTAACAGACTCCGATAATGCATATATACTTATTTAGGGATACTTGATTCGGCGGGGCTTATCCTCCCTTGTATTGCACTATTATTCCCTACCATAACTGATTATAAGTATGAGAGGGTCGCAACATAATATCTCGGGGTGGCCAGCTTGTGTGAATGTGCAATATTGATAGATGGTGAGTTAGATTGCTTTGCTTTCATGTTAATCCTTATTGTTATATTTTGCACGATTGCCTAGTATCGTACCTTTGTTGCTCAGATAATCTTATCACCATCTCTATTTCCTTTTATGCATACGTCCTATATTACTTGTATACTGTGCCTCCCAGATCCTTGGATATGACCCATCATTTGGTGCTTAGGTATTAACACCGACCTTGTCCCTGAGGGTGATGTGCTCTTCGATGCGGCATTAGCCGACATGTACGGGTGGGTACCAACAGATCCAAAGGTTGAGCCGGAGGATGGAATGCATTTACCAGGGCCTTGAGCGATTATCTTATTTTGGGTTGAAGTGTCATTTGTATGAGAAGGGGGATTCATTCTAATATGTACACACTATTATTTCATACTTTGAGATTAGCTTAGACTCATGTCCTGCTACACTTGCTTTATGTGATTGATACCTTATTTGCTTCCTCATTTGTTTGATGTTGTTTCTGCTCTTTTCTATATGCTTCAACAATCAACTCTCATTATAATTGTTGGCAAAAAGTTCTAAATTAGATCTCACTACGGACTTACGATCCTGGAAGTTCCCGAATTCTTCGAGATGTGCGCCAAATTCGGGTACCTTGGCGATAAACTCGGTATTCGGAATTGAGGCGTTACATTTACGCAGTTACGTATCACTCGCTGTGCAGCTATGTCTACCACAACCGCTATTTTAGCTTGTATGTATATGAGATATACAAGCAATAAGTATAAAGTGAGCCTGAGGTGGAGACAAACCAAAAAAGCCCAGCCCAGAATAGATTTAAAAAAAAAAAGAAGTATACCAGGACATATTGGGCTTGGGCTTCCCACAAACTATTTGAATTGCTGCTCACCCTAAATTCGAGGACTGACTACTGAGAAAAATAACATCGCTTGACCTTAGATTTTAAATCAGGTTTGAGAACATCCGGGCCACTTGTTCACTCAAACCAACCCCATTGAGATCCCCACAAGCAGGGGTGTAAACTGGGCCGGGCTGCGCCGCATCACTAGAAAAACCGTGCTTGGGCCGTGCCTGGCCCATTGGCCGTGTTGAACAGGCCGGCTTCCAAAGGATAAGCCGTGTTGGGCCATGGCAGGGCACGACCCAAGTCCTTGGTTGTGCCGTGCTAGGCAAAGGTGCCTGGGCCGAGGTATGGCACAACACAGCTCAAGACACAGGCACAACAATTATATATGAAAAGTCCGACTTTTTATTTAAATAACTATAAAAGTTAAAATAATTAAAGATTTATTTTTCATTTGTAAATTAACATCAATGTTTGTGCATTTATTTTAATAGCTCAACCTTATTTCAAGTTGAGAACTCCTAAAAGTCCACAAAGTCTTCTTCAATTTATAAAAAAATTTTAAAAAATTAGAATTGGCATGCGGGCCAGCCCATTGCCAGCACGGCCCAGCCCATCTGGGGCACAGCCCAGCACAGCACGACCTAAGCTGTACCGTGGGCTGTGCTGGGCTGACCCCGGCACGGCTGGGCCAGCCTGAAAGCGGGCCATGCGTTTACACAATTACAACCCAACCCACAAGCACATCAATTGTGCTATGTATGCAAGTGTTGGATTATTTTAACCGTGCAAGAGAAAAACAGAACCTGGCAGTCAGCAGATGACAAACTCCAACATCTTCAATGCCCAGTATCATGTGGAGACCATAGTATTTAGTCAGCAAGTATAACAAAATGCAGATCAGGCTTTCACTGGGGAGTGCTTAACATTTATGCAAGTAATGGAAGGTTTAAAGAACATGGCACGTATCTACTACATTCAATGTAGTCTTTGTGACCCACATAATACTTGGATTGTACCTGAGCATGGTTTAAAACAGTGACCGTTACAAAATGGCTTTGACTGTTATAATTGTTTCTGTAGCCTCCATTATATCAATACAAAAGTCTGTGACACATTATGTAGTACAATACACACACAGGCACGCTCCCACATGCACACACTGATCTGATCTGCTTTGTGAAGTATTCCATACCACCACAGAAAGAGTGGGCACCTTCCACTGTGTCTTAGGCTCTTGTCACACATCATAACCAGACTGAATTTCATCCTTGACGAACTGATCCCTTTTTTGGGAAAAAACATACTGACTAGGCAATTTACCTTGGCTGTGACGACGCAGAAGCACTGTGATCTTTGCCCAGCTTCAGTGAATTTAAATCACTTGATAAATCCTTTATACTTATGTTGCGATTCTTTGGAAGAGCAGCAACTGGTGTGGTTTTCCAATTCATCGGAACAACTAGCTCCCTACAACATCAAGAAAGAGAGATACCTCAAGCATGATTAATGAGGCAGATTTGGATCGCAATAACAATAATACCAAGAAACATTAGAAAACATATGGTCTATTTGTGTAGTATATACTGCAGAAAATGAAAATGGTATCTAAAAATAGAATGAATTTTTTTTTTTTTGCTGTTGTGTTGACATATTCAACACTTTTCATTTATTAAAGGTCAAAGAATTTTTTCGTAGATCACTTTAAAGAAAATTCAGCCCAAGAGTCAAGAGAGAAATTTTTTTAAGACTTAAACAAGAGGTAGAAATACAATTAATACAATTGGGTTTGCCGTGCCAAAGTACAGTAGCTAAAACTGAAGAAAATGAGGTTTTCATCCCGATTTCTTTGAAAAAAGAAGTCACAAGGAATTAAAATGCCAACAGAAGCACATGCCCCAAGAGTTCTCACGAAAAAAAAGGCAATTTGCCTAGATGTACACCCAGGTGAGAATAAATCGAAAGACTTGAATACAAATATGCACAGTCAAGTACAAAAATGCTGAACACAACATGCATGGTTCAGCCTTTGGATCTGTTTCAATGAGGAAAAAAGTAGTATGGAGAAAAATGTCTCTCTGAAGGAACCCCTTTTCCTGTTTGAAATTTTCTTTTAGAGGAGAAAGGTAATAATACCCCTAACTATTTTTAGCAAAAAGTAGGAGAGATGTTTTCTCTGCAAGAGGGTGGAAAGAAACACCATTTCTCCTTGGAAACTGAACTTTTTATGATAAAAAAGTGACAATAATACAATGATTCTTCCATTGTCAGGAGAATAATTTCTCCTCATTTCTCCACCTAGCGAGGATTCCTGACTTGTCATTTTCCCCTCATCTAAAACCAACGTTTGTCAAACTGAAACTACAGGTCGGTTTGACTTGATACGTATGTTACTCAAATTTCAGCTAAATTGACCTGAACTGGCTGAATTTTTTGGGTCTAGTTCATGACTTCATAAGCAATGTTACCTAGCTAAAAAGTACTAGTGTTCAACCAAGGAACCTCTTAACATTTCTCAAAACTTGTTTTGTATAACCCACAAAATCAAAACAGGAAAACAGTATGAACATGTCATAAATTTCGTTTTGAATATGTAAACTTTTTTGCAGGAGTTACATCAATATATTAGAACACAATTAATAAACCAAAAAAGATGACAGTTCTTTGAGGAAAACAAGAGAGAAGAGAATCAACATACCCCTCTTTGCATTTGAATCTGCATTTTAACTTATGATCCTCAGCATACTTCCCAATCCTGGCATTCGAACGCACTACCACTTTTGGTATCTCTGCTAAAGGTACAATATCCCAAATTTTCAATACTTGGATATAGTGCGAATCCTCCTTCAAAATGTCAACCGCCCAAATAATATATTGCCCTTTAACACCATACTGCTTCAAAAGCAGGAAGGAACATCCTTTCACAACATCCTCATTCTTAGGACGCCAACCACTAGAAAGCTTCATAATTAACTCAATCACTTCCTTCCGAATGCCAGTTTTCATTATCTTGGCAAAAGAAATCCTGAAATCATCAGTGAATTCAACCTATGCAGAATCAAACAATAAGCCATTAGACCATAAGATAAAGCAAGCATATCCTCTAAATAATATATCAAATAAATGAAACAACATTTGATCAATGACTTAATGAAGAATAAAACTAACATTAAATAGCAGTGGATATTAATAGTCAGATGCCGAACTCACAGAAACAAATAAAATCAATTCCAAGTAAGTGCAGAATCATTTACAAATAATTACCATGCATATTTTTTCAAAAAATAATTACCTTGCATATACATCAAAATATTACTATAACTACTAATATATTCTGCAATCCAGTGAAATACAAGTGAGATGCAGTTGTGCAGGAACCTTAATGATGGTCACAACAAATTCACCTATTAAATTTATGGAACAAGAAGTTAAATCAATTAACCCCCCAAAAATGGAACCATAGGAATAATAGAACCACAGAAGAAGCAAACAACACAGAAACTTTACCAAAAAAGTGGTCTGGTAGCATTTGGATGTGACTGAAATTGCAGGAAAAACTTCATGGAATGAATGGATGATAATTCTAATATCTATCCACTCTAGAACTCATTTTCCATTCTAGCTCGGAAGTCGTTAGTACTGATTTCAACACAAAGCCAAAAGGCATCAATATTAACGTGTTTTCTGATTTCTATGAAACATGCACTATAAAACAGATCCAGCAGCCAAACTAGTCAAACCAAATGATGAATTGGTTGTATCCAAATGTTAAACTTTGGACTATATTCTGCCAATTGAAAGCCATGTGTGTGTTTACAGACCTCATTTTCATCATGATTTGTGTTGATAAATTATATGTCACTCTTGCATTATATGGACGATCATCCAAAATACCAAAGGAAAATTGCTCTAGATTGAGTATCTGGTAGTGTCATTTGTGATTATGAAATTGGTGACTAGGCGTGCCATCTTTAAAGCATAGCCTTTGAATCCATGCAGTTTTCAATTTTTGCAGTGATCCTCTGCAATTGAGTGTCACAATTTTATCTGTCATGCTATCAGATATGTCTGTACATAGAGTGGACGAATATAACACCTAGGCCTAAGCATTGCCTCTAAAAGAAGATTCATCAAGTTAATTTCACCCTTTACTCTTTCCATAATAAGATAACATGTAGCCATGTTATTAATAAGAATGGCTAGATAGCCAAGTTTTGTGTCTGTGTGAGGAATAGTTCGGTTTTTAATCATTTTCCAAAGTAAAAACTAAAAACAATTGAATTTCTTTACAAAAATAAGCATTTGGACATTATATATAAATGAATAAACATGAAAACAAAATGGAAATGTGTCACACGAGATATTCGGGTTTTCATAAGATACTGATTAACACAAGATTAAAAAAAAAAAAAAAAAAAGATACTGAATGATAATTAGAGTTGTTTTGGTAGAAGATTCATAACTAGAGTTGAAATGAACAAGTGAAATTTTCAGTTTTAGAACACTCCAAGTTAGTATAGCATCCAAAACCTAGATTCTTTTGTAACACACTGGACAATACAGGTAGACTGAGGTTCACTGTACTCTCTAGATGTTTTTAAAGACAACATTGTTCACGTCCATCACTAACACCTTATATGAGAAATATTTATAATGGTTTCTATTTGTTAAATGCAGCGATAGTATGATATGAACAAAAAGATTACTAACACGAATGAATAAGAAAAATACCTTCCACTTTGCTCTGTTAAAAAGAAGAGAGTTTGAATATAACAAATGACTATATTGACCAGTCTCAATGACAGCAGATATGATTGCTTCAGCTAAATGAGTATCCTCCTCTGCATTAAAGTAGCAGCCTCGACTTTTTGCATCAAGAACTACTTTTTTCCAGACACGACCACTATTAGATAAAGTCAACCCATTCCCTACGATCCAAAGGCAGTGCCTGCAATGGAAGCAAGCAAGTAAACAAAAAAAGAAAAGAGTCTGGAACGTGATCTATATAGCAAGTGTTAAAGTTATTGCTTTGAATCTAGATACTTTTAAAGGTTTTATTTTTAATCTATATATAATACATGTTTGTGTGTATCATCAGTATAGGTCAGTCAAGCATTATGGGTTGTACTACACCTACAAGTCCTCTAGTCAAGGACTTGAATAGGTGATGCATTATTTGAGACAAAATCACTGATTCAAGAATATCCTATTGAAGTAACATAGAAATACCTGGCCCTAGTCAAAGCTACGTTTGTTCGTCGAAGATTGGAAAGGAATCCAACCGCACCTTTACTATTTGATCGGACAGTAGAAATAATAATCACATCCTCTTCACCTCCTTGAAACCCATCAATCGACTTGACACTAACAGTAAAGTCACTATATGCCTCATATGTTTTTCCTAGCTTTACTTGAATTTCAGAAACTTGTGCAGAGTAAGGACATACCACACCAACACTAAGCTTCTGCTTCGAAGAAAGAGATGCTGCAAAGAGAGAATCAAGGTTCAGATCACACTCACCGTCATTAAAGGATTGAGATAAAATTTTCCTTGATGACAAAAACAAAACAAGACTACTAGTAAATCCATAAATCAAAATCCAATTGAATTTAAACAATGACAGTTAAGGACTAAAGAAACCTTAGACTACATTTTCATAAAACCTCAATGTACAAATAGAATACAGATGAGATAATTTTGAAAGTTGTATCATGCAAACCAATTATATAATTCCACCAAGCATCTTTGCCAATCCTTTTAGACAATTGGCATTTTTAAACACGTCCTATCATATTTGCATTCTCAGTCATGGACTATGTATCTATTGCAAAGTGCAAACACTCATTTGCATGAATCTTTGTAGGTTTATCTAATCACCTGGTGATATAGCATGTATGCACATTTATTATTTAAGATTGATGTCATTTGTTCATAACAAATAGGATGCATACTCCTTAACAAATTCTAGATGCAAATACCTTCAAAAAGGCTTCTCACCAACTGCAAAACTACGGCTACCTCGATCACGTTTTTTGGGCTTTGGCTATCAAATACCTCCATTCCTTCAGCAACATTTATAAATGAGTAGGAGCCATACATCCTTGCAGGAAGACAATGCCTTTTGTAATCTGGATCTTCGACATTTGGACCATCCAAAATCTTGTTATTGTAGAAGTTCGCATTTGGAAAATAGCTTATTGAAGGATGCATTCTATACTGCATATTTAGAAGGTCCTTCCCAAGTCCGAGCGAACTCAACCTTTCAAAAAGGCTTATTCCAAAACCAGCACTCTCTGATACCTGCCAAAGGATAAAATATCAAATGTGAATAGAGAAATTTTTCCAACGTTGTAACACTACATAGCAGTACTTCCAATCCTTGACCGGAACCATACTACTCAATCAGCTCCAGTGTTTCGTACCAAGAGGAGCCTCATCTTTTAGTGAACCAGATCATTTGCCTAATGGAACCCAGTTCAGATGAGCACTAGAGGAAACATTTTTGCAGAAAGAAAAAAAAAATCCCAGATTCCTAATTCATTGATATTCACAGTTTAGGCATGTCTGCCTGTCAGCACTCTGCTTCTGACTATCCATATTCAAGCCAGTTACATACAGCTAGAATTGTCTTCTAGGGAAGTACTTTTGAGCAAACAAAAATGGCTATCCATAGTGGGACCAACTGCCACAGGAATGGTTTACATTGTTGAAAAGTGGGCTCCACAGGATAAAAAAAATTGTCAAGTTCGAGCTTACTAGCAGTTCTCTATGGCTGAGAATTTATATGTCCCATAAAAACAAACCTTGCTTTTAACCATTGCACTCAGCTGGCATTCATCACCAATGAGAATAGCACGGCGTATACCCAACAGTTGCAAGGGAATCGTCGATTCACATTCTTTTAGTTGAGCAGCTTCATCTATAACCAACATCTCCAGTGGGTCCATCTCCAATGAATGTAATCTAAACGAAGTTGAAACGGTGCATAAAATGAGGGAGGCACCTTTAAAGCAAAACTCTTCGATCACATGTTTCCCTAGACCTTGTGGGATCTCCAATGATTCACGAAGAGATCTTAGCAACCGAAGGCAGTCACTTGTAATCTTGCATAACAAAAGGGCCGTTGAGTTCTTATCTTCCCTGCCTTCAGGCTGAGAAGTTGCATCATTCAATTCTTCGGAGTGAGCAAATACTTCCTCCAGCTCTTTGTCAGCAACAGTAGCTTTGCCTAACAAACTCTCAAAGGTCTGAAGAAAATCATGAACATTTGTCAACAGATTATAGTTAATTCTAGAAAGGAAAGTTGCTGGTAGGTGGGTGACCAAGACTCTTATACACTTTAACAGTCCTTTTGCCTTAAGACTGAATCTCTGTTGAACAAATCTGCGAAACTTTATCAAATCCTCCTCTCCCTGTTTCTTTTCGTTTAATGAATCCTCTTCTCCCTCTTTCTTTTCATTCCCTAGATACAATTTGTAAGAGCGAACACAGTCTTCTAGAAACTCTATCATAGAATTCAGGTGATGACTCCACCCGGATGATGGTGCAAAGCACTCTTCAAGCCGATCAACACGGTGTTCAAGAAACACATCCTCAAGATTGTCATCAATGTTCATGCGCTTCTTGTTTCCAAATAACAAGATGCTACCCAATGAACAGTAGTCTCTTGTGGGACATGATTCTCTAACCAACCTTACTAAACGTGAGGCGACTTCCAGAACCGCAACATTTGTTGGTGCACATGTAAGGGTTCTGCATTTCATTTGCAAGAGTGCCCATAGTAGTACACTGACTGTTTTTGTTTTACCAGTTCCAGGGGGTCCCCAGATAAGTTTAACAGAATGCTTGCCACTGCATTGCCTTGCATATAGAGAAGTTAATACTGCATCCATTTGTGACTCATTCAGTTTAAATGAAAGCAATTTTTTTTGCAGATTTATGCCCTCAACATGGATCTCTTGTCGAGAAGAACAGAGATTACATCTTCCCACAACCTGTCATAAAGAATATTAAGAGCAGCATAAGTGAGTAGTGACTAGTGACCCAAGTCCTAGAGAAACATTATTGATTTATGCACAAATGAAATAAAAAAAGGAACAAAAAACAAAATTTAGCAAAAGGAAATGAAGATATATCTAGTTGAAACAATTGTCATACATAAATCATGGAATTATGTTCGGGTTTTTTTTTTTTTAATATATACATCAAATTATACTTAAAAAAATTGGCACAAAGAAACAACAGTTACCTTGTACACCTTGTTGCTGTGCCTGAATAACAGGAATAGAAGATGCCCAGAGGTAATAAAAATATCAAAATTTATTTAAAACTACGACAGAAGTGTAAAAAGGCCGGACGCCTGTCTTGCTGTTAATTTTTTGCTTACTTAGGAAGATGAGTCATCAGTCATGTGCTAGCTTTCATCTGTTTGAAAGTAAACATGAGAGTTTGAACCCCTCATCCTCTCCATGACCAAGGAGGGTATGAATTGTGATTCCTCTGCACCGATAGTGGGGTGCTTTATGTGACAGAGTTGCTAACCAGTAATCCCAAAATCAATTAGTGATAAGAAACTGCACAAACAACTACTTAACATTAACATTATGATAGGCCTGTCCCATTTAACAATCAGGCCAGAAGGTTAGACCCAAGTACAGTCCACTATCCTAAAAGCAGAGCCCAAATCCAGCCCAATGTAGCCAATCTTAGACCAAAATGGGGCTGGCCAGGTCCACGAGCACCCGTTAAAATGAGGGTGGTTTCGAGTTGAAACCATAATACTGGAATTAAGATTTTCATTATCGACTCAAACAATTCCAATTATATCAATGAAATTATTACGTCACTTTTTTTGGAGTTTCATGTTGATTACTTGTTTACTGTTAACAGCAATAGATATAAATGTTAAGCAACATATCCTTTGCAAATCATTAGTGTTCTTTTTAATATTAAGAGAACCATTAGTATCCTTTACCCATATTATCAGCAGAATTACATAATTTTCTAGCTAGAGTTCTAACCATTGTATATACACCTTACAATTTATAGTTTTTTTCTTTTTTCTCCAATCTCATAAATATTTATCATTTATATATTTTATTCTAGTACTAATTCAAAAAATTATTTTTGATTTCTGTGACATTTCCCAATAACATCCTCATAAAAACCAAACTTTAAAAATATGCTTCTAGCCAGTACAGTGGTGGTAACTGTAAACCATGTCCCTGAGTGTTTCCCTCTCTAATGTTTCCCCTAAGTGGAAGGAGTGGAACTCTACACTGGTGCCCATATATTAAAAATCCAAATCGCTCAAAATGAAGGCCTTTGCCATGAACCTAACATGTCCTTAAAATTTACCCTCGTAGAAGTTGCTCCCATTGTAAGACTAAGTATATGGTAAGGAAGTGATTAAAGCATGTTAACAATGCTTAAGATTCTGTCAATCACCTTCTTACAGTGGGACTGACTATTGGGGGTAAAATTTGAGGACATTTAGTACACAAAGAAGGCATTCATTTTGCATTGCTCGGCATTTCAATAGGTGGAAGTTGCACACCACTCATTGGAAGCACCAAGGAGAGTCCAGGGTCAACTCAAGGTGATGGGATAAGGCTACAGTTACAATAATCATAACATGACACCCGGTTATAAATTAAAAAAAAAAAAAAACCACTGATCAGATGGAATGGGCTCACCATGGAATCAGGCTGCAACACATCTTTGATCACATTTGAGTTCCTACGCATGGTTTGGTCCGAACACAGAGACTTCCATATCCGGCCGTTGGTCTTGATGTTCACCACCAAAACAGCAAGAAGAAACTTCTTGTTGTTGTAACTTTCAGGAAGTACAATAGGCTTTGCTGCTTTGACCCGGACCTTGAATCTTGGGCCACTTTGGCCGGCTTTAACATTGGTTACAACAGCAACATTACAGGAACTTGGCTCTCTCACTAGATCAGAAGCAACTTTAGGCTTTGTCTCTGTTAAAACAAAGACATCGTCTCTCTGTGGCATGAAAGGCTCTTTACCACCCACAGTTGAAGTTGAGTTTGGAGTGCTGCTTTGAAGGGGTCCGACTTCGATGCTATATACAAAGCCTTCTTTTTTACGGTGACGCTTGGATTCCTCTATTTTCAGAGTAGTTGCTCGAGAGAGATTCTCCATGTTTGAACACATGTCAGCACGAGTCTCTTCTAGCAAAGGTGTAACATATGATTGGAAATAATGGTGTATGGATTGGAATGTATTGGGGATCCTTGCCATCTGCAAAGTATTCAATTGAGTAGACCATAAATATTTATTATCATTATGCTACATAGGTGGATGCCCATAAAGCGGAATGACAGGTGGATGAAAGTAGTAAGATTGGATATGAAGAAGTGCAACGACCTATCTAAAGAATTTGATTACAACGTATTAGGATGGAGAAACAAAAGCCAATAACATAGTTCAGACACAGAGTAAAGTTGATCTCTGAAAGTGCAACACATCCGAGGATTTGGTTCAGGATAGATGGATAGGTCAAAATGGAGAATAAAAATTTATGTAGTCAACCCCAACATAGTTAGGAATAAGGCCTTGATGATTAAAATGATTGTTATTATAATTTAAATAAAATAAAATTGCAACTCCTTATTATGAAAACATGGTTTTTAAGACTATGGATCCAGCGAGCTCTAACTAGAGAAATCTTGCATTAAAGTAGTGAAACTCCATGGCGAGATACACCAATTGAAATTCAAACCATTCAAAATGAGTGCCCTTCAAGTATATGGGATATCCTCAAATTCTACGTCAATCCGAGTTTGTTCCACTATTCCTTTGATGAAAAACAGGTTGATAAATATATATATATATATATAATTATGTTAATCACATTTTTTTATCAAACAGCTAATCCAATAGTAGAACAAACTTGGATTTACATACACTTTGAGGATACCCCAGTGCACTAGGAGCAAGTTTATTTTGAATGGCTTGGATTTCAATATGTGGGCCTACTATCGGGTCCACTACTTTTAACTCCTTTTTTTTGTTTTTTTTATGGCCTATAGGAGGATCATGATTCGTTTTAAAATTGTGTGAAGCAAGTTCTTTTACCAAGAAAAAAAAAAGAAAAAAAGAAAAAAAAAAAAAAAAAACCTTGTGTGAAGTAAGTTATTGGTTTCCTTGTTTGATCAGGGCGATTGAATTGGTTTGGAATGAATCTATTGTCCAATTCAACTTCCAATTATAATTTCTTAGGAAACTGATGTGAGAACTATAAAAAGAAAAATTAAACAACCCCCTTTTTAATATACATCAATCAGGTATAGTCACACTGTATGAGTCCAAGCTTGGTTTACAATCTGAATTCTAAACAGTTTAATGGGACTAATTTCACATCTTTAGGCATTAGCCTAATTGATTGTGTGTTAAACACATGATTTTAATCTAAATCTGGTTTATCATGTGTTGGTAACATCATAATAATACGACAAAACCTGCTCCTTAGACATCAATGACGAAAAAAATTCCGCAGTCTACATCACTTAGAAAGAAAAGTAAACAAGTTTGACTAATATCCATACATGTGGGTGAGATGAATTGGTTTGGTCGCATTAAGGTGGCCCACATTCATAATAAATCTATTTATAGATGCCCCAGTACAATTGATTGTACATCCACATACATCCTCTGAGACCACGATTGTAGATAACAGCGGGGCCCACCTCTAAAATCCGAAGCCAAAATTAAATTTAAAAATTGAGAATTTTTTTGGGTGGAAGGTATAAAACAGGGAAATTTACCCAAAAAGTCCCCCTTAGACTTTCTAAAGACCAAAAGGTCCTCAAACTTTAATATCAAGAAAAAAAGACCTTAAATGGGGATACTATTTATTTATTTTAGTTATTTTGCTGCGCGGCGATATTGAAACTTGCTTGTAAAGCAGGAATATCGCCGCTAGTATCTTCTACTTCACCTATATACACGAGCAAAGGATATTTCCATCCAGTAGTTTTATTTTATTTATTTTTTTTGTCAATATTGAAATTTGAGGACCTTTTTGTACTGCACAGAGTGTACATGAATTTTTCCAGAAAAATAAAAATAAAAACATTTCACTCCATTTTTTTCTTAAATCTTTATTAAAAATGTGATCATCCTAACAATGGATTCAATTAGAATAGACAGACAAATTTCGTCCATCATAAACAGGGCAGTTATTTTGAAGGGTTAGGATTTCGCTGAAGAATAACATTTACGATTTACGTGGCACATTATCTACCCTGAAAAGAGAGAACAAGTCACATACCTGGTCTTTGAACAAGTCGTTGTTGAGAACATCTTTGATGGACCACTTGAGCACTACATCCGCCAAATCTCCTTGCGATTTCCCTCTCTCCATTGCTTCTTCTCCTTTCCCTGCATCAAAACAAACATCACATTTCTCCAAATTCACATCCCAAACATCTCGCCAACTAGAAAGACGTCAGAATACCAACTCAACAAAATCAAAATCCAAGAAGAAGAAAAAAAAAAGCAATCAAGCTTCCAACTTCCTACCAAAGCAGTAAAACACCTGCAGATCAAATGTAAGAACTCTCAATCTGCCTCCTGTGTCTTTTCTCTTTCACAGTTTTCTATCTTGCTCTTGTATTGAAATGAGGAATGGGGAAGGTATGGAATTTATACAAGGAAGAGTGAGAGTAATGATGGCGTGGGTAGGAAGGAAGAAACGAGACCGGTAATCTCCTTTCCGAATTAGTCGGTAGACTTGGAGTCTTCGAGGAGTCGTTGTGTTCTTTCCTTGATTCCTAGTTCCTTTGCAGCTTCCTTGGTACGATGTGTTTTGCTTTGTTGGATTGGTCGATGCATTGAAAATGAAGTGGAAACGCCTTTTCCCTTTTTCATTTCCAAACAGGAGCCGACTCTTCGGCTTCCTCTGACATGGGACCCGCTCTCAGCTCTCAGCTCTCTCACTGACTAGTTAAGAAATGAGTCTCGCGTCCAGACTGGGGCTTTGGCTCGAAGGCACATGATGCCGCGTTCAAGGAGTGAATGGCCTGGAAGTTATTGAAAATCCGATCCGAGTAGTTGAAAATAAATTTAATGACATTGGACCTATGTACATCCATGCGGGGGCTGTCACATCTGAGAATGAAAATTTCGATTTTACTTTAAAAAAGAAATTCTACGTTTGCTCTCAAAATCGACATAAAAATCTTGAGTTTGTTTTTAAGGGCCTGTTTCTTTACTAAAACTCCTAGAATTCATGTATGGAAGTTTAATAGGAATTTCAAATGTTGGAATTCTAAAATGTCACTGAATTTTATCATTTCTAAATTCTACTTTTCAGTTCATCCGAATTCTTGTATGAGAATTTCTAAATTTCTGAATTTAATAAAACTTCTGTTTCTTTCTCTTTCACAGTTTTCTATCTTTCTCTTGTATTGAAATGAGGAATGGGAAAGGTATGGAGTTATATAAGGAAGAGTGGAGTTATATAAGGAAGAGTGAGAGTACTGATAGCGTAGGAACGATGAGTACTGATAGTTGTTCTTTCCTTGATTCTTGGATTGGTCGGTGCATTGAAAAGGAAGTGGAAATGCCTTCTCCCTTTTTCTTTTCCAAACAGGAGCCGACTCTTCGGCTTCCTCTGACATTGATGGCTCTCAGCTCTCAGAGCTCTCACTTATTAGTTAAGAAATGAGTCCCGCGTCCAGGCTGGGGCTTTGGCTCGAAGGCACATGATTATAGTGGGGTGGGCCCACTTATTCTCCTTTTATTTTATAAATGAGTGTGTTGGGGGGGGGGCGGGGGGGGGGGGGGGGGGGGGAGGTCACTTATTGAAAATCGGATCCGAATAATTGAGAAGAAATTTCTTATAGTATTTTCTAATGGCATCGGACCTATGTACATCCATGTGGAGGCGGTCACACATGATAGATGTTGGTTGGGCTCTAAATCTATAATGAAGCCATTGATTTGGTTAAGAAATTTAAACAAAAATTCTCCATTCGCTCCCAAGATTTGTGTAAAACTCCTTTCAACGTGCTCACATAGGATGCATTTAAAAAAAGTTCGGACACATTCGCTCGCTTAGAGTTAGAGGCCATTTATTTGCAAGAATACAGAAAATTCTTGTTGAGGGTTTTCATGAATTGCACACATGTTGTTCCCATTTTACAAATGCTTACGAACAGTGTTGTTATTTGGAAATTAGGGATTTGAAAATTTTGGAAATTAGAAATTTGAAGATTATTCGGGTCAAAAGTTTATTCAAAACTCTTATGAATCGCCTGGGCCCATAGGGATTAGTTCTGTCCAAAGGGTTGAAACATCATCCGCTATAAAGAAAAAAAAAAGCCTTTTAGGTGACAACAATGGTCATTGTTGTTAGGAATTCTCATAAGATCGAAATACCTCTAAAATAATGGGCCCTTATAAGAATTTCTCAGACTATGGGGCCCGCCTATTGAGAATCCGATCCGCTCAAATGAATATCTCTCATCATTACCTAGTTTTTTATTGGGTAAAAGTGGGACCAACATCCATTAATCTTTTTTTAATTTCTCATGCATTGAACCGATTCGTTCAAACTCTAGCCAATTTATAAATGCTTTAACCAAGCTCAATTTCATTTCATGAACATAGGTGAGTTAATTGTTAAGGGTGTTCATGGATCAAGCCGGTCCAAGCCTGACCTGTGTCCAGACCGCCGTAGGGTTTTGTCCTCGGGCCGGGCTCGGGCATTTTATTTCGGCCTATTTAATAGACTGGACCGGGCCTGGGTTCAGTGGTAGAGAGCCCAAACCTGGCCGATATAAAATAACTAGTGGAAAGGGATGGAAAGAGTACTTGAACGCCTTCAATCTAAGACGTGCATGAGTGTTGTTGCCACTTTGGGCTGCAACTTGAAACCATATAAGTTAGCCCTTTTCTTATTTTTATGAGGTAAACTTGGGCTGAGCTCAGGCTTACTCATTTCCAGATAAGTCAGGCTTGGACCGGCCACTTCAAGCCCAATTTGGGCTTGGCCCGATAATTTAGAATTCAGGATGGGCCTGGATATCACTCAGCCCTACCCAAGCAGTCCCATGAACACCCCTAGTAAATGGATAATATTTTGAAAGATCATGTGATGCGATGCATGTGTAGGCCGTCTATTTTTTGGGCTGCCTATAGAAATTTGTAAAGGGTTATGTGAAAATCATTATTAAATGTAGTTGCATGGATGTATCCCTTCATGTGGATTTAATTTAAGTGATCAATGGTCCCAAAAAAACATATGTGATACCATGTGCATGGAGTGACATCCATTGGTGGGCCCACCTATAAAAATTGCACGCTACTGTAAAGTGGTTGCAAAATGCAATTAAAGTTCAATCTTGCAAAAATAACACAAAAAAAGCTTCTAAGGGGGCCCACTATGTAAGTCTTATGGCCCAAAAATATCAATATCTTTCACTTATGTGTTACTCCACATAAGGTTTATAGAATTCAATAAATTTGACCCCATGCACCATCTTAGTGGAACCTACCTAATAAATATTGTACTAATTTATATATGACTTGATCGATTAAAGATCATAGCCATCTTAAGTTATTTAAATTATCTGCGGAACTCATTTGATGAAAGATTGACATATACATATCTAGTGTATTGATGTTTTATTTTTATTTTTTAGTCTTTATAGTTAAAATTCTCAATTATCATCGGCATTCTTTTCTTTTATATAGTCTTTTATAGCAATTTCAAAGTTAGGTGACAATAACATTTCAATTTAAATTTTATAAACATAAACTCGTTTAGTCTTTTTTTACTAAATAATATATTTTTATATATTACTTTTTTATCAATAGTATTTAAGAAAATAATAAATATAAATATATTTTTATTATTTGACCCATGCTTATTGCTAGTTTGTTATTAACTCATTAACCGTAAAACATTTTTGGGGCCAATTTGTTTGCATTGGAATACATAAGATTGATGCCATAAGTAGTTAAAAATGAACACTACAGCTCAATTTCCAAGCATGAGCATAAAATGACCTTGCCTTTTATGGAAATAAAATCAAAAGAAAATAGAAAATAAATAACCAGCATTGATTATTTTTCTTTTTTATTTTTTATTTTGGATATAATTGCATTTGGTGCTATTTCAAGTAACATACACTCGATCAGGCACAAGCAGGGAGAAACATTGTTTAACTGTGTGAACAACAAAGAGTTTCACTTCTTTACCATCATTTTGTATAAGCCTTCTACTTCATACCTAATTGCCTATACACAAGGAGAAAAGTACAAAAATGCGACAGCACATAAATTTTGGCCACCAGAAAGGGAAGATAGTTTTCATTCTCATTTTTTCCTGCATTGCATGGTTTAAAATCTCAGTCTCGGTCGTGGTATCTACCGAGCCAAAAAACCGATATGATATCGGAATCGGTCACGGATATCGGTCTGTCGCAGTCGTCGTGGTGTGAATTTTTTTTTAACCATAGAAATTCGCAAAATTATCCAAAAAAATCCAGAATATTAGAAAATACTGGAAAACAATATTTTTTTTCCATTAATAACAACAATAAATTAAAATCTCAATCACATTAAGTTATAAGTCATATTTGCGTCGCAGTTCACTGTTTCTCCAGTATTTCATATAATGCTTTATTATTGATGCTCATGACCAATTTATTAGTGTAAAATATAAGAAAATAAAGATAACATATCAATCATCATTTAATACTAACTCAATCATCAAATAAGTTGTGAAATTCAAGATCCTGAAGATGACATATTAAAATCAGAAATATGATAGTGAAATAGATAAATCATAAAGCACTTGGGCATCAAAAGGTTCATGGTTTACCTGAAAGATGATATATTATAATTCAAATATTAAAATATCCAAAAATAAAAAAATTCAAAAAAAATAATTTCAAAATCATGTGTACGAGTAGATCAAGCATGAAAATATATAGATATAACTTCTAAATGAAGAACACTACACAAGTGACAAATTCAATGATTTCTATGCTTCATCAACTAAAAATAAAAAATAAAAAACATATAATAAAATGCTTTAAGTTGATTTTCTCTTACCTTAAATAATATATAATTTTTTAAGAAATAGATGTGGGATTTGAAAATATGCAAGAGGGATGTGTGATAGAGTATAGTTGCTGCTATGGATAGTAAGGAGATGAAAAAAGAGGAGAAGAAGATGAAAATAAGGTAAAAGATAGAAAAATTAGGATTTTAACCCCTTTTATGAGGCCGAGATCTCGGCCGATATTTTAAAAATATCGGCCAAGATCTCGGAAAAACCGAGATGAACTTCATCTCGGCCGATATGGGCCAAGATTTTGGCGATATATGGCTCCGAAATACCGATATTTTGGGGTTATATCGGATCGATATCAGCTGATTTCTAAAATCATGCTGCATTGTCATAATAAAACTAGAAGAACAAGAAGTTTTGCCCAAGGAAGAAGAAAAATATAGACAGTGGTTTAAAAAGATGAGTCAACTTGGCTGGGTGGGTTGGTTATTAACCCACCACAAGCTGTCAGTGGCATACTTGCGTAGACTGAGTCAGATTCTGAGCCAGAGCCCGAAAAGAAATGAGTCAACTTGGCTAGGTGTGGTGGGACCGTGGGAGACAGCACGCGGTGGTGTTGTTTCCTGCCCAACACGAAAGGCCCCACGGAAAAAGGAGAAAAAGAGAAGGGAAAGATCTCGTTTTCATTGCTCCGAATCTCACCAACATATTGGGGGCGTGGGGGAGAGAGAGAGAGAGAGAGAGAGAGAGAGAGAGAGAGTGTGTAAGTGAACCTCAGGAGCGCTCTGTTCTGTGCTCTCTTTCAAGCACAAGTTAGATGTATAGGGATTATGGAACAGGCACAGTTTGAATGGTCAACAAAGTGCCTAAAATGGGGGAGTACGGAACACTTGTGTGCAGCAGCACAAACTGTAATTCCGTGTGGGGATGGATGGTCTTTCGAATTTGAACCACTCAAAAGATCACATTCATTTCTTCCTCTCCTGTAATAGGGGGAGTTTTCCCACACTGCTAAGGAGTTAATCCTCACTCGTCAATCCACTAATAGCTTACTTGATGAGACACATCCTCTTTATAAAAACATCCAAGCACTAATCACAGGTTAGAATTATGATGGTGAGTGACTTGGGTGTGTGGGTAATTTATAAGAGAAAGAAAAACAGCCTTAAATTTGGGGCTGAGTGATATAAGGGTTATGATTGAAATGGTTTTGGATGTGTAATAGTAGTGTCAAAGGTACATAAACTCCATTTTCAGCTGCGCCACGGGTTAATTTAACTCTAGAAAATTAGGGACTTAATAAGGTGAATTTATAAAGCGGAAGTTTATTCAGGTTTAGACAATTCCATTCATTAAATCTAAATTGTCATCAACTGGACGATCGATTATAATATTTTCTTAATTCCATCCAATGTATAGATTTTACGTGGCTACGTAAGAAGGCAACCCTCAACAAATTGAACATAAATCTATTATACAGCATAGTAACAATAAAGATTTAAGAAGAATATCAGGATAGAAAAACAAACTTTTATTCAGTGGTGACTTCTTGTTTAGGGATCGTACCTTCAATGTCTGCACTAAAAGCATTCGTCATGTATTGGGCCATAGCAACTACACGATCAGTAAGTGTGCAAATCGTGCGGGTCAGTCAGGTATTGGGCCATAGCAGCCCAACCGAAAATTGTGCATAAGCATGTATGCTTCTATGCATGTGATATATATATATATATATATATCTATATGCAATAAGAGTTCCTTTTTTGCATTGAAAGTGATACATATGCGTAAATGAAAGTCATCCGGGCCAATTGTTCACTCAAACCCGCCCCATTGAGATCCCCACAAGCACATCAATTGTGATATATGCAAATGCTGGATTTTTTTAACCATGCAAGAGAAAAATAAAGGCTTGTACGTAACAATCTCCAACATCTTCTATGCCCAGTATCATGTGGAGGCCATAGTATTTAGTTCTTACTGTTACACCCTGTCTCGAATTAATAGAGATTAATATTAATTAATCATAATTAGTTGAATTAATTGTGATTAGAAATCAAATTAAGTTGAATTAGTCTCAATTGAATGAGTTTAGCTTGATGGAATGAGTTTGGATAAGGAATAAGACATTTGAAATGGTTTTGAACTCAATTGATGATAAAAAAGGACTTTTTTCAGAAAATTTAGTTTCCGCGTATTTCGTCGAATATGGTAACTTTTGATACGATTGCATGTATCTCGAAGAGTACATCATTTTTTATAATAGACTTAATAGCATTTGATCTTGTATGGATCAAATGAGTGTTTATTTGACTTAAAAAGTAAATGAGGTTGTATCATGGGGGTTGAGTGTAAAATTCTGGTTATATGATGTTAAAAAGAACCCAACTTCATTCATTCGGTTCAGTTCCAGAAACAACAAGAACCCTAGGTTCATTTTCTCCGTTTCTCTATTTCTTCTTCATCAATTGCCAAGGGAAGATTCTATGCAGGTGATTTTAGAGGGAGAATTAGTGCTACTTGATATTCTTTATCTCCATCATCATCATTTCTTTCTTCCTTAGAGCTAGAGTTAAGAGGAAAATCTCAAATTTTTCCTTTCTTCAAGCTACAAGTAAGTGTCTCAAGTTCTTTCCAGAACTTCCAAGTTCTATTAGGTGTTTAAGACTGTTATCTAGCACAAACAACTCATGAGAATTCTGTTTTGGTTGTTTTATGTGTTAGGGTTGGTAAAAGGGTTTGAATTGGTGAAATTCCATCTCAAATTGACCATACAAGAGAGAGGGATTTTATTATTGAACTCTAAGCAAAGGCAGGTATAATCATTTCAGTTGATTTAAGATATTGTAAGTACTATATAAACCATTTGAGTTCAAGTTTTAGAAATTCGTTTTCAGAATTTCCTACAAAACTGGGCACTGTTTGGCTAACCGAATAAGTAGTAGCCAAACAGGTGACCGAACGTGCACC
This sequence comes from Camphora micrantha, assembly GCA_003546025.1. Taxonomy (NCBI): domain Eukaryota; kingdom Viridiplantae; phylum Streptophyta; class Magnoliopsida; order Laurales; family Lauraceae; genus Camphora; species Camphora micrantha. Next base: position 11,884,352 of record QPKB01000005.1, on the reverse strand, counting down.
TATAGAAAACATACAAGAAAAGTGGACTTACCAAATAGCTGACCGAAGGTAGCTGAATTCTAGCCAAATGCAGAGAAACTTTCATATTTGAAATTCTAATTTTTAGTTTTAAAGCCCATTGAATTAGAAGGTTTTTAGGGCTATTAAATAGATGATATTAAGTTCAATTACCTGAACTTGATTATCATAAGTGGATCGAAGTACTTGACAAGTCCAAGTCTTTGAAAGACAGGACTAGCTCTTAACCTTGAATTTTCTTGAAATGGATGAAGAGCAAAGTATTTATGAAAATGTTATACACACTTTGATTGGTGCTAATTAAAGGGACTCTAATGTATATTTCATATACAATGTAATACCAATCAAGAATAACACGTACAATTGATAACCGAGAGTTACACCTAAATGGTGGGTTTGAGACGGAAAATAATTGAAATAGTAAATCGTCTTGACTCTCTAAATCGAATTGCATTTCATATTGTGATATTATTGTTAACCTCAAGTCTATATTGTAAGTTGCATTAGTCTTTATTTCCTTTCGATTGATATGAATGGAATATATGAAATTGAATTGATATCCAAAAAAAAAAAAAGAATTGAAAATTGACTTGAGTATTGTATTTGATTTGAATTGACTATGAGTTTGGCACTACTTAGATTGACCTGATTAAGCTAGATAGAGCTGTAGAGGTTATAGCGCATGCGGAGGAGACCGTTCTAATTCATTCGAGAGGACTAGTAGAGTGGAATGGCCGATATATCATTTGATCTTGATATCAGACTGTAGAAATGATATGGGAATCTTTTGGAAACAATTTTGAAAACTTGAGATATATGTCATCATGCTTTGTATTTTAAATATGCAATGGATGACATGATTATAGAACTGAATACTTTACTTTGTGTAAAGAACATTGTAAATTTGTAAATATGTAAATGTGTATAATAGGGTAATATTGAGTAGCTTATATGGATTTTTCCATATATGAGTATTTGTCTTCCGCATTGTTATGTATATGACAGGTGTGATTTGAATCTCTCACTCACGTGAAGTATATCTCTTGTGAATTTCGTTTTAACTTTGGTTAAACACGGAGTTCACAGGAGTATGTGTGTCGCACCTCGGGATTTACCCAAATATGTCAAATCTCAGGCTCGGGGTGTGACATTAGTCAGCAAGTACAACAAAATGCAGAGGCATTCAATGGGGAGTGCTTTACATTTATGCAATTGATGGAAGGTTTAGAGAACATGACACATGTCTACACTCAATGTACTATTGTGACCCACCTAATACTGGGTTTAGTATTTGAATGAGTTTCTATTATCATTAGAAAATGTCTGCGAAGTTTTCGTGCGATTCTGAGCGCGTTTGAGGATAATAGAAAGTAATTTATAATTTTAGAAAAATTTAGTGGGGTTTTTTTCGAAAATTCAGTTTTCGTTGATTTTTAATCGTTTGAAAGCTCTTGTCATCCTCATTGTTTTTTGTTATTCACTTATCACAGTCCGACACCTCTTAGTCAGTCAATTATCGCCGATTCCATTAGTTTGGATTCAAATGCAATTTCTAGAAATATACCCTATAAAACCATCGACTCTACGCTAGCCCCTTTCTTTCATTCTTTCCATTTGCATGCAGCTGTTGGAGCATTCTCTCTTCTTCCTCCCTCATTTCAAGAGCACAAAATTTAGCCAAAAGATTTCATTCCAAGCTAATTGAAGCCCAATTTCTTCTTCCTCTTACCTCCTCCTTCTCGTAACTTTAATTTGGTAAGTTTTGCCCAATTCCCTCAAATCAAATTTCATTCCTTAGGCTATTTAGGGTCTTGCATGTAATCCTTTTCTCTTTCTTTCTTCTCCTTTGTGCTTTAAAAGTGTGAGAGAGTGGATTTGGAGAGTGGGTTTGCTTGGTGGAGCTTAGGAGGCTGTATGTATGACATGCATGTGTTATTATTGCTTCCATGTTGATTAATTGCTTAGCTAACTTGCAATTCCAAGCTTGATTATGTATAAATTGGATTTCATACGCTAGTTTAGATGTTTAACTCATTTGGAATTGTAAATGAGGGTTGTGGTTTGCTTAAAAGTGGTTAATTATAAGGTTATTCTGCTGGAAGGAGTGAGACCTGAAGACAAGGGGTGAAAACCCAAGTTCTGTACATCTAACTGTAATTCAAGATAGGTTCTACTTGTGAAGACTTTCCCTCCAACCTATAAGCACCCATTTTCCATTTTCTTCTACGGTTACCCCAGATAAAAGTTTGATAGGTTCTGCATGACTGACGACTTGAGCCATAGTGAATTTGGATTGTTCTACGGTTAGCCTCACAGCTAGCCTCATGCCATTTGCGGTTAGCCGTAGGTTCTTCTATGGTTGACCGTAAGGAATGTTGTTTTCTTTCGTAAAAGGGATTTCTTACCTAGGTTTGGGCCTTATGTTTGTTTGGGACTCTTTGACCTTAACCTTATATGGCCATCATGGGGAAATGAAATGGACCACAATGAGCTTAGTGTACTTCGTTGGTTATCTGGAAACTTCGTGTGAGGTCCGTTCCTTAATTGATTACACGTGGAACTGAGACACTAGTGCTAGCCCAACAACTTTCGGTACACCAAGGTCTCACCAGAATAGGAACTGATGCCTCAGTTTCCATATGTACTATGTGGAGAATACGTGCCGTAGACATTGGACAACCTTTGACCTAGGGTTGACTCGTATCTATCTCCTTGACTTGCAATCTTGTATTCATTGTTATACGTACCATGTACGCTTTGTCCATAACACAATTGTATAACTTATAAACATGAATTGCTTAGACTTAGGTTAATTGAACCGGACATGGAATGTATCCTTTAGGTACCTTGCTTATCTTGTACTTGATGAACACACGTGACTAAATTTGTATTGATGTATGGATATTATTTGAGGACTGCTCAGTGGGGATTTGTCTTGAAATAGGCTTGACTTGGAGTAACCCTCAATATATTATAATGTATATCGAATTCTAGCTAGATGTGCCCATCTTGGATTCCGTGTTAATCACCCTAAAACCATACATTATTTGACCACAGTAGGATCCACTTTGGGAAGGACTGCATTCATTGACTGTTTGCAGAATAGGGTATTAGGGGATTTGTTATTTGGATACTGGGGGTGGGTAGACGACTTTGGACGTTGTTCAGTAGCGTAAGATAATGTCAAGCGACTTGGACAATGGAGCCGGACTTTGGGTATTGGCAAGTCACTTGGACGTCGTTAGTACCCCCAAGAGGTGGCTTTGACATCCTCAGAGTCTCCTTTTCTAGTGTGTTGTATGACATGACTAGTGAATGCTATTATTAAAAGATGTAGGATTATTATTCATGTGATTCTCGTACATTATTCATGCTTATATGCTTAGCTTCTTATTCTGGTTGTTTTATAATTATTTACTCATCTTTATTCCTATTTGAAACATGTTATATCATGTAATGCCTTAATTCCGAATAATGAGAAAACCGTCTAGGTATCCAAAGTTGGCGTGCCACTTCCCAAAAAATCCGAGAACTTTTAAGATCGTAGGTCCACAGTAAAGTCCAATTTAAAACTTTTCGAAAAAAGTAATATCAATGGTTAAATTGCAGAAGCATATAAAATGTAGCGAAAGCAAATGTAACAATAGCGGAAGCAACTACAAGGTATCATATGTAATATATCAAATATAGTAGGGCTGGAGTCCAGCCTAATATATCAAAGTGTGAATATCAAATGTTTATACAAATCATACTACCTCCCTGCTCACAACATAAATCGCTTAAAACCCAAAACAAAGAATGACTCTCAAACCCTCGGTGCAGGTACTCCATCCTCCAGCTCGACCTCCTGGTTGGCTGGTCCCCAACAGTAGTCACCAGCTAAGGGCGCCTCGACGAGCGTGTCGTCCTCTAGTAGGAGTTAAAACCTAAGCACCAAGAATGGGTTAGATCCAAAGATCTGGCAAGTCACAATATACAAGTAACATAGGATGCATGCATTAAAAGAGCAGAGACAATTATATAATCAATGAGAATAACAATGGTACATAATCTAGGCAATTGACCATGATAAAGCAGTTAGAATCAGGATATTCAAGTAATCTATTCTAAACGGACATTAATGTGGCACATTCACACAAGTTGGATACCGCAGGATATTATACCGCGACCCTGCCATACTGAACACAGTCCCCATGGGGAAAAAGGGTAACCAGTGTTGGAGAATGACAAGCCCCGCAAAATAACACTCATACCTCTCATCTCTCATCACTCATAAGATTAGACCCGGTATCACACCGTTCGTGTAAAAATTAACTCATCATGATAGCCCACTCAACACTTAGCACTCAACACTCATAACTCACCAATAACTCCTACCAGTGATGATCAGGCAACAGGTTGAGCTTAGAACAACTGAGTAAATGTTCATGCCGACTCAAAGAAACAATATAGTCTGTGTCTATCTAGGCCTTACCTTGCGTGAGCAAGGTCCTTTCAAATCACTAAGAGGTCCAAGTTATTGAGGAGTGGGCAAGGGAATATTGAAAAAGTATTTTCGCTGCCTCTAACCCCTCAGGTGGAGCCCACTCCTCAATACAAGTACCATTCCAATCCATGGAACACAGTCCAGGTTCAAATCCAATTATTTACTCGTCTTTATTCATATTTGAAACATGTTATATCTTTTATACATTGCTTATCTTCTTGCCAACCTTTATTGATGTTGTTTACCTTTGTGTACAGACGACATCACCTTCTATCCTGAGCCAAGAGGTTGAGGCGATCCCAAAGGATCCTCAGTCATAGGAGCGAGAGTGGTATGCCAACAATGTACTCTACCATCATCACTCCTGGCACGTGAGAGCCACATGAGGACACCTTTTCATGTTACCTTTTATCTTTTTGGATCTTTTATCCTTGTCATACTAGCTCATTCTATATATCTTTTGTAGTAGTGGCCTAGGTTTTGGCATGACCACTTGTGTATAAACTTTATCTCTTTTGTATTTTGAAACGTTAATATATAAATGAGACACTGATACTTGATGAAATTTATTATTTGATGATTATAGTAAGTTTCATAAGTGACAACAATAAATGAGCTTCAAATAACCAATCTTCACTGCGGACTTAGATCTTTGGGCAATATTGGACCAAAATTTTTATTTAGCCCTAAATTTTCCTCCTCGGATCCGGTTTAACCACTAATTGAGTCTGGAGCTATGACAATGGTTTGAAGCAGTGGTTGTACACAATGGCTTTAGAAGTTATAATTGTTTCTGTAATATACATTATTTCAATATAAAGGTCTATGACACATTATGTAGTATAATACTACAACATAACCAGACTGAATTTGATCCTTGACGAAGCGATCCCTGTTTTGGGAAAAAACATACTGACTAGACAATTTACTTTGGCTGTGAAGTAGAAGCACTGTGATCTTTGCCCAGCTTCAGTGAATTTAAATCATTTGATAAATCCTCAATACTCATGTTGCGATTCTTTGGAAGAGCAGCATCTGGTGTAGTTTTCCAAGTCATCGGAACAACTAGCTCCCTACAACATCAAGAAACACAGAGACCTTAATGAGGCACATTTGGATTGCAATAACCACACTAGAAAAATTATGGTGGAGTCATGGAGTATTTTTTCGCAGAAAATGAAAATGGAATCTGAAAATAGAATTTTTTTTTTTTTTTTGTTGTGTTAACATATTCTATTTTTTTTTATTTACTATTGTGTCAAATATTCTTTTGTACTTTTCATGTACTGAGGTCAAAGAATTTTTTCGTAGTTCATGTTCGGCCCAAGAGTTAAGAGGTAGAAATACAATTAATATAATTAGGTTTGCTGCACCAGAGTACAGTAGCTAAAACTGAAGAAAATGAGGTTTTCAGCCCAATTTCTTTTAAAAAAGAAGTCACAAGGAATTAAAATTCCACATAAGAACATGCCCCAAGAGTTCTAATTGAAAAAAAAAAAAAAAAAAAAGTCAATTTGCCTAGATGTACACCCAGGTGAGAATAAATTGAAAGCCTCGAACACAAATATGCATAGTAATTAAGTACAAAATGTTGAACGCAAAATCCATGGTTCAGCCTTTGGATCTATTTCAATGAGGGAAAAAGTAGTACGGACTATGGAGAAAAAAGTCTCTCTGCAGGAACCCCTTTCCTGTTTGAAATTTTCTTTTAGAGGAGAAACGGTAATAATACTTTTAACTAATTTTTGCAAAAAGTAGGAGAAATGTTTTCTCTGCATGCAAGAGGCGGAAAGAAACACCATTTCTCCTTGAACCGAACTTTTTATTATAAAAAAGTGACAATAATATAATGATTCTTCCATTGCCACTAGAGCCATTTCTCCTCATTTTTCCACCAAGAGAGGATTCCTGACTTGTCATTTTCTCCTCATTAAAAACCAACGTTTGTCAAACATAAACTACAAGTTGGTTCAACTTGATACACAAATGTTACTCAAAATTCAGCTAGTTTGAGCTGAAGTGGCTGAATTTTTTGGGTCTAGTTGATGACGACTTCATAAGCAATGTTACCTAGCTAAAAGAGTACAAGTGTACACCCGAGTATCCTCTTAACAATTCTCGAAACTTGTTTTGTATAACCCACACATCAAAACAGGAAAACAGTATGAACAAGTTAAAAATGTTCATTTTGAGTCTGTAAACTTTTTTGCAGGAGTTACAACAATATGTTAGAACACAAATAATAAACCAAAAAAAGATGACAGTTGTTCGTGTTAAAAAAGAGAAGAGAATCAACATACATCCCAATGACAGCAGATATGATTTCTTCTAAATGAGTATCCTCCTTTGCATTAAAGTAGCAGCCTCGATTTTTTGCATCAAGAACTACTTCTGCCCAGACACTACCACTATTAGATAAAGTCGACCCATTCCCTACGATCCAAAGGCAGTGCCTGCAATGGAAGCAAGCAATTCAACATAAAAAGAAAAGAGCCTAGAACATGATCTATATAGCAAGCGTTAAAGTTACTGCTTTGAATATAGATACTTTTAAAGGTTGTATTTTTAATCTATATATAATACATGTTTGTGTGTATCATCAGTATAGGTCAGTCAAGATTATGGGATGTACTACACCTACAAGCCTCTAGTCAAGCACTATGGGAATAGGTGATGCATTATTTGAGACAAAATCACTGATTCAAGAATATCCAATTGAAGTAACATAGAAATACCTGGCCCTAGTCAAAGCCACGTTTGTTCGTTGAAGATTGGAAAGGAATCCAACCTCACCTTTACTATTTGATCGGACAGTAGAAATAATAATCACATCCTCTTCACCTCCTTGAAACCCATCAATGGACTTGACACTAACAGTAAAGTCACCATATGTCTCATACGTTTTTCCTAGCTTTTCTTGAATTTCAGAAACTTGTGCAGAGTAAGGACATACCACACCAACACTAAGCTTCTGCTTCGAAGAAAGAGATGCTGCAAAGAGAGAATCAAGGTTCAGATCACACACATCGACCGTCATTAAAGAAAATTGAGAAAAAATTTCCTGGATAGACGTACGAAAAAAGAAAAAAAAGTAAGATTTTTATTTGTTTGTGACTAGATAATTACCAAAAAGTCAAAAAAATACCACTTCAATTTTAGTCATTTCACGCAATCCTCATTTATCACTATTGAGGGAAAAAAGACATTCCCCTCCCTCACCTCCCAAACAGATTTTCCTCTCTACCTTCCCAAACATAAAGGATAAATTTCCCTCAACAGAAAAAAAAAAAAAAAATGATAGTACATAAATAGAATCCATTGATTACGATGACATTTATGACTAAAGTTGACTACATTCTCATAAAACCTCGATGTACAAATAGACTACAGATCGATGAGATAATTTTGAAAGTTGTATCATGCAAACCAATTATATAATTCCACCAAGCATCTTTTAGACAATTGGCATTTTTAAACACGTCCTATCATATTTGCATTCTCAGTCATGGACTATGTATCTATTGCAAAGTGCAAACACTCATTTGCATAATCTTTGTAGGTTTATCTAATCACCTGGCGGTATAGCATGTATGCACATTTATTATTTAAGATTGATGTCATATGTTCATAACAAATAGGATGCATACTTCTTAACAAATTCTAGATGCAAATACCTTCAAAAAGGCTTCTCACCAACTGCAAAACTACGGCTACCTCGACCACATTTTTTGGGCTATGCCTATCAGATACCTCCGTTCCTTCATCAACATTTATAAATGAGTAGGAGCCATACATCCTTGCAGGAAGATATTTCCTTTTGTAATCTGGATCTTTGACATTTGGACCATCCGAAATCTTGTTATTGTAGAAGTTAGCATTGGGAAAAGAACTTATTGATGGATGCATTCTGTACTGCATATTTAGAAGGTCCTTCTCAAGTCCGAGCGAACTCAACCTTTCAAAAAGGCTTCTTCCAAAACCAGCACTCTCTGATACCTGCCAAAGGATAAAACATCAAATGTAAATAGAGAATTTTTTCCAACATTGCAACACTACATAGCAGTAACTTCCTTGACCGGAACCATACTCCTCATTCAACTCAAGGGTTCCACACCAAGAGGTAGTGAACCAGATCATTTGCCTAATGAAACCCACTTCAGATGAGCGATAGAGGAAACATTTTTGTAGAAAGAAAAAAAAAAATCCAGATTCCTAAACCATCGATATTCGGTTTAGGCATGTCCACTTGGCAGTACTCTGCTCCTGACTATGAGTTATCAAGCCAGTTACATTCCAGCCAGGATTGTCTTCTGGGGAAGTACTTTTGAATAAACAACAATGTCTATCCATAGTGGGACCAACTGCCACAGGAATGGTTTACATTGTTGAAAAATGGGCTCCACAAGATAAAAAAAATGTCAAGTTTGAGCTTACTAGCAGTTCTCTATGGCCGAGAATTTTATGTGTCCCATGAATACAAACCTTGCTTTTAACCATTGCACTCAGCTGGCATTCATCACCGATGAGAATAGCACGGCGTATACCCAAAAGTTGTAAGGGAATCGTCGATTCACATTCTTTTAGTTGAGCAGCTTCATCTATGACCAACATCTCCAGTGGGTCCATCTCCACTGAATGCAATCTAAACGAAGATGAAACTGTGCATAAAATGAGGGAAGCACCTTTAAAGCAAAACTCTTGGATCAGATCTTTCTCTAGAACTTGTGGGATCTTCAATGATTCACGAAGAGATCTTAGCAACCGAAGGCAGTCACTACTAATCTTGCACAACGAAAGGGCCGTTGAGCTCTTATCTTCCCTGCCTTCAGGCTGAGAAGTTGCATCATTCAATTCTTCGGAGTGAGCAAATACTTTCTCTAGCTCTTTGTCAGCAATACTAGCTTCACCCAACAAACTTTCAAAGGTCTGAAGAAAATGACGAAGATTTGTCAACAGATTATAGTTAATTCCAGAAAGTAAAGTTGCTGGTAGGTGAGTGACCAAGATTCTTATACACTCCAACAGTCCCTTTGTCTCAAGACTGAATCTCTGTTGAACAAATTTCCGAAACGTTAACAAATCCTCTTCTCCCTTTTTCCTTTCATGTGATGAATCCTCCTCTCCCTTTTCCTTCTTGTTTAATGAATCCTCCTCTCCCTCTTTCTTTTCATTTAATGAATCCTCCTCTCCCTTTTCCTTTTCGTTTAATGAATCATCCTCTCCCCCTTTCTTTCCATTCTCTATATACAATTTGTAAGAGTCAACACAGCCTTCCAGAAACTCTATCATAGAATTCAGGTGATGACTCCACCCGGATGGTGCAAAGCACTCTTCAAGGAGATCGACACGATGATCAAGAAACACATCCTCAAGATCATCGTCGATGTTCATGCGCTTCTTGTTTCCAAATAAAAGAACGTCACCCAACGAACAGTCGCTTGTGGGACGTGATTCTCTCACCAACCTTACTAGACGTGAGGCGACTTCCAGAACTGCAACATTTGTTGGTGCACATGTAAGGGTTCTGCATTTCATTTGCAAGAGTGCCCATAGTAGTACACTGACTGTTTTTGTTTTACCGGTTCCAGGGGGTCCCCAGATAAGTTTAACTGAATGCTTGCCACTGCATTGCCTTGCATGTAGAGAAGTTAATACTGCATCCATTTGTGACTCATTCAGTCCAAATGAAAGCAATTCATTGTGCAGATTTATGCCATTAACATTGATATCTTGTCCAGAAGAACAGAAATAACATCTTCCCCCAACCTGTCATTAAGAATATTAAGAGCAGCATAAGTGAGTAGTGACTAGTGACCCAAATCCTAGAGAAACATTATTGCTATAATTTATACACAAATGAATAAAAAGAAAGAAAAAAAATTAGCAAAAGGAAATGAAGAGAGGTTTACTTGAAACTATTGTCATACATCAATCATGGAATTATGTTAGTGTTTCTTTTAATATATGCATCAAATTATACTAGAAAAAATTGGCACAAAGAAACAACAGTTACCTTGTACACCTTGTTGCTGTGCCCAAATAACAGGAATAGAAGATGCCCAGAGGTAATAGAAATATCAAAATTTATTTAAAGCTGCAGACAGTAGTGTAAAAAGGCGGGGACGCCTGTATTGCTGTTAGTTTTTTGCTTGTTTAGGAAGCTGAGTCATGTGCTAGCTTTCATCTGTTTGAAAGTAAACATGACAGTTTGAACCCCTCATCCTCTCCATGACCAAGGAAGGAATGTGATTCACCTCTGCACCAATTGTGGGTTGCTTTATGATAGGTTCAGCCTGGCCCTTAAGCGTATACAGACAAGACCCGTCCCATTTAACAATCAGGCCAGAAGGTTAGACCCAAGTAATACAAATAGCCAATCTAGGCCACAACAATCTTAAAAACAGAGGCCGAATGGGGCTGACCAGGCCCACGAGCACCCGTTAAAATGAGGAGGGTTTCCAGTTAAAACCATGATTCTGGAATTAAAATTTTCATCATCACATCATTTACAAGCATTTGACTCAAAAACAATTCCAATTATATCAATGAAACTGTAACGTCACTTTTTTTGGACTTTCATGTTGATTACTTGTTTACTGTTAACAGCAATAGATAAAAATGTTAAGCAACATATCCTTTGCACATCATTAGTGTCCTTTCTAATATTAAGAGAACCATTTGTATCCTTTACCCATATTATCAGAAGAATTACATAATTTTCTAGTTAAGAGTATCTAACCAATGTATATACACCTGAGAATTTATAGTTTTTTTTTTTTTTTCTCCAATCTCATAAATATTTAACATTTATATATTTTATTCTATTACTAATTCAAAAAATTAGTTTTTGATTTCTGTGACATTTCCCAATAACATCCTTATAAAAACCAAAATCTAAACATATGCTTCAAGCCACTACAGTGGTGGTAATTGTAAACCACTTCCCTGAGTGTTTCCCTCCCTCATGCTTCCCCTGAGTGGAAGTGGTGGAACTGTACAGTAAGGCTCACATATTAAAAATCTAGATCACTCAAAATGAAGGCCTTTCCCATGTACCTAATACGTTTATAAAATTTACCCTCGTAGAAGTTGGTCCCACTGTAAGATTATGTATAAAGTAAGAAGGTGATTAAAGCATGTTAACAATGCATAAGATTCTTTCATTCACCTTCTACTAGGGGCAAAATTTGAAGACATTTAGTATACAAATAGGGCATTCATTTTGAACTGTTCAGCATATCGATAGGTGGAAGTTGCACCCCACTCATTGGAAGCACCCAAGGTGGGTCCAGGGTCACCTCAAGGTGGTGGGATAAGGCTACAATTACAATAATCCCAACATGACACCCGGTTATAAAAATAAAATAAAAAAACACCGATCAGATGGAATGAGCTCACCATGGAATCAGGCTGCAACACATCTTTGATTACATTTGAGTTCCTATGCATGGTTGGGTCCAAACACAGAGACTTCCATATCCGACCGTTGGTCTTGATGTTCATCACCAAAACAGCAAGAAGAAACTTCTTGCTGTTGTAACTTTCAGGAAGTACTATAGGCTTTGATGCTTTAACCCGGACCTTGAATCTTGGACCACTTTGGCCGGCTTTAACATTGGTTACAACAGCAACATGATAGGAACTTGGCTCTTTCAATAGATCATAAGCAACTTTAGGCTTTGTCTCTGTTAAAACAAAGACATCGTCACTTTGTGGCATGAAATTGCTGCTTTTAAGGGGTCCAACCTCGATCTTATATACAAAGCCTTCTTCTTTATGGCGACGCTTGGAGTCCTCTATTTTCAGAGTAGTTGCTCGAGAGAGATTCTTCATGTTTGAACACATGTCAGCACGAGTCTCTTCTAGCAAAGGTGTAACATATGATTGGAAATAATGGGGTATGGATTGGAATGTATTGGGGATCGTTGCCACCTGCAAAGTATTCAATTGAGTAGACGATAAATATTTTTTATTATTATTATGCTATATAGGTGGATGCCCACCAAGGACATAGAGGCGTAGATGAAAGTCGTAAGATCGGATATGAAAAAAGTACAACATGTTTAAAGATTTGTGTTACAGTATATCATAATAATGGAGAAACAAAAGCCAATAACATAGTTCAGGCAAGTAGTAAAGTGACAAGTAGTAAAGTTGATCTCAGAAAGTGCAACACGTACAAGGATTTGGCTAACGATATATAAGTGGATAGGTCAAAATGGAAAAACAAAATTTATATAGCCAACCACAATATAGTTAGGGATAAGGCCTTGACGATTAAAATGATTATTATTATAATATTTTTAAAAAAAAATTGCAACTCCTCTTTATGAAATCATGGTTTTTAAGAGTTTGCATCCCCAAGCTTTAACTAGAGAAATCTTGAGTTAAAGTATTAAAACTCCATGGTGGGGTACACCAATTGAAATTCAAACCAGTCAAAACGAGTGCCCTTCAAGTATATGGGGTATCCTCAAATTCTAAGTCAATTCCGAGTTTGTTCCATTATTCCTTTGATGAAAAATATGTTAATAAATATAAATAAAATTATGTTAATTACATTTTTTTTATCAAACAGTTAATCTAACAGTGGAACAAACTTGGATTTGCATACACTTTGAGGATATCCCACTACATTTCGAGAGAGTTTATTTTGAACAGCTTAGGATTTCAATATGTGGGCCTACCATGGGTTTCACTACTTTAACTCCATTTTTCTTTAGGTTATAGCCTCAGAGGATTCTGATTCTTTTTTTAAACTTGTGTGAAGCAAGTTAATGGTTTCTTTGTTTGATCAGGGCGATTGAATTGGTTTGGATTGAACCAATTCAACTTCCAATTATAATTTCTTAGGGAACTGATGTGAGAACAATAAAAAGAAAAAAAAAACTTAAAAAACCCCCCCTTTTAATATACATCAAGCAGGTATAGTCACACTTTATGAGTCGAAGCTTGGCATACAATCTGAATTCTAAGCAGTTTAATGGGACTAATTTCACATCTTTAGGAATTAGCCTAATTGATTGTGTGTAAACACATGATTTTAATCTAAATCTGGTTTATCGTGTGTTGGTAACATCATAATAATATGACGAAACCTGCTCCTTAGACATCACTGTCGAAATGAAACCGTGATAAATTCCGCAGTCTACATCACTTACAAAAGTAAACAAGTTTGACTAATATCCGTTTATGTGGTTTGGTCTCATTAAGATGGCCCACATTCATAATAAAATCTATTTATAGATGCCCCAGTACAATTGATTATACATCCACATACATCCTCTGAGGCCACGGGTGTACAAAACAGCGGGGCCCACCTCTAAAATGCGAAGTTAACATTAAATTTAAAATTTGAGATTTTTTTTTTTTTTTGGAGGAAGGTGTAAAAAAGGGAATTTTACCCAAAAAGTCCCACATAGACTTTATAAAGAACAAAAGGTCCTCAAACTTTAATATTCATTAAAAAAAGGCCTTAAATGGGGATACTATTTATTTATGCTTTTTCTTTTTTCGGCCAATATTGAAGTTTGAAGATCTTTATTGAAGTTTGAGGATCTTTTGTCTTCACAAAGTGTATAGGAACTTTTCTAGAAAAATAAAAACGATAACATTTCACTTCAATTTTTTTTCTTAAAATTTTATTTAAATGTGATCAGTCTAACAATATTGGAATTAACAGATGAACTTGGTCCATCTAAAATAGGGACAGTTATTTTGAGTGATTAGGATTTCATAGGCGTCGCTCCTATGATGAATTACATTTACAATTTTCGTGGCACATTATCTATCATGAAATGAGAAAACAATTCACATACCTGGTCTTTGAACAAGTCGTTGTTGAGAACATCTTTGATAGACCACTTGAGCACTATATCCGCCAAATCTCCATGTGATTTCCCTTTCTCCATTGCTTCTTCTCCTTTCCCTGCATCAAAACAAACATCACATTTCTCCAAATTCACATCCCAAATATCTCGCCAACTAGAAAGACGTCAGAATACCAACTCAACAAAATCAAAATCCAAGAAGAAGGAAAAAAGAAGCAATCAAGCTTCCAACTTCCTACCAAAGCAGTAAAACACCTGCAGATCAAATGTAAGAAGTCTCAATCTGCCTCCTGTGTCTTTTCTCTTTCACAGTTTTCTATCTTTCTCTTGTATCGAAATGAGGAATGGGGAAGGTATGGAATTTATACAAGGAAGAGTGCGAGTAATAATGGCGTAGGTAGGAAGGAAGAAGCGAGACCGGTAATCTCCTTTCCTTATTAGTCGGTAGACTTGGAGTCTTCGAATAGTCGTTGTGTTCTTTCCTTGATTCCTAGTTCCTATGCAGCTTCCTTGGTACGATGTGTGTTTGCTTTGGATTGGTCGATGCATTGAAAAGGAAGTGGAAACGGCTTTGGCCCTTTTCTTTTCCAAACAGGACCCGACTCTTCGGCTTCCTCTGACACGGGACCCGCTCTCTCAGCTCTCAGCTCTCAGCTCTCTTACTGACTAGTAAAGAAATGAGTCTCGCGTCCAGACTGGGGCTTTGGCTCGAAGGCACATGATGCCGCGTTCTCAAGGAGTGGATGGCCTGGAAGTTTTCGAAAATCCGATCCGAGTAGTTGAAAACAAATTTAATGACATTGGACCTATGTACATCCATGCCGGGGCGGTCACACCTAATAATGAAAATTTTGATTTTACTTTAAAAAAAAATTATATGTCTACTCTCAAAATCGACATAAAAATCTTAAGTTTGTTTTTAAGGGCCTGTTGATATGAATTTAAATTCAATCTTTTAATACTGCAAGTGCATAGCTGTTTTTTTGAGACAGTAACAAATATAGGTCGAATCTCACAAGGAGCACTACTAAGTTAAAATTCAAAATCTAATTTTTTTTTTTATCAAAGATTAATAAGTAGTTGAGATCTAAGAAAAGAAAATAGAAAAAAATTCAGAAACACAAACTAATCAAATATATAAAATAGATCAGAGCATCCAAAATCCACTAAGCCAGATAATTAATCCATCCATGCAATTATTCTACTATTTGTCCCAAAAATAACTCAGATCAGAAACAAATCAATGTTTTGAATCCGGAGGATTTGTCTTTCGCAAAAATTAATTTTTAACAAAAAAGAATAAGGTCACAACCCAAGACCTCATTCACCTCATAAAAGAATGAAAAATCATAAGCATAGCTCATCAAATTAAGCATAAATTATCAAATGATCTCATCCTTAAGCATAATCTATCAACATAAGTATAAATCATCAAACTATTTTCATTAGAAACCAAAACAGAGGCTGCTTAAGGCATGAAGACAGATCTATTATTCTAATAGAGCATGCATTATGAAAGAGACAAGAAAGTAATAGAAAAATCACATAAATTAAATTAAAGATCTACTTAGCTTCATCTGTGTGCTCCAATCTAGAAATCTAGCCAGCCATTGAAAAGAACTCCATAAGTAATTTCATTGATAGCATCTCCTTGTACAATGGTCTCTCAAAAATCTCTCTTCTAAAATTCCTAATTTTTGGAACAGGGCTCTAGAATACCCAAAAATAACTCTTAAATTCTATTAATTAGGGAAAGAAAAGAAAGAGGAGAGAGAGAAATTATGGACATCCAAAGGGGACGGGGTTATTTCGTATGCTACTTTTTGGTTCCTTTTATTTTTCCGGTTATCTATCAGATGCATTGAATTTGGACATCTTCCCTAAAAATTTGATTTTTCTTCTTTGATAAGGTATATATTTTACCCTTTTTGAATTTGAATGAGGTGAAAGCTTCTGGAAACCTCTGGGTGGCTTGGCTAATCTTCAGATGTGGTCCCACAAGGGATTGTAGCAATTGATTATAAACGGTGTGGATCTAATTGCAATCCCGTCTAAAAATGAACATAAAAATCCTCGGGCCCATGACTTTGTCAATATAGCTTTGATTTACAAATTCTTGGGCTCCACGAATATCTAATCTAAATAAGCTTTCCAACGGTAGGTAAATTTCATCGATCCAATGGTCGGATTGAAAGTTATGGCCATTTGAAGATGAGTTTTCCTGAGAAAAACATGATTAACTTCTAAAATTTGATTTGCAATGGATTCTATCTCTACACAACTTTCATTTTTGAAATGACATCAGATGTGAATGATTCAAACTCTTCTTCTTTTGTTCCAATCAGAATTTATACTCTTTGAGTTATCCATTAATAATTTTAAATTTGCAACTACTGTGTACCCTATCATGTGGGACATGTCATCTGCTTGAACAGTGAGCCCTATGATTCTTCAACTGGCATGATGAGTGGACCTCTCATTTGATTAATTTGTCTGTGTATGTGGTCCACATGGTGAATTCTTCAATTTACTTCAATTCAGCAATGCAGAGCCCAGGATGACAATGTGTGCTTGAAAGTGGATTCCGTGACAGAGGCATGCAATTCTCATTTTCTGCACATTCTAATTCAACACATCAAATACTAAAGAGCCCATATTGAAGCGGAACCCATCCGGATGGAGTTCTACTCCAACTGGGACTCTTCGGAGAAAATTTACAAAACATTTTAAGTTAATGCAGAAAATGTATGGAAAGTATGAAAATTCAGGTTCCTAAGTGAAAAATATCTGAATAATGATGCAATTCACCTAATTAAATCCCTAACTCATCCTAAAATAATACGTAAATGTGCAAATTCATGAACTCAATACCTGTTTCTTTATTAGAATTCCTGGAATTCATGTCTAGAAGTTTAATGAGAATTTCAAATGTTGGAATTATAAAATGTCACTGAATTCTGTCATTTCTAAATTCTACTTTTCATTTCATCTGAATTCTTGTATGAGAATTTCTAAATTTCTGAATTTAATAAAACTTCTGTTTCATTGCTATATAAATTCTAGACTGGAATTACACGTTTTATGCATTATAGTACATGGGGACCCCTCTTTTGTGGTTGTAAACTTGGGACCTAACTTTAAGAATTATAATGTGGACCCACCTCGGGTATATGGTACATGGGCACATCTTTTAGAAACGAAAGCGTGGGACCCAATTTTAGAAATTTGAACATGGATCCATCTTGATAGGAATTGCATGGGCCCAATTTTATAATTATGAATATGAGGCTCACTTTATTGTTGGTAGGAGAGTTTACAGTTGGATGACGGAGTTCCAGCCAAACTTCTCAAAGTTCCAAAATTCTAAAATGCTCTTGGAGGAGCTATCATTTTGGAATTCTACCTTTTTGGCATTTGAGAACTCTGGCTACTTTGAATACTAAGAATCCTATTAAAAGAATATTGAATTTCTGAAAGGAAATCTTGAATCACATAAAACATAAATTCCTGTCAAAAATGCTAGTAAAGAAACATGCCCTAAAACTCAATTGCTTGTTTGTGTCCATGCCCCCAAAGAAAAATCATAGGTGTGCTACAATAAACTTCCATGCAGTCCTACTTAATCCTTTCGACGTACATTTAGCGACTATTTCATTCATAGACCACTTCTCTTCCCTTTGATTATATGCTATTATGAAGGGGTCAAATGAGGATGGAAGTGAATTTAGGACTATTTAGTTCAAAAGTTCATCTAACATAACCATTTTGGCCTCCTTAAGCTTTTTAGCTAGGTTAACCACTTCTACAATATGTTCTCTCACAACTTTAGAACTATCATACCTCAGGTTAGCAAATTAAGTAAACTCCACATAGATGCTTCCACTGATTTTCCAGACACCTTAAATTATTATTCCAAAATCCATGCAACTCTTTGCATCTTCATAAGATGTGAGAGTTGCCTTAAATTGCTCGGCATTCTATATCAACTGTAGGCATCGATCATTAGATCATTCTTACTTTTCAAATTCTGCGCGTTTGGCAACAGTAGAAGCATCAATAGGCTTGCGTGGTTTAGGCTTCTTCATAGCAATATCTACATTTAAAAGGCTTATGACAAATGTTGACGAGTCTTTTCAATCGGAAAAGTTGGAACCGGTCAAAGTAGGGATTTGAGAAGGCAAAGATAGATTATTGACAACTGAAATAAATACTTACCCACGGTTAATCATAAATGCTTTGAATTTAAATCACGCAATTGTAAATTCGGCCTAATTTAAACATCTATGGGAAGAAAAATTAAATTAGATTTTTTTAGTAATCATATATTATCACCCAACTCCTTTGGGTTGAAGGGCATATATATATCCTTGGTTACTTTGGATGAACCCGTCATGCTATCCCACTACATACAGCATAAAAAAATAGGTGACGCCCGTGGGCAAGACAACCACAGCCTAATTAAGAAGCATGTATGGAGATTCCTTATCCCGGTCTCCAAGTAATTGAAAGACGCTCATACCTCTGGGCCAATCATCGATCTCCTAAATGAATCCCGCAACTCTGATGTTACTATTCATTTTACAATTAATTAACTATCGCAATGACTTTAATTCAATTAAAAAAATCTGCAATTTGTTATGAATGGGCCACTTTGGCGGCTACAAAGCCAATCAAAGTTATGGAGTTTAACTTTATAAATATAATAACACTAGGTGTGATCTACATTGTCACTAATATGATTGTTAGGTGCATTATTTTAATATCTATAAGTTCATCAACGGTTATGGCCCATCACATTATAATGTGCATAGGTAACTTTAATTGGCTTCATTATAATTCAAATGCCTTAATTTGACATCCATTGACATATGTAACCTAATTAGATTACACTACACGTATAGAGATTAGTCCTTCATAGGATCATATGTCCAAATAACTTTAATTGAACCTTTCATTCTAAATCTAATCAATGAAACCAACATATGATAAAACCAATATACCATAAACTTCCTTTAACCCATCCATTGATTAAAAAAATAATTAAGGTATATTATGATTCAAAATATAAGTAGAAACTGTAATTGGCTTATTTGTTAATGATCGGATCAATAGTTGTCAGCCGAAGGATCCCACATAAGCCAACAATTATCACTATTTAATTATGCCCTAATTAATCAATGATTAGATGGTTGCAGCTTTGAAGTTCTCACCATAATCCCAAGGGGTAACTCAGTTGGCCTAGGACCACGGTTTGCACCCAGAGGTTGTAGGTTTGAAACTGCACTATCACATTGAGGCTATAAGGGAGTTTACTCTGCTTTCCTCTGGTCCCGGAGAGATTAGTCCAGCTCAAAGGGTTGGAACCCTCCGATTGAAAAAAAAAAAAAAAAAAAAAAAACTATAGATATCATCAAAATAGCGATTTAATGGCCGAGAAGTGACTGTTCTGGTCAACCTGGTGCTATGTTCTTTCATCAGCACATTGTGCATGTTGTGATCTTTCATTTCAAAGGTTCAGATCTTGATTGGGTTGGATCGATCTGAATGGTTATTGCTAATATCATAATGACATCAACACTTTTATTCCTGCGGATCTCCTGATGGACGGACCGATTACATCTTTGATGCCGAACGCACAAAAGCCCTAAACTTTAATGCACTTGAGCACATGGACTTTGAGCCTCAATGCTCTGGGTAAGGGTCACAGTCTGGGTAAGAACTAAATGACCCAGAAGGTTACTTTTATTTATCTCTCATGTCCCAATGTACGCTAGTGGGTTGATTTCTTTAACTGGGTCGGGTTCAATGATTGGGTTAGACCCATGCCAGTGGAAGCAAACACCAGAGCAGGACCACTGCAAAACATGTGCTGGATCCAGAAGGTGGCTTTTCCAAAACTACTAGTATTAAATCAAGTACATGAACCCAAGGGTAGGGTTGCAAACGGCACGGTTCCAGATCGGAAACCATAGTGGACTCGGACCCATTTTAAAATAATGGTTCCGGTTCCGGATCCGGTTTTAAATCGCAACCTGTTTTGTTAGTTTCAGACTAGGTTTCGATAAAAAAACCTAGATCTGGTTCCGGAACCGGATCCACCTAAAGGACTCGAATCTAGTTTTGAAATCGATTCCAATCGGATATCCGTTTCAACCTTACTCGAGGGATAGCTTAATTGGACTAGGACTATATTTGGTCTGGGAAGTTGAGGGTTCGAAACTAGTCCAGCTCAAAGGGCTAAGACACCCTCCGTGTAAAAAGAAAAAGAAAAAGAAAAAGAAAGGTAAATGAGTCCCACCAGGCATTGGCCATGGTCGAACAACTTCTATAGTCATAATCTAAAAGTAGAATGCCTTGAATATGACGTGTGTCAATATACAGACATGTATGCATGAAGGGGAGTTTTGATTGGATCCAACGTTCCGTGCAAGTAACATGTCCAAATCTACTAAATTGTGTAATGAGGCCCACCATGTTGCATGTATATTATAGTCTTTAACAAAATAATGACTTCATGAAACTTATGGACTTCACATCAATCCATGTGATGCCCTATGCCACCCAGCATATTTATGAATTCAGGCCAGTAAATATGGTGATATATTCATACTCATCACCCATGGATTCTTCGCAAAAATTCCAACGAAGAGGGTCTCATAATGGCCAAACGATCATGGTCATGATCAAAATCTGAACTCATTGGCCCCATCTCAATATAATCTTTTATGTTATGTGCAAATCAAACACTCACGTCATACAAATAAGTAAGGAAATTTGTATTGATCTCGTCATACACAAACAAAAATATACAAATACAAATATATGCATGCAGCACGACACTGATATGAGATCATCTGTCTCATAGAAGAAAATAAATAAAGATCATTAGCCATCCAAATTGAATTCTAAAGAACCCGATGCTCTGATACCACATATTAATTTAGAACTAACATGAATTTGAATGGATTTATATAAATATATGATTGATTTGAATAACACAATATAAATATGAAATTAACGCGTACCTTACTACACTCCTCCATTATGTGACTGTTAACAATATAGAGTTCTTATGTGAGTTGGTCTTCTAAGTGAGAAGCCCACATGAGCATGTGGTCATTGGGCTACAATTAAGTCCAATAATTCTAACAGCATATGCATGCTATTTGAGTCTTTCTGATTTTTATTTTAGTGATATATTTTGCAAGTAAACACTGTGACATTATGTCCAATTTTAATTGGAGTAAAATTTGGCGAAGAGCTAATTTAACATGATATTGATATTAAGCAAATAGAAATTTCACCCATGGGTTCCTTTGATAGATTTAGGAATGGCCTTAGAGAACTCTTGAGTCCTGCCCTCCCAAAATCAGTAAGTTATGTGGTCCATCAAATGCTTGCTCAGTGTAAAGAGGGGTGATTGTTAATCTAGGGTGGCAGTTCTTGACCTGACTTGCCGACCCAAGATGAACCCCATCCCTACTTAAGGGCCGGGTTGATGGATTTTACTTTTGGGTTTGGTTGGGTTGACGTTTCTAATCTAATTAATAAATGAGTTTCGTTCGAGTTGAGTCCATCTACTTGCCGACCAACCCTACTCAACACTTACCCAACCCAACAACTATTGAACTGTCAATCAGGCTGACCAGGCCCCACTTGAGCCCATCATTTGTTTTGGCTTTGCATAGGCAAATGAATTTCATGGCCCAATTGCCAGTCTGGGCCATTGGCATGTGCCCAAGTCTTTTTATTGATCCACAGTCAAATCTATAATTTCCAAATTCTCCACAACCTTTTAGAAGAAAGGTATAATTTACCATTACAATTGATACATGGCTTGGTAATCCTATGACTTAAAAAATCAGGCAGGCGGGCTCCAACGAAGTAAATGGCCGGTTTTTGATCATTCTAGAAATATTTCATTATGAGAATGAATGAAGAAAAAAGAAATAAAAGGCATTTTGTGAGAGAGAAAATCTAGAGAGATAGAAAGAGGAGAGATAAAGAGAAAATACTTGTCAAATAAATTTTTCTTCGTTTATTCTTAGAATGAAACTTTCGTAAACTCATGCCAAACATGCTAATTAAAGCTGCTTGCCAAAGCCCTACCAAAAGTAATATTCCAAGAGTTACGGATGACCTTAAAGACCTTTCTTTACTCAAAAGCAGAGGTCTCAACTCAAAGGAGATGGTTGCACTCTTATGGTCTGAAAGTTCTCACCACTAACACACAAGGAATAGACCTTTACACCTTATGTTCAGGTTGATATACCTCCTTTTACTTTTGCTCTTTCATGCTTTGCTTTTGTCGTCTTTGACAATAAAACACAGGTTTACAAAATACAAATCAATCACCCATCAAATCCTACTTTTGGTAGGCCATATCCTAAAAAACATGCCAATCAAGCAATCCGAACCCATCAATTGGAAGACTCAAATGGAAAGAAATGGATGGATTGGAGGAAAAAGTTAATACCAAAGTTCCACTGAATCCATTTTTCAATAAAGGCGATTTAATGGTATTGACCCATCAATTTACCAATCAAGATCCATCATCGATGCACCAAGATATAGGGGGGGGTGGGGATCTCATACAAATGATGCATGTATTGCAACACTATCATTGATGATTTTTTGGTAATCTAACCATTGAGCTTAGGCCCAAAAGAGCCCACACAAGTGGAAAAGAAGAAAGTTGATAAACACACTAAGGTTTCTAACAAGTTCATATTTGCTTTAGTTTATTTAAGTCATCATCATTTTTGTAAGTGCCTATTGTAAAGATTATTTTTAAATGATTGTGGATTAATAAGTATGATGCGGTAGATATGAGGCTAATTTGTAACATAAATTTGTTTTGTATTAGTCACAAAACATTGTTCATTAATCTGTAAATTTACTTGTTAATAGTCAATAAAGAAGGAAAAACATGCCCTAAAAAGCTAAAATATTACATGTCCAAGATATTCTTACAATTACTATCCTAAAATATTGCATGCCCTAAAATCTTCCATTGACATCTCCACAAAGTAGGAATGTAAACGGGTTGGTTCCAGTCTGGGTCCGACCCGTAACCCTCAAGGAGAAGGTGAATCCGGATTAGGACACGGTTCCGGAACCGTTTTGGGACCATTTTCTTGGTTTCGGACCCGAAACCAATAAGGAGAAGGTGGAATCGGAGTCAGAACCATAAATGTGGCAGGTCTAGGTCCGGGTGTAGGTAGAGATTAGTATGGAAAAAAATTCTAATTTTAAGGCAATTTTTTTTTAATTTTAGTTAATGTGTCGGGTCCTAATCCACAAGTCCGAACTTATCCCATTTAGGTCACGGGTCCAACAAAAAGGATCTAGACACAGACTCTTCACCTAGTGAGGCCTAAATAAGGACTTAAACCTAATTTTTAACTGATCCGAACCTCCATGTAATAAGAGAATCAGGACCATTTACATCCCTACCACAAAGACACGTATAGATAGTGAGACCCACATTGTGGAATCAAAGGGCTGCAGACGGACAGCCTCAGAAGATCCGGATTCTGTTGGGCATCTTTCCACTCCACGCCGTTGAAACCAAACCTCCCCCAACTAAACCTCTCCCCCGCCCACTCCCATTCTCTTCTTCCCAAGTCTCTCTCTCTCTCTCTAAAGTCTCTCACTTTCTCTCTCTAAAATCTCCATCTCTATTTCTCCCTCTTGAATCTCTTTCCATCTCACATGGCGGTTATAACCCGCCTTTTAAAGCTCAAACCCCTTCTTCTCCCTCTTCTTCTTCTCTTCTTCGTTCTTTCTCATCTCTGAATTCCGGAACTGACCTCCGATTCCCTGCAAATTCGCTCCCTCTGCTCACAAAATCCAAGGGCAGAAGCGTCCAATGGGTGTTTCTGGGCTGCCCCGGCGTAGGGAAAGGCACGTACGCGAGCCGCCTTTCCCAACTCCTCGGCGTCCCTCACATCGCCACCGGCGATCTCGTTCGGCACCAGCTCTCTAGCTCTAGTCCCATCTCGAATCAGGTAAAGATTCCTCCTTTTACCCTCGATTCTTTCCCTTGATTACTCTCGATCGTACTTGTTAGATTTTGTATGTATTAATTGCTTTGATACTGTTTGAGGAAATGCCTGAACCAGGGTGATTTTCATGTAAGGGAATAGAACAGGTGATTTAAGGTGGGCGAAGGTATATCATTGGGTTAAAATGGAACCTGATTGTAGTTAATTTCACTAATCAAAGAGACCCCTTTACGTGGATTAGAGGTAGCGCAAAGATCGTTACAATTTAATGATCATAACCCATTTGTAAAGATTGTTACAATTTAATGATCTTTAACATTTTTGTATGTGTCAAACTTTGAAGCCCTTAAATTTGATGGTTATGGTCAATAGATCATGTTGATATTCGGCCCACCTTTAATCTAGACTAAAACTGATGGGAGCCAACATGATGGTTTGCAAGTATAGGTTTTAATGGCAAGTTCGTAATCGAATGTTCCTCTATGGCAAACATTTCAGAGTATGTCCTCCTAGAAATCGCATGGAAAGCAAGTTTTTAGCATACTATCCTTGCTCAAGAATTCCTTGGGCTAATTATACACTGTTTGAGTGGATGAATTATGAAGGAAACTGGCTGAGGATCATATAAGTCCTCTTTCAGTATCTTAATCGGGAAGATTTCTTGGCTGAATAAATTGCAGGAGCTTTTTTCCTTTTCTAAGCCTTTGTCGTTATTTTTTCTGGTCTTGTGGAACAATCAACGACTATTTAGCAGTGGTGCATGCAACCAATTCCTATTGCCAAACATGTTTTCAAGGTTAGATTGCTTGTTCTTGTGCACATTGGCAATGAAATATAGGTCATATGCTGATATATTGAAGATTATTGTTAGAATGGATTACATCATACTTGTCTATTAATGCTCATATTATTTCTTTCTGCTTCGCAGTTTGCAGAGATTGTACATCAAGGCCAATTGGTTTCAGATGAAATCATAATAAGGCTATTATCAGAACGCCTTGAACATGGAGAAGCTAAGGGTGAATCTGGGTTCATTCTTGATGGTTTTCCACGGACAATTAGACAAGCGGTGAGCATTTTTTAAAGGGTAGGGAATACTATGCATACTTCCCAATTCATGCCTTTTCTTTTCTTTCTTATTTTTTCATAAATTCATATTTTTACCAATTAGTGAAACTATATTCAAATGTGGTATATTTCCCTGGTCATTATTGCTACAGTCTTTTATGGTTTAGATGAAAAAGGTTATTGATACTGTTTTCTGTATCACTGTTAATTGTTTGATTCTCCTAAATTCATATTCAGATCATTCTATCTTAATATTAAGTGGACCAAATACGAATGGTTTCTAGTTATCATCTTCGTCATCGTCATCATCATCAATATATTCTTGATAGCCAGTCCCACTAATTGGCATATACAGGTGTTGGCTCAAAGTTGACTAGTTGAGCTTGAACCAGGATCAATTGTGGACTAGGTCTCTCCCTCAAGTCTTACCTATGGAGCAGGAGTCTTTCTGCTTATAAATTTCGCAGACCTCATGGCTATCAATTTATCATTCTCGTATAGAGACATGTTCATAGTTGTGTTCATTCATCAGAGGGGTAAAATTGCTTCTAGTGGGCTAAACTATTAATAACCCATGTCTTTTTGTCCAGGGAAATTTGCAACATATCAAATTTCCAATGTGGAGAGAGAAAAAAAAAATGGTTTGAACTTGGGATGCATGTTCATACATTTTCTTAGAACTTTACTGTTTTACTTTATGTATACTTTTGTATGTTTACATGAAAATATAGAAATGCAAGTTGACCGTGTTAGAAGAAGATTCTAATCCAATGTCCCAACCATAAACCATTTTTCCCTCTTGATGACAATAAACTTCAAAAAATACTCTTGTAATCATTTGGGATTGATCTTTTGAAATTTTGTTTTGTGGAAACTCTCTGATTTTCTCATGTTTGCAGGAGATATTCGAGGGAGTCATTAGTATTGACTTGGTGGTTAACCTAAAGCTCCGAGAAGATGCCTTGATTGAGAAGTGCCTTGGAAGACGGATATGCAGTGAATGCGGCGGTAATTTCAACATTGCCTCTGTCAACATCAAGGGTGAGACTGGACAACCCGGAATATATATGCCTCCACTTCTCCCTCCTGCTCATTGTGCATCAAAGCTTGTTGTGCGATCTGATGATACTGAAGCTGTTGTAAAAGAACGATTACGTGTATACTATGAGATGGTACTACAACATCATCCTTTCTATTCTTTGGAGGTTTTCCAATATCACATGACACATGTTCCATAGCTGTCTTGTGGTCTCACATGCCACATTCAAGCCATGCATCCAATCCGCTAAATGTCATCATTGATCAAATTCCTAATCTGTTCTCTACACTGGTGCACTTGAGTACTGGTTTAGTGTGATTTTGGGCCTATGCATCTCAAGGTCCACCTTAGGGTACACTTTGATCTTGAAAACATTTTCCACCTTGGCACAAAACAGCAGCATGGTCACCTGCCCAGTTGTCATGTGTATTTGGAAGGAGAGCAAACCTCCTAAGTTTTATAAGGTATAGTTCTATAAATCAAGATGATTTTGGAACTACCCTCTTTTTCTTTTTCTTTGTTGCAAGGTACTTAAAAGCTGTGCTTTAAAGTTGATGGATGTGTTTTGACAACTGTGTGATACATGCAAAATCAAGAAATTGCTTATTTATCTAAATTCACTTGTTTTTCCTCCAATTTTGTGGTTCATTCATAGAGTATTTATTGATTTCTGCAGAGCCAACCTGTGGAGGAGTTCTACCGCAGCCGTGGGAAACTATTGGAGTTTAATTTGCCAGGAGGAATTCCAGAGTCCTGGCCGAAGCTACTGCAAGTGCTTAATCTCGAAGACCGTGATGACAAGCAGTCTGCAGCAGCTTGAGTTGTATAACCAATGTGAGTCATTCTTTGCATATGTATAGTGTCTGTGCATGTTGATTCTATAACATTTTTCAATAACTCAAATTCCTACTACCATCGAGATAGATGTCTGATTTGTTTAATTCTCGCAGTTCTTGAACTGGCATGCTAAAATGGTGTACTTGGAAAGCAGCATGCTATTGTCAAGACAGAATGTTTAGGATAGTGAGATGAGGATATTTATCTAATTGTTGGATTTTGGTGGGACGGTAGGATTGTACTCCATCTGGGGTGAAACAGTTTCTTCTCATGTTACCTCCATTCAGCAAAATCTAAAAAAAAAAAAAACAACGGTTTCTTCTCTTTCATACTTGGAGATGCTCGATCAATAGCAAAGTGGCAGAAGTCTTTTATCCTAGCTCATACTGGAGATGCTTCAAGAATTCAACTCCAATCATTAGAAAGTGCTATTCTCAACTTTGAAATGCAAGGTCATTTAATGTGTAGGTTGTGGTGAAGGGAACCTGCCAGTTCCTTTGACCATTTACCCTTTAATTGGTGTTGGCCAAGTGCTACTTTCTTCAAAATCACCATCATCATCAAAGCCTTACCTCAATTACTTTTTTAAAAATATATGTTTGAAATTTGGTCTGGTTGGTCTTTTTATTATCCAACTTTCAGTATGTTGCAATTCTTCTTTCTACACAACTGGGTCCAATACATGTGGGGTCATGACACGGAGGAAGAACAATGGGACTAATTCAATGTCTTGCACAATTTGACTAATAGTTTAACAGTGAGAGAGGATTCTCTTTCAAACTGAATCCTCACTTATAAGCTGATGGCATGCTGGTTAATGGGTCAGATTTTTCTTACTGTTTTCAACTGTTGGACTTATCATTGCAGGTTAAATCTTTGCTGACCAGAAGCTGATGTCCTGGTCAAGTTCAAGCAGAAAAACTGTATGCAGCTATGACAGAAAAACCTTTCATTTGTTTATTGATATTGGGGCAATGAATGCGTGTATTTAATCAGATTGACACGGGACTCGAAAGAAGAAATTTTCTGTCAGTTTAATTCCCCTTGGATTGCTACAGGGGTGTTATACTGATAAAAGTATATGCAACTTGGCGTGAACCATGGCTGAATTTGAAGGCTTCAAAGATTTTTTTCTTGATAAACCGAGATCATAGACGGCCCATATACCTAGTTAGCATTCAAATGAGCAATCGAGGCCTCAAACAAGGCTCACTTTATTCTATTCCAGCCATGCTAAACAAGGGTAAGATCATTTTTGAAGTACCATAACTAATGAGGTTCAATGCAGGCGCAAGAACAGCAACATTGTTCCTAGCAAATGGCTGAACAGATGCCGTGGCTGCATCATTGTATTAGAAGCTTAGAAATGATCATATTAGGAGCTCATCATCATCATTATCATTGGCTTAACCCTTTCATTTATGCCAGCCTGAAGCCTAATGTGTTCTACTTAAATGATAAAGGAAGGGCATCTTTTCTATATGCATATGGCGATTATATATGTACCCAGTGGATCAGAACAATGGTATATTGTGGATAAATCCTAACTATAGAATGTGGGAACTCTCAGGGCCTATGAACGGCAGCACGAAGCATCATCAAAGCTGAAACCAGACGGTTTGGTTGGACATCCCTCCATTATATATATATATATATATATATATATATATATATATATATATATATATATATATATAACCGGTCTTGTAAGGACGGTCATTATGGGCTAACAGTGCGGACCACCTAGTGGACCCCACTGGTCATGAGAGAGAGAGAGAGAGAGAGAGAGTACTTGGAGCAATGCCGGGTGGGTGGTGGGTTTCTAGAACTTCTTGTGGTACAATGAAAGAAGGTTGCATTGCCCTCATGGTAAAGAGCTGATATGGATTGCCAGCATCAGCAATGTGTATAAGTCGGTTGGGTTTCAAAATCCAGGCCAGAGCAGAACCCAAAAGTTCAACTGGGTTTCACAGGATCGGACTTTGCCTTTACCATATATATATAGACATAAAACATGAATGTAGAACAGCAGTTTCACAACTAAGGATAGACCTGAATTACTGAAATGTACATAGAGTACCTAGCGAAAGCACAATGATTCTACATTTGCATTGTACATCACAAACAGCTCCAAGAAGATCAGAGGAATCTTGACAAGGTTGAGGAAGATGCAGATGACCACACTTCAAAATATGTTTTTACCTTGAATATACCCCCACTCGGTTCAATCCACAAACTAGTGCCCTTTCCAAAGTGCTGTTTTCCATCCTTCCCAAGCAAAGGCAAAGATTAAACCTGTCAAGAGTCCTCAAATTTCAAGCAAAACACAAAATACAATAAGACAAAAGGCTTCGTGTCAATTGTACAATGAATAATAAGTCTCAACTTATAGACCCCAGATACATGGGGGAATTTTAATATCTGACATAGATAAAGATGTTCATATTTTTGAAATGGTAACTGTAAATTTAATTCAACAGAGAGGAGCAATGATATAGATATAAGTTGTTGATGACAGCAACTTAAAGAAGCCAGAATAGGTAAAATGAGAGAGAGAGAGAGAGAGAGAGAGAGAGAGAGAGAGAGAGAGAGAGATGTAGAAGATAGTGAAATTTAAAAATTAACTAATCTAGTGAAATTTAAAAATTAACTAATCAAGGTCTCTAAACAAGCTAATTAATGTAATCAGAATAATGAATCAATCAATCTCCTAATCTATACAAGGAACGTCAATCAGATAAATCAGCAACATAATCTTATCACTGAATCCCATACGTGGGATTTTATATACAACTGTGTGGGGCTGGGCCTAAGTGGGCCTAAGCCACACTATCTTCTACAAGTAATAGACAAACATATGTATGCAGGGCGGCCCGGGCTGTCAGGAAATGATTTTGAGGTTTGAATAGGTGAACTGATCTTGGGCAGGGCCTATTCATTTATTTCTGGATCATCCATCAGGCTCAGGTATAAATGGCAGGCACATCTGGTAATAATAATCAGGTTCTGCTTAGGCTGTCCGACCAGACCCTTTCCACGCTAAATTTGTAGTAACAATGTATTGATAACATCAAGTGTACACGCAATTGCAGTAGAGCTTTCATCCAGATAAAATACCAGTGTAATAGGAGACAAGTAAATGAAAGTGTTATACCTAGGAACAGCATGAGAAGCTTGCCTTCTTCCTGCTTGGTCTATCCATGAGAACCATCCCTTCTGTATTTTGAGCAGGCTGAGCTTGAGGCAACCTTCTTGCTGATTGTGCCAAACAAAGAATAGATCATCAAATAAAAAAGTGATTGTCAGTTGTATAATTTTTCATGCAAAAGTGGAACATTATTATCATGAAAATACAGAAAGAAAAGTACACAAAAAGTTGATCAAAAGAACAGTTCATATTATCTTAATTTGAATTGCATCTGAATCCAATCAAGCATTCATCTACCCATACCCTTGCATAAACCAAACAGTAGGAACTCATCTCACATGCTGACTCATGGCAAGTAGCAGGCTAGCAGCAACTTGATAAGAATAAAGTACAGAAACATGCATTATCATTTTGTTGATCAGAAAGTGAGTCGCATTGCTTGAATGTAAATGCACATAAAAGCAATTAAGTTGTGTCCCAACTCCTATAGCAATATACATCACAGTTAACACAGGATGCCCCAAAGATCTCCTAGATTCAAGGATACCGCCACTTCTCCAAGGTTTCATCATCACCAACATAGCCTTCTCTTATCTATCTGGGGACGGCTAAAAGGGTCTTACTTAAAACTCAAAAATTCCAACCCAGCTAACTACCACCTAAGAAGTGCGCCCCAAAAAAACACTCGAAGACTCCAACCAAGCTAAAACTGCAAACTCCACCACCTAAGCTAAAACTGCGCACCCCTCCGCTCTCTCTCTCTCTCTCTCTCTCTCTCTCTCTCTCACACACACACACACACACACACAATAGGATTCCTCTTTTTTTTTTTTTTTTTTTTTGGGGGGGGGGGGGGGGGGGGGGGAGAGGACTCACCAGGATCTCACTAGTGTACCTGATTTGATTCCACTTTTTCTTACTAAACATGGATTTGTAGACCAAAGATGATTGGCTATTGGTCTCCCCTATCTGGAGGTACACCTTATACACAGTAGGTCCTATCAGATGAACAGTCTGGATCACCTAACCGTTGGATCCACTAGTAGAGTAGGCATAAGGATACTGTACACCCTGCTGCACTGGGACAATCCCTTATATGGGAATATCAGTTTTTACTTGATATTTGATAAAAAAACAACGATGCATTTGGCCGTGTGCAGCAACAGAACCATAATATAACCAGTGAGTTTCCTGGCGTTTTTATGATATTGCTTGTTTGGCAATGGATTTCTAGGATAAAGATGCAGGATCAACAATATCTTGGTGGGATGCACTTGTCCTTGAGAATTTTTCCACCACATGCACCATTCTGTCAAATTCAAAACAATCTGATATAAAGCAGAACCGAGCAGCAAATAAGCAGTTGCTTTTGGCAATTCCGTCCACATGTTCCTGTGCCATACAGTCCCTTAGACATACAATTAATTGGTGCATTAACCAAAAAAGGGAAAGAAAGAGAAAAAGAAAGCCACAATATGATGCCAGCAGTCATCAGAGGTGGGGTATTATCAGCAAAAACGAAAACAAAGTTTACACTACAGTGGATGTGTGTCAAATTGCTTGCTAATACACAGAGAACCTTTCTGAATTATAAACTATCATGTCACAGACAAATCAAACACAATTTCAGTTTGCAGATGCCATAAAAAGATTGACACATGAATCTAGTGAAAATTCTGCCGGTTATAGATAAAGAGTTGTGATCAAGAAAACAATTGAAAATTAGCTAAGTGTTCTACCAAATTATAATAATACACAGAGAACCTTTCTGAATTATAAACTATCATGTCACAGACAAATCAAACACAATTTCAGTTTGCAGATGCCATAAAAAGATTGACACATGAATCTAGTGAAAATTCTGCCGGTTATAGATAAAGAGTTGTGATCAAGAAAACAATTGAAAATTAGCTAAGCGTTCTACCAAATTATAATAATGATATAGGCCTAATGTGGAAGAGGCATCTCTGTGAGACTGATGAACCGTGTTTCAATAATTAGCCACAAAATATGGCCTCATACCTATTTCATAGAATATATCATTCACATTAATAGCAATTTTTGCAGATGTTTCCATAAAGAAGAGACCATTCTCCTCAGCATATGAACGGGCTTCCTAGAAAAACAGAGACACCAGCAACATTGATATGTGGAACTCAAATAACCAAAAAGAACAGATAGCATGAGGAAGCAAACATGATGCACATACAAGCATACTAGAAACAAAGATAAATGTGCAAAACATAAAACGGAAGTTGATAAGATCCCACAGCACAGTTGGAAGGCACTCACTTTGTAGCCCATAAGGTTGCAGGTTTGAGTCGCATTACTGAATTGAAATAATACAAAAGGTAAAGCAGATAAAATAAAATAACATGAGTTGAAATGAAAGTTGATCAAGATTAGTTGATTGAAACAATCTCATAAGCCCCTACCGCCAGAAAACCATTGAAAAATGAAAGCTGCTTCTCATCATGCTTCCACAGAAAATTTTAACTACTGGTACTCCAAATTGGACAAACTGAAACAATTCACAGTTCACTGCAATATTTCATTTGTTTCAGAACCTAGTGAATTTTACTGTGACTTCACCGTCCTTCAATTTGGCCAAGAACTCTAGTTGGTTTAACTTTTATGAATCCTTAAGTTTTTTATTTATTTTAAGAATCCTAGTTAATTCTCTGAAATATAGCCAGATAGTTCACTATAGATGGAATAAGTAGCAACAAATAGAAAGAGTTTCTGAAAAAAAGTCGATTATTCCTGAAGATTATTTTCTAAACAATGCAAAGAGTTCTGCAAATTTCGCAAATCAATGTCACAGACTGAACAAACTGAAAGACCACAGGCTTGGTGAGTTTGATTCACTAGTACCTTTCAAACAACAAAGTTGGCAACCAGGTTCAAACCATGCAACTAGAAAACTGTAAGCTAGCACAGACAGCAGGTAAATCAGTAAATGGTTCAGTTGTTGTTGTAGTTGTAGTAGTAGTTGTTGTTATTATTATTATTATTATTATTATGGAGAAATGGTTCAGTGTTGAATAGTATTCTATGATGCACGGATACTTCAAAATGGGCAACGTATCGTGTCGTATCGTAGATACACATTATAGTTATCCATGCCATATCTGGACATCATAGATAGTATTAGTACCATTATAGTTAAAATCCTAGGATCCGTATACCGAATCCTATGAATCGCATCGAAACCTAAGAGAAAAAATGTTTTGCATCTATACAAAATCCCATTTACAGTTGTAAATGTTACGATTGACAGCTTGCTTTATCAAATCTTTCTGTTCAGGCAATTCATTAGGATGAGAATAGCGATGGCCAAATGGCTAACATTAGCAAAATTTTCTCTCTTTACGACATTTAGTGTTTCTATTTTTAAGAGGTCATCTAGTGTTTAGAGAAACCACTTAAGAAATTGTAGGATTTTGGGGAGGTTTTAAAGTCGAATAAGGAACAAGCATGTGGAGCAATCAAATACACATACGAGTTCTGTCCTACATTCTTCTTCTTTTTTCTTCCTAGTTGTTCTTCTTCTTTTGACTTTTTTCTTCACAAACCACTTCTTTAATTTCAGGAGGTACATCCTAACCATGTAATATTGATGATTTGAATTTAATTTTTAGTTTTTCATTTTGAAGATAAAAGAGAACCTGCAACTAGTTTATATTTCCTAGTGATGTTAATATCTTAAATAAGTATTCATGCATATTATTTATAATATCTAAAAATATGTTAACAATGTGTACAATTATATCAGTCTTATTTGTCAACAAATATGTGTTGCTTTGGATAGAAAATGAATGTCTTTTTCTATTCTCCAGTAAATACTCACACCCTACCCAATCCCTTGTTGCTTCTATGGAAGAAAGGTGCCTGCCTCATCACCGAGCTATCATGGATAGGTAGAAAATGAAGTTGTTAAGTAGGGATTTTTTTTTAATTTTGCTAAAGAAAAAAATTAAAAAAATAAAATATCGGAAAAAAGTAATTACTCTATAATCATACTGAAATATAATTACCTTTTCTAGTATTTCTCTTGTTATTATTTTTCATTTTAGCAAAAGATGAAAAAAATCTTACGAATCATGACACAATTCGATTCAACCGCTCAAACGATTTGCAACACGATTTCCATTTTTCAGAACAATGTTGAATACTAATGAATGAAGGATAATATCTTGAATCAGTCAATTAGTTCATTCAATTCATTTACAGCTTGAGGGTGCTATTAACAAACTTTGCAATTAAAACTGCAAAAGGATGTACAAAGTCTATATTCTCTATCATCTCCTTTCTATGCAAAACCAGTAAGCACAAAAAGTGAAACACACACCTTCCCCCAACAAGTTTTTTTTTAATGTTTATGTAGGATGGGAAGGTGTCGTGGGGAGATCCATCAATATGAAAACTCCAGAGTGTGGAAGCCCAAATAGGCCAAAAGATTTTTGAAGAAGCAATATGCTGCACCAAGAAAATGGATAATATCTATATAATCATTACATTGGAAGTCTTCAAAATCAAACCCCCCCGCTCCCGTCTCTTTCTTCTTCTTATTCTCCTTCTTCAAAAGAATAAAATAAATTAAAAAATAAAAATCCAAATCACACACACACACACCACAACAGAACCCCCAAACTAAAAAAATGGGTAATGAGCATTCTAATAATCTTCATCTTCCACTAAAATAAAAGTGCAGTGCCAACATGCCATAAAGATGGATGAAAAGGCCATCTGGCTTTGTCTTTTGTCGATCCACCCTCTTCTTCGAGGACCATCTTTCAATGTTTAACCAAACAACCCATCTAAACACCTCAATCTTCCTATATAAGCACTCTATTTATGAGAATTAGCATAATCTACCCAAGACCCAATCATCTATCATTACTCTCCTTCCATCCCCATTTTCGGAAAGGACCACTGAGCCATTACTCCAAATCTGAAATAAATCAATGATGCCAAGTTATTCCAAAAGAGTTTCAAGACAAGGTTCCATACTGCCAACATCATGTTGCAAAGCAGAAAAATGGTCAGATGTACACAATGATGATATCAGCCAGGTGCAAATAAAACTAAATTGACTGTCAACCTCAGACAGGTCGAAATTGAAAACCCAAGGCGTTGACATGTAAAGTTCGCTTTTAGTGTAAAATAGTGAACAAACCTCCTCCTGTGGATCAAGCAACTAGGCACAAGATTACAAATGACAATTTTTTAAATTAGCATAGCTTAGCAGACCAATCAACCGAAGTAACCAAGGGCAGCTAAAATACTGTTAAGTTTCTCCCTTTTGCTGAGTCAGTAAATTAATTAGCAAACTTATTTTCACTGGTTTTCCCAATCAACCTAGCGGTTAGAAAGGAACCATTTATAGCATTGAATGGACGCTGCTGAATATAACATGCAAATGGAGGAATTGCATTAAAGAAAAAAGTAGAAGAAGATAACATTTCATTTCTAAAGGCTAACGAAAGTTTTCTGGATTGTTGCTGTTCAGAACAACCTTCACTATTGGTGGGATCCCTTCTCCTCGAACGAATATGCATGGATGGTTACCAAGGCTTCCTCTTTAAGAACATTGAAGAAGGCTTTATCAACGAACCATGGTTTTAAAAACTCGGTAACAGGACCACCTCCGTCACCACTGAATATAATCACACCAAAAATTTGGCTGAATCCCAGCAAATGTGTGTGCCGGGAGCTGAGACCAGTAAGAGTTGGCTGAGTTGACTCGGATTCAGCCAGGTTTTTTTTTTTTTTTTTTTTAAAGCGAAGAAGATATCTGTCAATGCATGCCTAGCTCAGCTCATCATTTTTAAGTACATGCCAATTTAAAAAAAAAAAAAAATAGTTTTCTTCTAAACACAATACCAACAACATACAGGCTCCACAAAATTACAATGTTACAACATCTGCTTCAATAGTAATAGCCATAAGAAACTGCAAGCAAGAAGCATTTTTAGAATTCAGACAACTAAGCATCAAATCTGTTATTAAAATTGTACAGTACAACTTAGTCACACTTATTTGCCTATGACATCTTGTCTCTCCAAGATGGGGCCACATGCAAGATACTCCAACGTGTCACACATCCCTGTCATGTATGGGTAACAGCAATTGACAAAAAAAGTGACATCAACCAAATGCAAGTTCTGTTCATGCAAAAGTAAAAAAGCAGGTATTACTCAAAGCAGCAGCTATGATCTCTAAACAGAATGACGAATTACATAAGAACAAAATGCAAAAGCACTAGCAGCACATACAATAACCACTCAGACACTGTAGTAGGAGAAAATGTACTTGCCTCTACAGTCACTTTTCTTTCATCATCTAAGTCAGCTTTGTTTCCTGCAAGGGCCATTACCATGTTTGGGTTACCTGGACACACAGCACAATAGTCCAACTTAGAACGCTGATGAGGAAAATCCAACGAATCCAAACATAAGCCTATACTAACAATGCAACATGCAGCAGGAACACGCAACTGTGTGAAATCCACCAAGATGCATTTCCTCATATCTACCCTACATCACAGTTAAGTTTTTTGTCAGAACCATGGCCCATAATGTGAGCAAGTCGGGAACCATT
Organism: Camphora micrantha; assembly: GCA_003546025.1. NCBI lineage: Eukaryota > Viridiplantae > Streptophyta > Magnoliopsida > Laurales > Lauraceae > Camphora > Camphora micrantha. Next base: position 11,847,316 of record QPKB01000005.1, on the reverse strand, counting down.
TTAGCTGAGCTGTCATATATCCAATGTTTTCAAGTCAAATTGCTAAAAGCAATTATGTGCTGATTATAATTTATACAGAAAAAAAGGTAGAATAAAGCATCCTCCTGATGCAATCCAATTTTCACACAACCGCAATTTTCACTGAGGAACATATATAACCATCCATTCTGTCAGAATATTCAAAAAAATTGTAATTTGGGTAGAAGAAAAGTATGAAACACACCCATACATGAGAAGAAATGAAAACTTCATTAACTATCAAATACAAAAAAGACCAGGCTTACCCATGTTGCCTACCGTGTTCTCATTCTCACATTTAACAAAATAAAGAAACAGCCTATGGAGCAGTAAATAAAAATAAAGAAAGATGAGAAGAAAGGCACAAACCCTGTTTTTGAAGTTCTTGTACCCAATTCTTTGCACAAGCAAATGACTCCTAAGTTGAAAAACAAAGCCAAAAAAGTTAGCAAGCAAATAAATATTGAAATATTAAAAAACTAGAGGTCTTCTTCCAAATAATAAAATGATCAAATTTATCAGAAAAACCAATCTATCTATCTATCATCAACATCACCAGATCTATATTTCATCAATCTTGGGTCAGTAAAAAAAAGTTCAAAGTAGGAAAAGAAAGAAGAAGAGAGAACTCCAATGAAGTTAAGACTACAAAAACTACTTAAAAACTTCTAAAAAGAGCAAAAGGTTTCTCTCTTTGTGCCCATGTCGAAGAATGGCAAATCTTCTTTACTACCAAAGATATGATACATACTGTAGATTTTTACCATCTGTGTAATTAATCCATATAAGCAGGAATAAGAAAAAGAAAAAAAAAAAGGAAAAGAGCATTTAACTTCCAATGAAATCAAACATCCAAAAAGAAATGAAAAAAAAAAAAAAAAAATTTGGTGATTACCCTTTGTCTTTATTTTACTTGAAACTGATTTAAAAGAAGTTTGAGTGCTTTATACTGTTTGTTTTTGAAAGGTAGAGTACTTTATAGTGTTTGACAAAGTTTTTTGTCAAAAGTAACATTTTCAAATAGACATAAATGTGTATAGACTTTGTTTGGATTTTCTTTTCTTTTTTTCAAGTTCGCCCACATAGCTTTTAATGTATGACAAATTTGGCTGTACTTCTTTTACTATATGACAACTTTGTCGTAATAATTTTTTTTATATGCCAAATTTATTTGTACTTCCTTTACTCTGACAACTTTGCCCATATAATTCTTATTATATAACAAGTTTGTTTCTTCTAATAGAATCATATACCAAACAAACTTTGGGTTTTGACCATATAAGTGTCCTTAAACCTGGCATTTGCCAAGTTGTTGACTTTTTAAAAAAATCTCTGCAGAGTGATTTGTACAACAAAGGATGGTAGAAAAATGATAATTCTTCCCTTATCATATGTGATATCATGTAGATGTGGGATATCACACAAATTCACCTCTTACTCTAGTCCTGGAAACCCTTTTCTCTGCATTGAGTCCTCTTCATGTGAAAATTCCGACGAGAACTCCTGGAATGTTATTCTCCTATCCTCCGATTGGTCCATTTCACTCATCACAAGAGGTATGAGGGTCCTTGACTCATCCTTTCAACACATAGGATAGGAAAGGGAGTTTTATGTGGTATAAAATTTTAATTTTTTTATAATTTTATCATGGATGAAAAATGTGAAATCTCAAGAAAGAATAAGATCCTTGCACCTTGTGAAAAAGGAAGGGCAACTAGGAGTAAGGAAGAAGAAAGCTTGAAATATATATATATATATATATATTACAGAGAACTAGGGCTTTTAGGTATTTTAAAAAGATGATTTTGTGCGACATCCTACAAACATTGGATTTTGCACATAATAAGGGCAAAATTGCACTTCTTCCATCATCCTTGTTTGAACTGCTTTGTAGGAATGTTTTAAAAGGCAACAACTATGAGGCACATGTCAGGTCTACAAACATTTGTACCAGCAAAATCACAACAATGTACATGTAAAAGGGCCTAATTTAAATAGATATTCGAGTGCTTTAGATTGATTGACAAAAGTTTTAGCAAAAGACAATTTTTTCATAGATTTTTCTTCAAAAGTATGCCCATATAACTTTTAATATTCGATAAATTTGCCAATAATAACTTTACTTTACTATATGATAAATGTATCCATACTACTTTTATCATAGCTACTAGCTTTGCTCATATAACTTTCACTGTATAGCAAATTTGTTACTGTTTTCTTTTCAATCGAACAAGATAATGCCAAACATTCCATTTGTAAAAGACTTCGTCTCAAACAACTCTATTTCAAAACAGATCTATTTAAACAAGCTTTACTTTTAAACACACTTCAGAAGAAGTAAAAATAACCAATCTGAACTAAGCAACCAACCAAGACTGCAACAGATCAGAGCATCAAAATCACCATGCTTGTTATATCATAGACAATGATCGCCGCGGCCGCTCCTCTGTAGTACATGGGTGCCAAGCTATGATACCGCTCCTGCCCAGCCGTATCCCATATCTCAAACTTCACAGTTCCATCATCCACTGCCAAAGTCTGCAAAAAGAACGCCGCCCCAATCGTCGATTTCTGATCGAAACACCGAAAAAATAAAAACCCATATTAGAAATCCTAGTAACCACAAAACCCAAAAATTGCTTCGAGAAAAAGTTGAAGAAATCGGGGGAGTTTTTTACCTGGAATTCGAGGAACTGACCCTTTGACGAAGCGTGGGACGAGGCTTGACTTGCCTGCGCCCATTTCTCCGAGAAGAACCTGTCAAATGGGGGAGAAGAAAAGGTTAAATGAGATCGGATGAGGGAGAGAGTTTAGAGAAGGGGGTTTTGAGTGGATGGGCTGTATTGGATTGGAGAAGGAAGAGGTTTTGTTGACTTACAAGCTTGGCATTGATATTATTGTTCCCGATTGCAGCCATTAGAGTTGCAGAGAAAAGCTTCAATCTTGGAGAGAGAAGAAGAAGGAGGTGGGCTTTAAGGGCCAGTTTAGTAACTTTACTCTTAATATTAAAATAAAGTGAGGTGAAAGATGAAAATAACATACAAGAAAATAATAGGATCAAATAAAAAGGGATATTGACTTTTGTCATTTATTAAACTAGCGGTTTTGGGCCCGCGCTCAACACGAGCCTTTAATACATTAAAAAAAATTTAATTTAAATTAAAAGTAAACAAAGTATTTGAAATATATTATTAGAAATAAATTAAGTCTAGAATATATAAATATATTATATAACCTTTTAAAATGATCCATATCAAGATATATTAAAAAGGATAAAAAGGTTGCGATGAATGTAATTCTGCATGGCATATGTGTGATCCAAATCATTCATGCTCATATGAGTTTATTAAGAAATTCATATTCATATGAGTTCATTAAAAAAAAAAAACCATTCAATTCATACAGTGATGATGGTCCATAAAAAAATGATGCTTCCAAATGACCTTACAACTGCAAGTGGACTGAGGGATGGGACACTGGGACAACAACTGTAGACCTCTTGGTTTTTTTTTTTTTTTTTGGGAGATAATCCACATGTAGACTTTCATTATAATATTGATAAAAAAAAATCAGATCATTTCCCCTTGAATCCATTTGCATATATAAACTTAATTTTCATATACCATGCATGACTATTATTCAAGTTAGACAGTGAATAGAAATCTGATTCAAGGGGCCAGGACTTTAAAAGCAAAAGAAAAAAGGAGAGTATGGATTCCTGCCCTCACTACTGATGCAATATAAAACACACTCCCAGAACTCAAAGTGTAAACAAAGGGGAAATGGAGAAGACCCAGAAGAAGATGCTGACAAATGACAATACTAATTCAAGCTATGAAATCATTTCATGTTAAGAGCTACACGAATGGGCCTTCATGCGATTGTGACATATACATATATGTGTTCATGAGCAGAGATCTTAATAAGAAATTAGAATTGAAGAAGCATTAGGTTAAATTATTGGAGACAATAAAAGTTGGTATATGGAATGCATAGGACCTCCACTTTCCACTTGGCCTTTTGAATCTTTTTAAACCAAGTGGAGAACACTCAGGTAATTTGGGTGGACCAAGTACCCTCTCCTCTTATCTTCAATGTCAAAACACTTATTTCTTTTGGTTTTTTTTAGGTAACAGTGCTTTCCCATCATCAATTTTTCAGTACTTCTAATCCTTTCTTTCATAATCTTTTAAAGCTATAAAAAAAAAAAAAAAAAAAAAATCAAAACACCTTCCTTCAGAACTGACACCTTAATATGGACAGGCCATAAAACAATCTCTATAGCCCCATTTAGTTAAGTCTATTCATGAGTTAAGGAAATACATTCATCAATAATAGCCTATCTCTAGATGAAAAAAATAAAAAAATATGAATCTAAATAAACCGCCATTGTGTTATAGGGTCCCCATTTACCTGAACTTAACCTGAGAAAAGGTATAGATTACAATGAACTGGACTAAAGAGAACCTCCTAAAGATGGCAATTAATCCATGCCTACCCAAAAGACCCACCCTGAGAAAATGTAAAAAGCCCAATTTGGATGGTCTTGTACCCAACCTGAAGCCAACCCACTTACCTCTCTGGCCCTAGTTGCATGTATTCTCTAGTTTCTTCACAACAAAGGAACCCTTCTCCCTTGGAACTGTAAGGACATCCTTTTGACCAAATTAGAAATAGAAATAAAATCATTTTCTTCCTTGTGGAAGTTGATTCCTTATCAGTTATCGACAGGGCGGACTCAAGAATTCTTCCTTGGGGCCACTATATAGAAACAAAAATTTGAGAGGGCCACATATAAAAAGTGCATATAATTTTTAAATATATATGGGCTTTTTTGAAAACTTTGTGTGGGAGAGGCTATATGTAAAAAATAACTATAACATTTCCTAAAACATCATTTTTTTTTTTTAATTATGGAGGGGCCATGCCCCCCGCGGTTCCACTAGTGGTTACCAATCTTGGACTTTCCTTGGTTCAAATCATAGCCCATTAATCTAACCACATAGCATTGGGTCAAATTTGGGTTGAATTCATATATATACTCATCTAAGTTGGAGAAAACTGCACCGATATCTGAATTAGACCCATATTAATTTGTTCGGTAAACATAAAGAAGAACGCTGCATCATGTTCCATCTTTGCTTTCTATACTCTAATTTATGTCTTAAGATCCACAAGAAAACGGTTTTGTAGCACTACAACTAGAAAAATATAATTAGGACATGTTTGTTTGCATAGAATACAATCAGATGCACACGTAACATAGTACATATATGCCAACGATGAAGATTTGATTCTAATTAAAAAGCTCTAAATTTTCTGTCATCATTCTTTTACTCTGCGCATTGAAATATTTTATGGTGTCTAAAGCCATTCGATTGTAAAGCCCTTAAATTCTCCAATGCAGTGAATCAAACAAGAAGAAAAAATTGATTGGGTTCCCAAGTCAAACAAGCAACAAGGAACTTGCATTTTGCAAAGAATGAGAGCACCTTGGCTTGGTCATAACTCTAGTAGAAAGAAAAATAAAAAGAGATCTATGACTGTTGATTGCACTCGAGGATGTTGGAGGTGGACCCATTCCTCCATTTATCACATGACATCTAGAGTGCTGACTGAAACAGTACTCATCTGCTATTGGTAATTCAAAAAGTCTACAGAGCCCGGGATTGGTGATTAATGGTCATGCCAGGTTTGAAAATGGGGTCTTTTCACCTTTGTTGGTCTAGCACCAAATGAGTATCTCTATACTTTTCCACTCGTGCGAGTGGTTTTTTTTTTTTTTTTTTTGCATTTTTGCATATTTTTTGGGTTACTTTTTGGGTTGTCTTTTGCTGCTTTGGGTTACTTTTGGTCCCCACAAATTTGTAATCGTTATTTATGGTGAAATGGCATGTTAATAATGGGTTTTGGACTGGTTCCATTTGAGTCCCATCGTATTTGGGCTAGTACCTATAAATTAGAGGCACATTTGCATGGTGATATGTTTTTTTTTTTTTTTTGGCTATCGGAGGGTTTTTAACTCTTCGGACTGGACTAATCTCTCCATGTCCAAAGGGAAGCCGAATAAACTCTCCTGTAGCCACAGTGTGGTAATATGTTCTTGGTGAAATAAAAGGAGTTATCTTTGTCCAACATTTGCAAACCAAATAGAGAATCTCAAGAGCTTGAAATTAACAATTGCTAACATGCCCAAGAGAACTACAACAGTGAAATTCTTGGGCACAAACATGCCCCAAGCCCCATATGTCCACTACCCAATGCCGTGACTATTAAGAAATTTAGTGTTGGCAAATTCATATGGGTCCACTGAGTTAGTAATTTTTATTTTTAGATTTGGAGTGTGTTGGGGGGCTTCACACTGAAGATAAATAAAAGGTAAAACAGGCAAGTTAGAGAATCAAGTATGTTGAGATTTCCTGATCCTGAAACTTGGTCCACTCGAGTGAGCGCATCATAACCATGCCTGCCTCCAGGACAGAACGCTCCTCCACTCGAGCTAGCATCCATCCGGTCAAGCGGGTAACGCGATAGTGTTCTACATAAATTAGAATTTCCATTTCTAATTTATCTCAAACTACCTATTTTAGTCCTAATTATCTTAGGTAACCCTAAGCATGTCCCTAATCCAATTTAAAGGACTCTCTATGGCTGCCCTAAATGGATACCTCTCTCATTGTTCTGAGTTAGAGATTTTAACTGAGAGAATTCTTCTCTAGAGATTTCATTGAATACTTGTGCTGCAGAGTTCATCTAGAGAGCAATTTCTTCCACATCTTTTGTAGAATATCATCTTCTTTCGTAGAAGATTTGAGAAGTCAAACGGGTTTGAAACTGTTGCAGTCAACTGTGTGAAGTCGTTGAGGAGTTAAGCTACACAAGAGATAACTGTAGTCCTTAGGTAGTGACTATTTGGAGAGGAATCTGTGAGTGTCTTGTAACTGCGAGAATCCTAGTACTTAATTGTTGATCCAATTTGAACAAGTGGTTTTTCACGCGACTTTGCTTTTATTCTACTGCATATTATATTGTGTTTGCAAGGTTTGACTGAGCTGTTGAATTGACCAATTTTGAGATCAATCAAATTTCTACAATGACTTACATTTTATAGGACTCCATATATTATATAATATCTGTAGATGCATATGTTAAGTATATAAATGTTTGGTCTCCATTGAAGTAGGGGTCAAGGTAATGGTTTTAGTTCAAACTTCGGCAATGGAATATGGGTGGGTACCTGCCCCCAACGCGCGTGCGGGAGGACTGTCCTGGGAAAGATGTTCCATTCCATTCCATCGATGCCTGCACTAGCCGAAATAGATGGGGACTGTCCTGGGAAAGATGTTCCATTCCATCGATGCCTGTACTAAGCCGAAATAGATGGAGTCATTGAGATTAGTGAGAGGCAGTGCCACATGAAGACAATGCCTATGCCAGCTGAAATAGATCAAGTCATTAAAGTAAGATTAAGGGCTAAGGAGAGGTCGGTGCCATATGCGCTTGAGTCAAAGTGGAAGAAAATGGTATCGAGTCACGTACAAAAATGTGCAGCACAAATGGCCCACAAGATGTCATGTAGTCCTGTATTCTTCATGTCAACTATGGTACTATTATTCAGATATTATTCAGTTTTAACTGTATTTGATACATAGGGAAGAGAGAGAGACAGAGAAGAAAGGTTCTATCTGTCCTCTCCTAGTCCTAACCCAAGTAGAAGGTCATATAAGCTAGATCATAAGTTCCATCTGTTCATACTCTAAAGTCTTGAAGAACGGTTAATGTAAACATAGTACCTTTGAACAGAAGGCCCAATACCAGCCCGTACTGATTTTGAATTGAAGATGTATTAGTGAATATTTTATCAGTAACAGTTAATTATATAAAATTTAAGGGTGTGTTTGGATGAGTAGTGAATTGAATTGAGGTGAGGTGAATAAAATATAAGTGGTTATGATGGTTATTTGCTTTTAGTAGCTTGATAGAAATCTTTTTGACTTTTTGTATGAAAAGAGTAATGGTTTTTTTTTTTTTTTTTTTATCATTTAGTGGAGAAAACATGTTTTTTTTTTTTTTTCACTTTTTATTTAAGAAATGAGGGAGTTTTAAATTTATGTACTTTTAATATGACCACCGTTATTTTCTTATCTAAACAATGGAGGTTTGACCTCATCCCATCTCAATTCACCACTCATCCGAGTACAATGGATTGAAGAACAAAAGGGAAAGAAAATATATATAACCAGAAAGGTATAATTAAGAGTACTGTATCATACAATAAAGTGAGCAAACATTCCCACCCTCTGGGGGCCTGTCAATTATGGGTAGGTGGAGAATGGAAAGATCGCAATGAGATCTAGTGGCTTGCAAAATACTAACCACCCGCCCCATAGTTCATTAATTCTAACATATTCATTAATGGCCCCTCAAGTTTAATGGTTTTTAAAATAAATTAGAAATAATAAGTAGGGGACAACCAAACATATGTCACTCTCCATCCCTATGTTAGCTAGGAAATCATCATCATCACCCCACCATATCTCTGACTCCAAACATGCTTTGAATTGAAATCGATCACTTAATTGATGAAGGTAAAGAGCAAATTTTATTGAGACAATGTATATACTAATTGTATGATAATGCAGGTGTGAACTGAACTATCAGGGGACCCATGATTTTCATGTCTTGGATGTGACCTGTGTGAACTCTGGAGGAGCAGGTTGCACCACAAGACCCACATCCCACATGAGATAGACTCACCCACTCTACCAAACATTTCTTTATTCCTTTTGGTGGAACCGCACTATTCAACAGTATTCACGTCCTTGACGGGTCAGATGAGCTGCCTGGAATCCTCGCCACAGGTCGGTGATGAAGAAGGTTGCTGAAAGACCATTTGTTGTTAGACCTCGGACTTTCACATGAGAATAACCAGTTTGGAACCTTCCCTCCATGTGTGGGCTAATGTGAGTGGGACATGAGATTGGGAGAAGATGGAATGAATCTAGCCATCTGATGTTTGGACCAATTCTTTTTTTTATTCTTTTGGCTAACAAATGGTTTTCAATCTTTTTGGGCTGGACTAATTCCTACAAACTTTGAGAGAAACTGAGTAAAACCCATGTTGCCCGTAAGTGGTAGCACAAGTGGACTCAACTTTCAGTTCTTGAAAAGGTAGGAACTAGGGGTCGATACGAAGACCTTTAGCTCCACAAGAGGGAGGAACCGTGGTCCTGACCACTCAACCAACCCCTTAGGATAATGTTTGGATCAATTCTTGATCTATGTGCCGGTCAAAAATTTATGATATCATACAATTACCCATTATGGTTTTTGTGCCATAGTCCAACTTTACAGGGCTCACATGTGATGAGTGGTGGATTTCAAATACAGTCTAGCTAGCCTTATGGAGCCTATATGGGGGCGCAACTTTGACCACCATTTCTTTTTCACACTCACTAAACATTAGCCCTTTGTGAATCAACACCGAACTCTATATGACATTCATCTCACCTTTATTCAATTTTTTTTTTAAGTTTACCATGAGCTTGCTATTTAACCAAATTCCCATGGAAAAGTATATCATAGATTTTGCAAGCCGTACAAATTTATTGCAATTCCCACATGTACACTTTTATTGAAAAGACTGGGATGCATACAAGATCCTTCTTCTGTGGTTAGGATTCAGCTGAAGCTTCACCTCTACTTTCCCCCTATTTTTTTCTACAATAAAAATACTTCCTAAATTTTTTGCAAAGCTATAGATTTCAGTTTTAGTAAAAAAAAAAAAATATTAACTCCTTTTGGAGCTATAGTACAGCAAGTTGAGACACCAAAATGCCCTTTCTAGTGGGTGAGGTTGAGTTTGAGTCCTTATTAGGGCCTGTTTGTTTAGGGGTTATTCTGATGGGAAATTCCCATTGTTGGGAGTTCCAACAACAATGAAAGCCGACTCCTGAGGATTTTGAATTCTCTATTTGAGCAGTGAGAGTCCATAAAACTAGCATTTCGATTGCCATGTTTAGCCTATAAAACTTTTATAAACTCAACTAGGCTGAGCAAAGTATTTTCGAATTCTATCTGGAAGACAATGTTTGGAGAATTTCAAATGGTCACGCATAAAAATATCTCCAGATGCTTGTAAACAAGTAGGCCCTTGACATAAAGAGAAAAGTAAGAAAAAAAAACTAAAGAATTCAAGTTCCTATAAAAGGTTTTACATGGAAGCCAAGTCATTGTTGGGTCCTTTGAAAAAAAACAAAAATGGCATCTTTAAGACCAAGGGCATATTCCACCCTTTATTCCAAAAACCGTGTGAACAGGGAGTGGGCAGAAGAGAAGGAGAATGGGACTGAGTAAGCACCCGAAGAACTTGTTTGTTTGTTTGTTTTTGGTAGAAAGGACTGTTTTTTTTTTTTTTTTTTGGTTAAAAGAAGGGACTTGCTTGGTTGAAAGCAGACCAGCCATTTTTTAAGTGTGCCTCTTATACCTCTCAAAAAAAGAAAAAAAAAACAATGTCAGCATGCGTCAGATAAATTGTCATCTGTATCCCATTCTAAACGTTAATAATGTGAGGTCACAGTAGTTACCATGACTTAAATTTTTTTTTTTTTCACTTTAACCCAATTCAAGTAATCCGCAAACAGACCCTGATTAATGCCTCATCTCCTACTACTAATTAAGTAATATTTTTATGGAACATGTTGCTTCAAGTCAGTGACCAAAATCTCACCACCACCGTCATCATCGTTACCGTAATCTTAGCTTTATCTTTACAATCTGGTAAACTCCACTGCTCTAAATGTCATGTGAGATTGAAAAATTCACCTCATTTTGACAAAGTCTTCAGTACATTTTATTCACTTTTACATGTATGTCCTACCATCCACCAAGAAACAATTTGTTAAATTTCATATTCCAAGTCCTCCTTCAAGGGGACAAAGGAGGACGAGGGAGGTCTAAGTCCAAATGAAATAATTTATTTTGGCCACCAACTTTCTTCCCCAATACCTTTGAACACATGAATGGTCCGACATGACTTGCATGTTTCCATTTGTTTTAGTTCTCATTCCTTTTCATCTCTTTCTTATCTCACCTAGCGTATGTAATTCTCTCTCCTTCACTTGTGAAATAGTTGCAGAGTGAGGATTTTGTTGCAGAGGGCAAGCGATAGTCATGTCAGTAATATATGTTTTATATTTATTAAGTTTCTGACTATTCATTTAAAAATGTTTTTATAGTTTTTCAAATAAAGATTTGAAGAAAAACCCTAAACTTAAAACATCCTTAAAAGATATAATTTCTCAAAACTTTACAAGAGTAGTTAAAATAAGAAACTAATAGAGCTCGTTATAATGAATCCAAAACAATCAAAATAGTCATTTTCTCCTTGTTTTAGCAATGAGAGCTCAAAGTAGGACCACACCAAATTAATCCAACGTAAACCAATCCACCTACAATTAATTAATAAAAATTCATTATTAGTTACTTAATGATCGTTTGGTGGGATACGATTAGGGCTGGCTCAACCCTTAGGCCAATAAGGCAATTAGGGCCAAAAATCTGAGGCCCTAAAAAATTTCAGCCTAAAAATCAGTTTCCTAAAAATTTAATTTTCAAGGCCTTGATTCCTGTAAGAATATCAATAAAAGTACATTTTTTCTCTTCAAAAAATGGCATACTCATCCCAAGTTGCCACCTGTTCATGTATTGTTAAAGGCACCGAGAGAGTCAATATTAGTTATAAGATAGGCATGCCCATTCCAAGTTGCCACCTTTTCATACATCATTAAAGGTGAGAGAGCTATTGGATGTTGGTTACGAGAATGAGTTAATTGGGCACGGGATTTGAGGGCAGCACAAAAAGCAAGAAAAATAGATTTTATATAAAATATTTATAATAATATTAAAAATAGAAAAACGCTTCATTTAAGATTTTCGCCTTAGACATTATATTGGCTTGGGCTGGCCCTGGCTACGATCCCTGTGACTGTGCCCGTATCAATAAAACCCCTTTCACCTATGAATCATGTATGAGCGTATGGTCATTTCCTTTTGATAGTCTGGATTTTGGCTAGACCCTCTAATCTAATAAGGGAAATTCTATATGCATTCCTATTTTTTGCTGAGCCCACCCACTTTTAGAAGAAAAAAATTACATATGAAAAAGGAATATGGGTGTGCTCAACAAGAAAAGGGTGGGTGCATGTAAAATTTCCCATTTAGTAAATCCCATGCAAGACTAGATTCTAGTCATTTGGACCAAATCCACGACCAAAATAGTAAATAAATAAAGACCCAACAAACAATGAGAAAGAGAAGATTTTCAGAAAACATATTGAGTACTGGTAGCAATATTAATTGTGGTGGTGGGGTGCCATTGGTACTAGCTTTAATTAAGTGGACATTAGCCTTGACTAAAGCGGTCCCACATCTCTATGTGAACCCCATGCAAGAAAGTAGAGGTCAATAGTCTTTGTTCAACCTCCAGTGCAATCTCTGGGCACCTTCTACATCAATTTCCCCACAGCCCTACCACCCCATGTTACAAGGCCAAGAGGCTCTCTCCTCCATTCAAATTTGCCTATATATATAGCCATCTTCTCTTTCAATATTACCACCAAAGACACCCATTTGAGAAACTATCCAGTTCTTGCATCCTCTTCTCTCTCTGTTTCTCTCACAGATTAATCCTTTCTCAAAGCAAAATCCTAAAGCTAATCTTTTCAACTTCCTTTCTCTAAAAATAAGAAAGACCCATATCTTGTTCCATAATCTCTTTCTTAAATGGATAGGCTAATCAAATGCAGTGCTAATTATTCTGCCCTCTCTCCCCTGACCTTCTTGAAGAGAGCGGCCAACGTATACCCTGACCACATATCGATCATCTACGAGGAGACTCGTTTCACGTGGAAGGAGACATATGAACGGTGTCGCTGCCTTGCATCCTCTCTTAAGTTCCTAAACGTCGTTAAGAACGACGTTGTTTCGGTGCTTGCACCAAATGTTCCTGCGCTGTTAGAGATGCATTTCGCTGTGCCAATGGCCGGGGCAGTGCTTAACACTATAAACACCCTTCTGGACGCCAACAATGTGGCTACCATTCTCCGGCACTCAGAAGCCAAGCTATTCTTCGTCGACTACCAGTATGTTCCGCTGGCTCGAAGCGCGCTCAAGTGCCTCATGGGTGACTCAAAGTCTGGTCACATGGCAAATGTGACCATGCCTTTGGTCATCGTCATTGCTGATGGTGTCGATGCAATGGCGACGGGTATCCCACTAGGCCAGCTGGAGTATGAACAGCTGATCAAAGATGGTGATCCCCGGCTCCAATTGCCAGTTCTCCAAGATGAATTGGATTCAATTGCGCTGAATTACACTTCAGGCACCACCTCGGCGCCTAAAGGGGTTGTGTATAGTCACCGTGGCACTTACCTGAGTACTCTCAGCCTGATTCTTCAATGGGGAATGGGATTTGAGCCTGTATTCCTATGGACCTTGCCCATGTTCCACTGCAATGGGTGGACTTTCACATGGGGGGTGGCTGCTCGTGGGGGCACAAATGTGTGCATCCGTAGCCCAACCTCATCAAACATCTACCGCGCCATCGCCAAGCATTGTGTCACACACATGTGCTGTGCCCCCATCATTTTCAATAAGATCATTGAGGCAAGGTCGACCGAGCGCTGCCCGATTGCTTCTCCGGTCCAGGTACTCACTGGGGGTGCACCACCTCCAGCAGCCCTTCTTGAGAAAATGGAAGGACTAGGCTTCCATGTGACCCACGCATATGGCCTCACTGAGGCCACTGGGCCAGCCTTGGTTTGTGAGTGGCAATCACAGTGGGACAACTTGTGCCAGACTGACCAAGCCAAGCTGAAAGCAAGGCAAGGCATCAGTGTGCTCTCCCTTGCTGATGCTGATGTCAAGGACCCAGTTACAATGAAAAGTGTTGCTCGTGATGGAGTGACCATGGGTGAGATTGTCCTACGTGGCAGCAGCATCATGAAGGGGTACTATAGGGACCCAGCTGCCACTTCACTAGCCTTCCAAGGCGGTTGGTTCCACACCGGAGACGTCGGTGTGGTCCACCCTGATGGCTATGTGGAGATCAAGGATCGGTCCAAAGACATCATCATCTCAGGAGGGGAGAACATCAGCTCGGTGGAGGTGGAGGCCGTACTATACACTCATCCATTGGTGTTAGAGGCAGCAGTAGTGGCAATGCCTCATCAGCTCTGGGGTGAGACCCCCTGTGCTTTCATCACCCTAAATAAGCAGCCCTCAGCCCCAGGGATTAAGACGGATGTGAGCCAAGAAGACATCATTTCCTATTCTAGGAAGAACATGTCCCATTTCATGCTGCCTAAGAAGGTGGTGTTTCTGGAAGACTTGCCCAAGACCTCAACTGGGAAGATTAAGAAGTTCCAATTAAGGGCCTTGGCAAAAGAATTGGCAAATTCGGACAAGACCCTGAACTCCAACCCCAAGGCCCAAAATTCAAATAGCCATGGGACCCGCCGGTTCGAGCCGCAAGAGCACCAGGTCGTGGCTATGTCGTGCCTCTAAGAAGACACTAATCAACTGTGTATACAGTACTTGTGTTCGAAGAAAATAGCTTGCCTTACTACTATATATAACTTATTTTAGCTATTCAGATAATTATATGGTATATATATAGTTATGTATCAAAGTTGGTATTTTAAGCATCATGGCAATAAAAAATCTGTAGATGAATTACTGAGTATTCTCTTCATTTGATTGAAGCCCGATCTAACCAGTACAATAATATATCAAACAGGAGAATATTACAAATGCAAGTAATTTTGTTATATACAGGAACTCTTACTAGTTGCCTGTAACCACTAGAATTATATGGCTGATCGATCTACAAACACCTTTTGTACGTTCTTAATTATATACTCTATTCATAAAATGTCCTCTATAGTTACCATCATCTACTAATATCCTAGTGAAGTTTATAGCTGATCATATTAAAGTATTGCGAGATTTCTCAACCTGGCTTTCTATTTGACCTAACCCTCCTATACTTTGAGACTATACTCAAAACTATTGAGGAATGGGCTCCACCCGATTGAAAAGTATTTCCGCTGCCTCTACTAACGCCTTAAGGTTTTGGTAGCAATGGTTAGCTAAAGAAATTTAATACAATATTAGAGCCAATCGGACATGAGTTCGAATCCCAAGAATAACAACTCGGCGCAAAGAAAAAAAAAATGCGTGTCGCCGAAAATACTAAAGAAATTTAATAAAGACTTGCTTTTTCTGTCTAGATGAATCATCAAATCTTTAATTTAATGGTGCTCCATCTACCATTCATTTTCTAGAATATGAAGGCCAAGTGCAGTGGCTCTGTTTACCCGATATAGTACCAAATCCATATTTTAAGAAGCAATAGGAAGAATTATGGTAACTCGATCTTCTTCTTTGGCTGCTCTCAATTCCTCATTTTTACAAATGAAACTGCTGTGTATAGACAGCTATTTGTAATAGGAATTATGGATTTGAGCATAAACACTACTCGTGTATATTCATTGATCACATTATTTTACCAAGCAGTCAGTCTTACAGTGGGACTAACTCTTCTTGTACTATGGTTTTAGGATATCTCATGCATTGGGAGGGTATTTATTTTTCAAAATTATAATGGGTGGGCCTCACCTGAAGTTCCACTCCTTGTCTCAGGATTTCTTTCAAAGCCCAAGAGGATCTGGACTCTTCAACCAATTTATTGCTGCAGCTGTTTTTCAACCTATAGTACAGTATATTCGTTCAGCAGAAAGTTCAAAGTTGATTTCTTTTTCTCTTTTGCTGCCAAGCGCATGTTTGTCTTCTTACTTCTATGCGTGGGACACACTATTTTTGCCGTCGGCATTTTACACGGAAACGATTCGTAGTTGGTGACTCTGGAATCGTGTGTTGCACACACTTCCACCATGGCCCAACCTACTGAAACTTTGTATAGTTATAGCAAGAAAAACACATTGAAAGCAAAGAAAAGGAGGAAGCAGAAAGAGATCTTTTCATTGATTACTTGTTTTACAAGCTACACCTGGATATAAATACAAGTGAAGACTCCGAGTCATGTGTACAATTAGACTATCACAAACTCATATTTACTCTAGGAGTGGTTTTCACTAAGACTCAAGTACTGAGTTTTGTGTGACCTGGGCTGCTGGTCTCTTATCTCCTTTGTAAATAAAAAACAATACCATCCATTCAAGTAATATATTCTCAAATTTCACTTCCACAGAAGGTGGTGTTGGTGCAGTCATAAGTTTAAGTATATGATTGACAACATAATTAACGCATATTATTAACAACACAAAATGGCCTTTTTTTTAATTAAAATTTAGGAAATCTATGTATTTAGAATTTGTAAATTCTCCAAAAGTTGTCCTACATGGAATCCCTAAATCTACATCTTGGGTGGAGTAGCTGCATATGCCAAGAATTGTTGAATTTTAAAAGTTTTAAAGGTCCATGTTGAAGACTTTTCAGGTGGCTAGAACTTGGAATTCTAGGAAAGAAACATAGGATCTTCAAATGTCAAGGGATAAGCCATCGCATCTGTAAGGATATTGAGTGTTGGAAAATTCATTAGGTTATCAACAAACTAGGGGTTCTCACTTTGTCATGTATTTTATAGTTGGACTACCTAGATCAAAGTCTTACAATGAAAGTTCAAGAGAACTAATAACTACACTGGGCGCTTGAGCGGACGCTCATACCCGCTGGATCGAACATCAGACAGAAACTTATGCGCTCAAGCTGTTCTCTTTTGCGCTCAAGCCTGACACACAAAGTGCAAAATAACTGAAAACAGAAGGTCATGCGCTCGAGCAGGCCTGGTCCTGCGCTCGAGCGCGCAAAGCGCGAAGTAAGAAGTTTAATTCAGAAACCTCTTTCTAATTTGTTTGTTCGTACCTATTTGAGTCCTACCCTCTTTAGTAAACTCCATGCATGAACCAACGTTTATATATAGACATGCTCTCTTAAACCTAAAACACTTCTCTCATATTTCATACCTTAGAATTCGTTGAGAGATCCATCATCTTCTTCAAAGCCCCATTAGTTGCAGTGCTGAAGCTTTCAAGCCTTGGAGTTCCTTCCATCTACTCTCTTGCAGTAGATTCACCTTGAAAAGATATTCAAGGCGGTTGATTCAAGCATGGTGAAGGTACACGGCGAGTCATCGACAATATCATCACAGTCTTTAGATCAAGTTACAACTGGAGAAGGGTCTGTGAGTACTTCTTGTAACTTCCAATTATATACTATTTGGTTATATGTGGTCTAGACCTTAAGACTCGTGGTTTTTCCCGGATAGGGTTTTCCACGTAAAAATCTTATGTCTCCTTCTCTTGTGGTTGATTGATTTTCTGGATTTAGGTTAATTAACTCTAGATTAATTAATTGGTATTGGAGCCTAAAAGAGAAACTAATCTGGGACCTTAGCCTGTTAAGGCTTAAACGCATTCCTTTACATGGTATAAAAGAGGGTTGCACTAATTTGTTGTGTAATCAATTCGTCGGTCTTTCTTATGGAATTCAATAGAAAAGAAACATCGATTACTAAGCCCCCGTTGCTTGATGGAACCAATTATGCTAACTAGAAGATAAGGATGACTGCTTTCCTAAAGGCTATAGATGATGATGTCTAGGATGTAGTTGAAGAAAATTATACCAGACTTACAGTTGTTGCAAATGTGTAGATAATTCTGAAACCTAACCGAGTGAACTCAAGAAGAAAAACGAGCATCTAATTGCAACAAAAGGCAATTAATGCCATCTACAATGGAGTTACCCAATCAAAATTTCATAAGTCATCTACTTGCTCGTTTGCTAAGTGCTAAGGCATTATGGGATATCTTGCAAACCGTTCACAAGGGCACATATATAGTTAAACGGACTAATCTCCAAAATTTAACGACCGTCTTTGAGACTTAGAGGATGAAAGAATTTGAAACCTTCGATGAGTGTCATGCCAAACTGATCTGGGGCTTTAGCCTTTGTTAAGGCTTAAACACGTTCTTTCAACATCACATGTATTGATCTTCAATACCACAAATTCCCAACGGGAATTTTAGTAAAATAAGAAGCCCTCTACTTAATTCTTTACAAGAATTCAAGGAATTCTTGGCGAGGGAATTTCTGAATTCCCAAGCATAACGGAATTCCTGGATGATCCCTTGTATTTGAGCATCCAAAAATTTCACCAAAATGCAAAATGTTTGGAATTTCTGAATTCTCAAATGTCATTTAAAACATTTCAAGTTGACTGAGATTTTAAAATACTTGGCAAGAAACAAGGCATTTGCAAATGCCAAGGGACATGATGTGGCATCATGTCCCAAAAACCTTGTCCGAGTTCTTGTTGAGAGAATTCTTGGAAATTCCAAATGTTGCCTTTAAAAGTAGAATTCCAAATGCTCAATCCCCTATATCATTTGGAATGCTGGGAATTCATAAGGCTAAAAGTGCCTTTTTATATGGTTTGGGATTTTGAGTTCTTACAAACAAACATAATATCTGGAATGCCAAGGGGACAAGATGCCACATCATCACGTCATAAATCCCCAACAAGCCTAATTTCTTGTCAGAAATGCCTTGAACAAAACAAGCCCAAGGAATTCTAGGAAAGAATCAAGTGTGGGAATTACATAACTATGACATACATGCTAAATCTTTAGGGTGGTGGAAATCAACTGAATTGAAATAAAATTTGAGGATATATTAATGAAATGGATGCCTATCATTTTAACAATAGGCGGGCCTTGTGGTAGAGTTACACATATCCCATTCACAGAAAGTGTGTTGGAGATATCAGGGGATTCACTCGTACTTGGGAGGGTCAATTCACCCAAATTCTAATTCTAATCACGATTGGCTTGCAGTCTTCAACAGTAGCAAATGTCTGATGCACACAATTCGACAAAATTAACACATCAATTTTGCTTCTCCATTATGATCTATCTTGAGGAAAGTCCTCGATAGCTAGATTGCACTTCTTTGATTACTATACTTTCATGCAGGCACCCTACCTTTTTCCTGCGGCAGGCCATCCACCTGCACGCATAGAAAATTTTTTTCCCACTATCATAAAACTTTTAAATTGTTATAATTCTAATTTTTGAACAATTGAAAAATGTAATTTTTTGGAAAATACCGCTTGAAATCAACCCATTATTTTAAGAACCTTAAAATTTTATTTTTTATTTTTATTTTATGATTTCTTGATTTTTAGATATATTTAATACTAACATTGTTATAATGTGTATTTTTTTAACCTCTGAAAAATGTAATTTTTGAAAAAGTTAGTTAGAAATCAAACCATTACTTTTCTTTTTTCTTATCCTTTTGTCATTTTTTAGATATATTTTAAACTAACATTTATCATCTAATTTATTTATTATATAATCAAATGTTCTGGTACCACCCAAAGGAACCTTGGCTGACCAGGTTTGACTTAATTTTAGCCTTTTTTGTAACAATATTATATATTATTTGACTTTTGACTTTTTTTCTCAATCTGGAAGCTAGGGATATGGATTTTTGAGCAGTTTTTCCCCCAACTACTGCCACTATCTTGGTCCCCAGTTCGACAAATGTTAAATTACAAAAAGAAACTCCATATATGTTGGGCCACATTTAGGTGTAGAATAAATTATATGATGGGTCTTATGATGGATGCAGAATATATTTAAACTGCTCACATTGCAAGATCTAATGCATTTGTTCTAGTTATGTTTTCTGGATGTGGACTGTTTGGATTAATGGTGCTTATGTGCCGGTCAAGCCCAACCCAATCCTGAATTCCCCAGTCTGCATTGAGTTGGATTTGCACCTTTTTTTTAGGCCTGTGGGTTGTATCTTGTATGTATGGGAGCCTGATTTCTTGCCCTGTCATTAAATGGTCTGGACCTGGATCTATACATGCGAAAGGCCCAGCCCTACCTGACATTTACATTGAGATATTGTATATTTAATTTGCAAATGTGATGGGCTGGTTGTAGGCTTGAATTTCGGGCCCCTTGGCAGAATCAGGCTTGAATAATAGGGTGCAAGCGTAAATGCGCCAGGCTTGGACACAAGCTGCAGGTCGACCCAACCAGGCCCAAGAAAACCCCTAGATCTGATTCCTTCCCTAACCTGCCATTTCCGGGCTGTCAGTCAAAATAAGATTAAGATAAGAAAATGAAAGCCCACAACATTAAAAAGAGTGAAGCTGTGGGATTTGAACTAGCTAACTCACTTGGATGGTGGCCGTGGGCACTTAAATTATAGTAGACCTGCATAATAAGTCACTATGAGGGCTCGTGGTCATTAGGGCTTGTTTGTTTGTATGAGGGTTGGAATGAAATAAAATAAAGGATCACATTTAGAGAAAAAAAAAAAAAAAACTAGGGAGTTGGGAGTAAAAGTACAAACCAAAAAAAAAAAAAAAAAAAGCTACTCCTAAACGACACAAAATAACTGAAAAGGTGCTAAAAGGCACTAAATTAGAAAATGCAAAGGAGTGACTTTTTGTCATTTTGTACTTCTACCCACAACTCCCTCATCTTGATTTGGCCGTTAATTTTATCTCTTTCTAACTCTCATGCAAAGAAATACAGATTTATAGAGGGAATTTCCCATGATCAAGTAGGCTCTCGCACCCATTGGGAAAACATCAAGATGTTTCACCTTATGCTCTTGTCACATTACACTTTTTGCCCCTCTTTTTTTCTTTCTTTCTTTCTATTTTTTTTTTTTATGGGTTGGCCCATTGATCAGGAGTGATAATACCCACTTGAAGACCCAATGATTACTCTCTGGATATGTGTGTGATATTAAGGTGTCGATAACACTCAACCATAAGCGTGCTGGCCTTCCCCCCGTACAATGAGAAAATTTATATTACTAGTAAGTAGTAACAGAATACACATGCAAGTTCAAAAAGAAGATGGTGACCTTATATTGTTTAATACTATCAAAGATCTTAAGTACCCTTACTCAAGTCAAGAGACCTTATATAATCTCTAAAATCCCTAAATATTTATAAGGGCCACATCCTTCTTAATATGTATTCTATTTATTATTGTTATTGGCAATACTAATGGTTCAGTGATAGGGTATCTTTCTTTTTACAAGGACAAGTACCAAAGATAATCCTCAATTATTGCCTTGTTAGTTAGGAAACTTACACGGTGTGCGTGGTGCATAAATTGAGTATTTACCGGTGTAGAAAGAGCATAAAAGTAATAGTCATTGTGAATCCTGCTGCCTACCCGACTCGTATTAGGGTTATGAGCATAAAACCTCATGAGGCTAACAAGACAACATGTATTAATGTATATCTGTTTTATTGTGAAAAGTATATATTGTATGGCTCAGAGATGAAATCAGAGGCCATTAGATAGACTCCACACACACAAAAAAGCCCATAGTCCATAGTAATGGGTTAAATTGTAATGATTATTTCTAATAAAACTTTTTTTTTTTCCTTTTAGTGAGCATTAGTTATGAATCATTTCAATTCATAATGTCCACCCTTTATTGGCTTACACAAACTCTTTTGACATTGTCATCAGGACCACGATTCTTCCCTCTTCCGAAGCTAGAGGTCCTGGTATCGACCCCCGATCCCCCCCTCTTCAGGAACCGAAGGCTGAGTCCACTTGTGCCACCATATAAGAGCCACAGGGCTTTTACCCGGCTTCTCTCTGACACTGGAGAGATTAGTCCAGCCCAAAGGGTTGGAAACCCTCGTTAGCAAAAAAAGAAAAAAAGAAAAAAAAGTGAATGCGAGTTTGTTCAATGTTGTGGAAATTGTGTGTCCACTAATCATCATCATCATAATTTGTGCATTGCTTTAATGGTAATGGAGACTACTTATTTGAATTACAAGCACAGCCTACACAAGTTCGATCTTCCACCCCACCTTTTACAATGCATAGTATTCCTCAATAAAGTTGATTCCCATGCATGTCTTCTTTACTTGGCCCAACTTCTAGTAAAGTCCATCAAGCTCCCCCTTTCATGTTTGATGTTCAAGCCAAAATCAATTTGGTCACCAACAATGTGACTCATGGCGCATTTTTTAAAGAAACCCCCTTTTTGGTGAAAGCCCCCCATTCCAATTTATGGGATACCTTGGGGAAAAAAACCACTTTTTGTGTCCCAAGTAACAATAATAGAAGATTGTGGGGGTGGGGGCATGCACGGGAGAAGGAGAGTTGGCTGCTCAGACCAATCAACATTCTCTTGAGTGCAGTGTTTCCATCCATGGCCTAAGGGCCTGATCTGATTTGAAAAGCAGAAATGAAAGCCATGTGGGGCTAGCTGTAACCACCACCCTATCTCTCTTTCCTAATTCTTGGCGAGTGAGTCACTAAGCATTGCCAAGATTATTGGAAATGTGCAGGATTTTAGTGTACTATCCATGCATCCAGTGTCACTGCTGTGGACCCTTTATTAGAAAGAAAAATGAGAAAGAAAAAAAAAAGAGTGGCTGTGGGAACAACTTATGGTGCAATGTACGAGCATCTGAGCTACCTTTCTGGGTGCATTATTGTTGGCATAATTAGGGATGACAAATGGGTTGGGCTGGATCAAAATGGGTCGAGTCGACAATTATATCTTCAAGTTAAAAGTTAAACTTGTATTCGATCTGTTTTTAAAACGGGTAAATAAGCGTAAACCTGCACTCATTCCATTTAAATTGAACTATTTAAAGCACCAAACTATTGAACCACTAAATTATTTAAATGTGTTTATATATGCGGGGTGGGACTAAATTAACAAACCCATTAAAATTGGTCATAGGCAGGTCATGTGGGTTGACCCTAACCTAACCTATTTTTATTCCGGGTCAGGTTTTCCCAGTCCATGACATGAGCCCGTATTGGGTCAGGTTATGTAAGTCAAATGGGAGTTGGGTTGGAGGGTTGGGGTCAGGATTTACCACCCTTAAATATAATTATATTTGAGGGGTAATGTTATCCGGTGAGTGGATTGCATACTTTTCATATGCAGTCCAATTCGTGGGGCCCACTTTGATGACTACTAACCAGTGAGGGTATGTTCATGGAAAGGTCTCCTTATGGATAAAAAGGAAAAAACAAAAAAAAATCAGCCCCGTCTGATCATCCTAGCCCTTGATTTAATCGCTATAAAGTTTAGTAGTCTTTTAACCATAGGTTTCTCGGAGATTCAATGAAGTGGTGGATAAAGATCTGATGAGAGTGAAATCGGGCATAGTGCCAGATCATAGGAGAATGAAAGTGTAAAAGGCCCTGCATTAATCAAAGGTGGGCCCAAGTGGGCCCCATGGAGGCGGACTGCATATAACATTGCTTGTAGGAATACATTTTTCCATATCTGAGGACTCTCTTCTCTTATCTGGAAAACCTTCACCACCAAGTAGATTGCACAATGTGCTCATGCAGTCCGGCTTGTGGAGCCCACTTGGATGCATTTCTACCATTTAGGGTAGGAGAAATAAAAAGGCGCATGCATTTGGAAAAGGGCAATGCAAAAAATAAGTCTCATTGGATTATCCTAGCCCTTTATTGAACATCCTTAAAACTTAATGATCTTCCAATGATAGAACCTTGTTTGCGATTCAATGCTATGGTGACTAAAGGTCTGAAGATCATTAAATTGGGCATGATGCCATATCATTGGGGGTTAAGAGTGTGAAAGGAGATGTACTAATCAAAGGTGGGCCTAAGTGGACGTCAGAGGGGAAATTCTCCTCTCTTATATGCCTTAATTATCTCTTATAACTTGGAAAAGAATTAAAATTTAAGCCGCTCCAGTAATCATTCCCCTTGTTTTTAAACCCCATCCAAGCAGGCTGGACCAATGAGAGTACGCCTGAGTATGCCAGGTGCGAACACTCGCACAAGCGAGGAGAGGTCCCCACACACATGGGGAAGCAACACCCGCAAACACATGAATTGACATAGGAATCAATCCCTAGTTGTCTTATGAGAGTTAGAATTCCCAACCAACTTGGCAGTCCCTCGTCTTGCAATTACTTAGATGGATTTAAATTACAAGGGGATAACGTGACAAAAGGTTTCACTATGAATGATTTTGGGCAAAAGATGATCTTCCTAACCACCGATTTAGGGGTTTTACGTTTAATGAATTCAAAACTTCTAGAAAGTCAATACATGCGAGGTCATTGGATACTAGAGGTTTGGATAGTGAGTAGCCTGCCAACGCCCCACCTTACACGCATGCATGATATTATTTGTTTTGGCCCATGGGTCTCCCAATTTTGTTTCTGATGGGCCTCAACCCATCAAAAGGCCTCATGCAATATAAGGGTGTAAGCTCTACACATGATCTCATTCACTTTTCTCTCTATAGTCGATGTGGGACTCCGGGGCGTCACTGGGCTGGAACCCAAGAGAGAGCCCGCACACACACAAAAAGATAGCCCACTACTCAAGTGGAAAAGGAACCCGCATGTGTAGAAAGAAAGCCTACATAAGCAGGAAGAGAGCCCGCACACGTTTGAAAATGTGACGTACCCAAAATTCTAATCGTGAGCAGCCAAGTGAGATTTCCCGCTCCTTTATCACTTCGGTAAGGAGTTGATCTCTTGTACCTTTCTTTTAGAAATTTACAGGTGGCATATCTAACACAAGAAAGGTCCTACTTTTATAATTGGTTCATGTAAGTCCTGTGAAGGGGAATTTAGTGGCGGAACTCATGGGCTAAGTCAGCTCGAGCCCAGCTTGGGCTCTATTTGGGATGTAACTTTAGGTCCATGGGCTACACTGGGTCTAATTTAATGACCTGATGATCAAATGGGCCGGATTGGGCCTATAAATACTTAAAGACCCTGACGGGCCCAAAATATTAAGCACGAAGGGTGTGCGCAAATTCTAGACAGGCTGGGCCTCTGCCTCAGTTCAGGTTGATAAGTAAATGGGCTGGTCTTGGAAGAGCTTTGGTCTGGTCCAGTCCCTCATTAACACACTTAACTTTTACAAAATCCCATCAGTTTAAGAAAAATAGTCCATTCCTTCCTTTATAATGAAAATCTCTGCCAGCCTTTCTTGTTTCATGTAACTGAATTCCTAAGAATTATAAGATTTTATACTTCTCTGTAAGTGGTAAAGCATGAAGAATCAAAGGCGAATATCTAAAAGTACCATTGAATAACTTTCCCTTCAATGGGGAATTGAATGAAGGTAAGATGAGAATTGTTTACGACCCAATATAAAATTATTTTGTTCGGGGGTAATTGTTTGTGAAAGTGATGAAGTTACTAGATTGCCTTGCTTAAGGCAATTTACCTCTAGATACAAAGAAGTATGTTAGCTAATAAGTTGCTTCTAAGATGCGATGAAGCCCATCTCCTGTTGTGAGTCAATGTGGTTTATTGACATAAAAATTAACCGAAATTCGTTAATTAGTCCAAAAGAAGAACATGATCAGACCTTAATTTTCATCTTAAAGTGATCATGTGTGCGAATTCTTACCCAAGTCAGTGACCACTTCCAATAAGGAAACTAAGCATGGGAGTTTTGAAGAAGTATGTAGGGCTTTCAATGGGCAGAATTTGGGCCAGACCTACCTAGATCCAGGTCTGAGCCCAATGAGGAATGAAGGGCCTGTGACTGAATGTCAGAGCAGACCTTAAGCTCCTATTCTGAGCCTACCAGATGAAAAATAAAAATCAAAAGGAGGACTGAGCCTGCCCATTAAAGGCCTGTGCTAATTAAACCCCACGCCCATTTAAGGCCCAAGTTTGTTGAAGATCCATTTTCCATTGAAAAGCTTTTTTTTTTTTTTTTTTTTACCCATATGGATAACAACTTAAAGAGTATTATATACATTTTTATAAGTTCATATTGTATACAGACATACAGTCAAATACACAAATGCATATAATATTTTCTATGTATTGCTAGAGTCTGATGGGCTTAGATTCAAAGTTTTCACTCCAACCTATAAAGGATTCAAACCCTAAACCTGGGTCCATATCTAGCCCCTTGGGCCCATTGGACTGCCCAAACCCTCTATAAATTTTGGATATTTTGAATAAAACTCTATACATGTAATATCATTTCAAAGATTATGAAGAATTATACTAGAAGTGGGAATGGAAAAGACAGGCACATATGACTGAAGACATTTGCGGCTTCCTATTATCAAGGTGAATGTTACAAATATTTTCTATATTTTGAACTTATTTTTATGGCCCAGGGTATCCCTCCCCAGCCTAGACTTCCGACCATATTTTGAACTTATTTTGATCATGTTACGATATTTTCTTAAAAAAAAAAACTAATAGCAATGATTTCAATTTATTACCAAAAATGAATCTATGATCTCAATATCATCATGGTAAAAATGCAACAAAAACCTAAGATGATAATCTTTTCTGAAAAAATATATATACGCATTTTCAGTTCAAAAATTCACTTTGAATTTGAGTGATGAATTTCTTTATCTTCAATATAATCTTTATTTACTTTCATGACTGGCTTGGGCTTCACTTCACAATGGGTTGGGCTGAGCTTGACCTTGACCTTGAGGTATTAATTGGTTCTGCTTGAGCAAAGGTGGATGTATAGTTATAGCCCATTTGACAAATGAGCTCGTCGATCTCGAGCTTGCTTACGTGATATGGAGCCAAATTTGAACTTGGTTCATCATGATCGAGCAGGTCATGCACATTTGAAGTTCATTAGAGCCTGGCCAAGGTTGCCTCATTTACATAATTACATCCCATTCCTCACAAAATTAAAATATATATCCGTACAAATATGGATCCTAGAGTTCCACGGGCTTACTGTGCGATGAGTGCCATGAACCTCACGTTCGGCCCGCTTGGAGCTATGATAATCATGGTGGAGGTGGAGGATGGAAAGTCTCCATATGAGAATAGAAATCAATACCATTAGATCATCTTAGCCCATTGACCTATGATCTTAAGTTTTAGCATTTTAGAGGGCATAGATTTTTTTTTTTTATTCAAAGGTGAGTGACCATTGAATAAGTGTCAAATCTGGGCTTGGCCAACTCATGGGTGTCAAAGGTACATATGTGAGGGAGGTAACTTGATTGGTAAGTCGACCTAAGTGAGTTCATTTCAATTCACCATATATACTTTCATAGCACCAAACGATGTGTGCGTATGTATAAGGAAACTGTCCATTGAGATGGTGTGATTCGTAAGCTGAATTTATTGAGCTCATTTGGATTTGTGCCAACCATGAAGCGTAGAAGGAATTGAAAGATCCAAATGGGGGCAGACAGGCAATTATGTGCAAAAAACAACCCCACTCATTCATCATCGACCCATCATCTTAACCATTGCATAATTGCAGCCGCGGAGATAAAAGATACCTCATTTCACATATCAAATTAAGTTGGTATTTTGCATGTACCTAGCCACACGTACAACACACACATGCACACAAAACATATGCAGAGGATATTTTTATCACCTAGTTAGGGGAGGTCCATATCTTGACCATTTTATATCACAGTAGATATACCCTTAATCATGGTCAAAGGTGTATCCCATTGCCACTTACTACTAGAGAGTCAAAACAAAAAAAACTAATAAAAAAATAGAAGCACTCAAAAGAGGGATGTCCTACCTGCTGACTTTGGGGACAAAAATATATTGTAGATGTACTTTTTAGCCTCAGAGGGGAATATAAGTAAGAAATGAAACAGTTTAGGTACCCATGGCCGTTTGAGATCATTAAATTACAGAAATTTGGTATGACTAGAATAACATAATGATTTGTGCTCCATTGAGCCCGGGGTTATTTTCCTTGAAAATATAGCTGCGTGAAGAAAGGCCCAACTTGTTTACAGGATGTATGAAAACCACGAGGCTTGGAAATAGACTAAAGAAATTAGAGGTGGGTTTGTCGGATTTTCCATATCCAAATCGATTAAGGAAAAAAATCGAGGCAACCAGAGATCTATGTGCAGATCCATTAGGGTTTGATGTCATAAAGTTACCTTATACTAGAATAGACCTTTCTACGAAAAAAAAAGAAAGAAAGAGTATATCTTAATTTCAGGTCCTATTACAATTCTTAAAAGTAAGTTATAGTAAAAGATAGAGTAAAGGCAGGGGTGGGCCCAGGTAGAAGGGGCCGGTGGCCACCAATACTTGGAGCCCCTCCAAGTTGAGTTTCCTGGGCTCTACCTTTGAGTAAAGATAGACATATGATGGGACGTTTTTATACTTCACTACGGTTGATAGAAAAGGGTAGTATGTGATACCACTAACTTTTTACTGTTCTATATGCTTCTTTTATTAACCACAAAAAAGTTTGAAAAGGACTTTAACACACTTAATGCTCTTTTGTTTTAGTGTACTTTACTTCAACTTTTTCTATTGTTTAACATCCAGCTTCCCTTTACTCCTCCATACATGCATTGAACATATCAGAGATTGAACATCAAATTCGATCAACGGCACGACTCTTACTAAAAGAAGTTCACAAATTGAGCGAGGGCTGGAACAAATGGAAGGGAAACGGTGCCAATGCGATAATAATGATGAATGGGACTACACTCAACTTTTATGTGCTTTTCATGAAAGATATCATTCTCTACAATTGAGATATAACTCTTGCTATCATAATAAAAAAGAGGAACTGAATGAGTGGCCGAAATGTTGGAGTTGTGAAGTCAAATGGCTTCTGCAGTTTGTCTATGCTAGCACCATATTCAAAATCACTAGATGACCAAGAGACAACAAACTGGTTCTGATTTCCATGCAATGAGAGAACCACCAGAGAGATAAAATAGCCTATGGTGAAGTAAGGATCCATCACATCAATCTAATAAGCATTCGTGTAAGGTCGTAAGGAAGGAGCTGAAACAAAAGCATGTAAGAGTCTGATCATGTGTGAAGTACTAAATGTAGAGAGGAGGATTGCAACACAATGTACTGCAACGGATACAGACAAATTGGCCAATAAGATTATGAAATATAACAAATGACCAATGACTTGTCTGTAACACAAGGGATTAGGAAGAAGTCTGCCATCTATTATTGGATGTAACTGAGCATAGAATAAGGAAGGGAAGTTAGCAAAGAAGATTTTTAGGACATGTTTCTTTACTAGAATTCTAGTGGTTGCGGTTTTGGAAACATGATGTTACCCTTCGCATTTCCAAATCCCTTGTTTCTTGACAAGAATTTATGAATTCTAGCGCATTTTGGTGGAATTCCAAAATGCTCATGCCCTATGAGGATTTAGGAATTCCATCTTGTCTTGGAATTCAAGAATTTCTCAGACAAGAGAATTCCTGGAATTCTAGTAAATGAACAGGCCCGAAAGGTCTTTGGGAATCCATGAATTCTACTCCCTTTGAATTTTTATGGAATTCCTAGATACTCAAGCCCAAACGCCCTATTTCTTTGGTGGAATTTCTACCAAGAATTCACTATGTCCTGGAATTCCTAGACATGATGTGACAGGTTGTCCCTTAGAATTTCTGAATTCTATATTTCTTTACTAGGATGTTTGGATTTCAGTCAAATGAAAGGTTTCTTTTGACCTTTGGGAATCCAGAAATTTCACTCCCTATGCATTTTGGTGAAATTCCTTAATGCTCAAACCCAAAGGGGTATTCAAGAATTCCACTTTATTTGGGAATTCAGGAATTTTCTAGACAGGAATTCCTGAAATTCTATCAAATAAACAGGCCCTTAACCTCGAAAATTTGGATTGACTTTGAAAGATGGGCAAGGAGTCACTATCTTCCTCGGGAGGCCTTCCTTGGGCATCAAACATTCAATCATGAGTTGATATCAAAGCCATTGACTTGGTAACAATCTCACATTGGCCGTGCCTCTTACACTCATGGTGAACTTGCTTTTTATCCTTTTGAAAAAATATCATTATATTAGTTTTTTCTTTCTCCTAGAAAAAAAAAAATCAAACCACCTCTCTTGTGCATTCATTGACTATCATTTTTCCATTTTTATCAAGCTAAGTAATTAAATACTTCCGAAAGCGATCATGACAAATTTAATCTAGCAGACCATTAACAATGATAGACTCTAATGAGCATAATAGGGCCCACGGGCAATTTAGATTTTCAACAGGTGACGCTCTCCTCATGCATGCCATGAGTGAGTTCTTTTGAGCATGTTTAGAGAACCCACAATTGGAGATTTGCCTCACAGGCCGTCCTTGGAGGGGTAAAATTTTATAAATGAAAATATGAATTGAGATTTTACTCAAACCGCCACTCTTTACCACTCGGACAAGGAGTCATGCATGTGACCACCCTGCAACTATGTTTCAGTGAAAACTAAATCTTGGGACGTCACCTAACATTCCTTTTCTTTAAAATTCAGTTGTAAATTGAAGGAGGGGGGGGCGGTGAAATAATGGCAAAAATGAACTAGAGTCCCCTTCCAACCCTGACAGGTTGGGCTGAGGATTGCGTCTTTTCCAGCGTCGTTTGCGAGGGAACCAGCAGGAAATCCGCATCTGCCGCGTGGGACCCATGGCCGCTACAGCCTCCTGGGCCCCACTCCAGCAATAGAGTGAGAGACATGGAATCTTTTGCAGGATGCAAGACCCTTGTCTGGAAAACGACAGGCACACCACCCTTATCCATTCCTCCACTTCATCCTCCATAGTTCATATCATATCATATGATCCATATATCCTTTTGTATCTGTAACCCAACGTCTGTGAATGGGTCTGATCTGTATAGTTCAAAAGCTGCTCGACTCACTGGCCTTGACTCAGAGGACATTGACTCACTGGAGCGAGTTGAGTTTTAGGCAGACTCAGGATGCAACGGGTAAGAATGTCAGCAATGTCAAGGGTTTTTTTTTTCTAAGGTCTTTGACTCAACATGACTAATTTTTTGTGATACTTATTAACTCCACATAGATAATGATTGAGCTAATTTCGGGTGTTTTTTAATACAAGATGTGGAGATTAAGCAAACCCATGGCTTATGCCACTCCATCAACTCTCACGTGGGCGATGTCAAGGAACTCACACCAGTCGACTCATACTTTCCCTATTGGGTGATGGGTTTAACCAATATTGGTCTTTTCAATTTAAAGAAATATTGAATATTCTCTTCAAATATAAGTTTTTATCTAGGAGTATTTATCAATAAATGAGAATATTTATCCGAGGTAAAGGCTGCAAGTAATGTTAGGACTTTGGGCGTGGACGTGCGCAGTTGAAAAAGTTTGATGAAATAATATAGTCAAGTTTTAAGACATGGGCATTAGTGTCCGAGCCTAAAGCCAAACCGACCCATTTTCATCCTCTTGTCATGTTCATGCGGTTACTCGAGTTGATGTGATTTTTGTTCCTGTGTTTTGGGGTGAGTAAATCTACTTTAAGAAACAAAGTAGAAAAAAAAAAAGTTTTTCAAAAATCTCTCCAATCATGTCTCCCAAAAAATTGAGCAACTTGTAAAGGTAAGTATTTTTTTTTAAACCCTTTGACCATGGGAAAATATCATTTATTAGATGTTCTAGAAATAAGTGAGCCCATGTGGTCATGTGGGCCACACTCACTTAGTCCAACATTAACTCTTCGGGACTAAGGACAACTATAAGAATGACAACTTATTAAGTGGTCCAATTCCATGAAGTCACGGATGGATAGAAAGAAAAAAAGGACACCATAGTCTTTGAGGAACAATGAACTCCCTCCCTAGAAAAGTAGGATCGTATATCACAAACTTGAAGAAAAAAGACTCTTGACTCACTCAATTACTAAAAATTGCATATATAAACTATGAACTACAATAGAACGAGTCTACAAACAACTCAAGTAATAGTGAATCTTCTCTTACAAACAATGGGATGCAGAATTTCCCATCCCAAACTCTCCCTTCCCTAATTCATGGACAGGCCCATTACTAAAGCCCCGATTCATTTTAATTTTCCTGCATTCCATTGCTCACCGAAACCATTTTCCCTCAAACAACACATTGAGCCTATTTGCTTGTATTAAATTATATAGGAATTCATCTCCATGAGCTCTACTAAAGAATTATTAAAGAGGTAAGATGTGAATGACCGAGGAGAGGTGTGAAAGATATATGTAAGGTAGACATGGGACCTTGACTTTCCTAGGGCGCGATAGCTGAGGATTTATTTTCTATCTTCCTTTTGACTCAAAATTCTCATTAAAGAAGAGGCTATTTGCTGATATTTTTTATTTGGTCTTCATTTTTTAACCTGCTATGACATGAATTCCTATGTATGCAAGTCCATTGTATATGATTGGACTAAAAAACTAGAAAAAATGTATAAAGCTTATATGGATGAAAATCACCTAAATTTGGTGCTCACTGCATTCATATAAACCATTTTATTAAAAAAGAGGAATTACTTCTGGCATGGCTTCAGACAAATTTCATTAATATGAGCAAGAAAATAGAGGCTTAAAATTGAAATCACAAGGTATATATTCAATGTAAGCAAGGTGGCAAAATCCAACCTGACCTGCATCCTATATATATGAGTTTGGGTTGACCTGTAAAATCCATTTGGATAGGTCAAGTTAGGGTCAACCCGCTTATCTAAACCAATTTAAATGATTTTTCATCTATCTTTTTTGTACTTTAGAAACTCTTTATTCCTCAACCAATCTCAAATATAACCTAAATACCTGGAACCAGGCTTATATTGCTTATGAAGTTATGTTGTTTTCCTCTCTCATTCATTAATGCTA
The DNA here is from genome assembly GCA_003546025.1 of Camphora micrantha. Taxonomy (NCBI): domain Eukaryota; kingdom Viridiplantae; phylum Streptophyta; class Magnoliopsida; order Laurales; family Lauraceae; genus Camphora; species Camphora micrantha. The sequence continues at coordinate 11,814,581 of QPKB01000005.1, read as the reverse complement.
TCATTTGAGAGATCCAATGGCGGCATCACACAAAAAAAAAAAAAAAAAAAAAAAAAAAAAGGGCTCTATCTCTTCCACTCAAAATGCCCCACGTTAGATGTGGCCTCTTCCACATATTTCAAAAGCATTCTACTCTTTTATGTAAAGCTAGCTATCTTAATTGATGTGATATATTTTGACTGAAAGTGACGGTAACATGTGAGAAGTGATTCCCTCAACGCCATCTCATGGGTTCATTCTAAAAGGGTTTTAAGGAAATTTCAATTCATCTTCAATGAGATAAAATTTTTCTTCTATTTCGGTGACCTTTTGTTATGTAAGTCGATCCTCTAATTGTATAGCAGATGCTTTAGCCAAGTAAAGAGTTATTAAAATCTCAGCCTTGAAGGCTTCTCTTATTTTGTTGTAGCTGGAGTTTGGATATATATCTCCTATACCTAAGCATGGTTTTTCTTTTTCTTCCTTTATTAGTGTAAGTTTTTTATAATTTTAACATATCTATGAGAGGTCGTGATCTCTTGACTGTCTCCCAGGCACCGTCCATGAGTAATCTTAAGTACTATTATTTATATACATTAATCACGCAACCATGTGCTTAATCATATAGTGGGATCAATTCATATTGAATTAAAATCTAAGGATAAATCATGGGAGGGGTTGATATTTATTTTGAACAGCTCGAATTATCGATAGGTGGCCCCCATAGTGTAATTATGCGCATTCCACCCATAGGAAACATGTATGAGAGTTGGGACTTTTTTGTGGAGGTTTGGAATTCATGATTCAAACTCCCAATCAACATCCGAATTCACTATAGTCAAGATCTCCAAAGCCTTGCATCACAAAAAAGTTATAGCTTCCAACAAAATAAAAAAACCAGCACATAACTTCAAAATGTGCATGCCATTTTGAAAAATAAAATAAATGGGGAGAAAATGTCTTAAACTCTGAAAAGGCCCATCTTCAGTAAATGTGGTGCTAGCTCTTTTATTGTAAGCTCCAGCCTTCATTATTATTATTATTATTATGTTTGGAATTAGCCTATTAGGTGATGATGACTCTGGAGGACTGAAATCTGAGATCCAACCTGGCTGACATGACAAAATATATAGCCATACCCCCGCCCATTTCGGGTTATCTCCCCACAACCCATTGGCCCAAACCAATACCCATCTACCTTGTAATTAAGGCTGTAACCAAAGGACCCGACCAAAGAACTCAAGTATCCAGTCCAGGTTTCAATCTAAAAGAATATATATAAAATCTTACAAAAAGAATAGTTCTAAAAATTTAAATGAATTTGGGCTTGGGCTTTGGCTTCATATTTTAAAACCAAGATTTCGAGCTCAAGATAACAGTGGGCCCATTTACCTGACCATCCGAAGAACCCAATTAATAGAATTAAATAGGGATGTAAATGGGTCTCCGGTTCTCCATTTATTCGGAGGTTCCGATCTATTAACATCCCTAGAATTCAAGCATGACTCTCAATTGAGGCCTGCTCGAATCCGGTCGAGATCCAACTCCAACAAACAAGTCGAGCCAGTTGGCAACTGAGCCAACCTGATCTTACCCATTTACATCTCCGAAGAAAGGTGAGGTCAGTATGGGAAATGTGAGAGATGCTGTTTGTTTCATTATTTACTCTTTTCCATTTAAAATCTTAACTGAAGTGAGGGTGATGGAAGGATGGTTTGTCCGGACATGGGGAATAAGATACGATATTAGAGAAGGAGATGGGGAATAGAGGGTAAGGCCTAAAGAAGTCGGTGGCCCCAATCAATCTCTCAATTAATGTTCATTTTTGTATTTTTATCGTGGTTAGAAAGATTATGCAGTTTCAGCAAGACTGCAGCAACAAGGAAACGGTAGAAATCACAAAACTAGATGAAGTTGAAGAAACCCCACTTCAATTCCAGTAGAAAGAAGAGAAAGGAAGGTGAAGGAATGGAGTAGGGAAGGAAAGAGGTCTTTGGGTTGGTTTGTCTTTTTATCATTTACTTTTTATTCCCCTCTCATTCTATCCAACCCTTGAGTGTAACAGTAGGTTGGATTTTTCTTCTTCCTTTTTTTTTTTTTGGGGGGGGGTCTAAAGAGAGTAGAGGAGAGGTGGATCAAGACCCATGTAGTGGAAGTTAGATTGTCTTGTTATTTCATTTGTTTGTTTTGGTTTTTTCCTATGTGGGAGGGGTTGGAGCTGTAAAAGGACTTGAGATTTCATGTAAGGTGGGAAGAATTTTATGAGATCTAGACAATTGAGGGTGGGTTGATAGAGAAGAGGAAGAAGAACAAGTAGATTAGGACAAAAAGGATCATCTAAGATGGCTGCTTCTTCATCGTCTTCGCCTTTCTTTGGCGTCAGAGAAGAAGATCAAAATCAGATGTTACAACAGCAGTTCTCCACAACTACTTCAATAGCTACAACTACAGCAACCCAGAAGAAGAAGAGGAATCTCCCAGGAAAACCAAGCAAGTAGCTGTATCTACATACAAATAATCATGACCCTTATCTTATTTTTAGGGTTTTGATTTTTCCCATCTCTCTAACCATCTCCCTCTATTTCTATCTCTACTTTTGCGTTTTTGTTTTCAACAGATCCAGATGCAGAGGTTATAGCACTTTCCCCCAAGAGCCTGATGGCCACAAACAGGTTCATATGTGAGGTCTGCAATAAGGGTTTCCAAAGAGAACAGAACCTACAGCTGCATAGGAGAGGCCACAACCTTCCATGGAAGCTGAAACAGAAGACTACAAAGGAGGTGAGGAGGAAAGTTTATCTATGCCCAGAGCCAACATGTGTTCACCATGACCCTTCAAGGGCTCTTGGAGACCTCACAGGCATCAAGAAGCACTTCTCCAGAAAACATGGTGAGAAGAAGTGGAAGTGTGATAAGTGCTCCAAGAGATATGCAGTCCAGTCTGATTGGAAAGCACATTCCAAAACCTGTGGCACCAGAGAATATAGATGTGACTGTGGAACCCTTTTTTCAAGGTAAATGACACACTTATTACTGCTGCTGCTGCTGCTGGTATATATTGTTCATTGTATTAGGAGTTTGCAAGATGGTAATGGAGTTTAAGAGGAAGAATACTGGTGGAAGATGGTATTAGTGAGGTGAGGTCTGATGGGAGGGGATTTTTTCCCCAGTTCTTGCTTATAAGGTTTGTTATGAATAGATTCCTTAATTGACAGAAGGCAGAAAGATCTGTTGATATATGAAAGATGGAGAGAGGTAGTTTCTTTTCTATTGATTTCTATGGATTTTCAGTAACAGGTTTTCTTTTTTACTTTCCATTTTTTAGAGAGAGAGAGAGAGAGAGAGAGAGAGAGAGAGAGAGAAGCGTAGAACTGCTCCCACGTGAATTATCTGTGAAACTGCCATGGTCATACAGATTTCAAACGAGAAGAGAAAAATGTTGTGAGTTTTCTCCTTGGAACTATCGCCACTTTTGATCCTCTTACCTTTCGTAGTCACGTGTTGCCATGTAAAGAGGGTTAACAGGTTTGTTCTCTTGTGGGTTGGCTAGATGTGAGCTGTGTTACGTTTTCCAGGTTCCACTCGGATGAAAACGTTAGAATTAGGAGGCAGTAGGGGCTCTCTCTCTCTCTCTCTCTCTCTCTCTCTCTCTCTCTCTCTCTTTCATATGGGTGTTACAGTGATTGAGAAATTAGTGCCAAATGGGGTTTGCCATTGATGGATTTTGCCTTACCAGTACCGATTTCCATCTTTAGAAAAGAAACAGTTATTGCTGTATTCATTGCTGTTGGATGCCTAGCAATGAAGCCAAATGTTGGTGATTTTCATTTTATATGGTAACATTCTCACCTGGAGAAACAAACGTTTCATGGATTGTAGCATTAATCGAAGAAGTCCTAGAAATGGGTTTCCTGATTGAAGGCATTCATGCTTCCTTCAAAAATTCTTTCACATTATTATCTGTAGAGACAGTCCTATAAATAGGTCTCTTTCCTGATTGGTTGATCATTTTGGAATTGCAAGTGGTAGAAAATTTCTTTCATCTCATTATTTTCTGTCTCTTTCTTGCGGCCTGCAATTTTCCTGGGTCTACTTTTAGTATCTTGTTGAAGTGATGAAGATTGATTGCATTGCCATTGGTTTAATGTTTTCTGTAGTTGAGTATAATGAATGGATCCCTTCAAACTCTTCTTTCTGTTTGTAAAGTTCTTGCATGGGATTAGATCAAATAAGAAGTGAGAAATACTTGTCTTTCTTCATCTACTTAGTGAAGAAAGTTGCTCTATAAAATTTATTTTTGTGAAGAATTCTCTTGCATCCAGTTTTCTTCCATGTTTCTTGCTTCAATTGAAGTGGACTCAATCTTAATTTTCATGAAATTATGGAATATATACTAACACTGCCAAAAAAAAAGAACAAGCCTAATCCAATAACAAAGTATACTTTACCATGGATTTATTCATTTGCAATTCTCTAGTTTGTAACAAGTTGTATTTGGTTCATGGTCCCAACCATGACCAATACCTATTTTCTCTATGTTTAATCAGTGCATTTAAACTCTATTGTCACCACCTTTATGTTCTCTTTCTTTTTATTTTATCTACATCTACAGCACCCTAAAGTAGTTAAAATTGTCAATTTTAATTTCATAATTATATTATTTTTAAAAATAGTAATAAAAAAAAGAGACAAAACAAACAGATACAGGTGTAACCAATTTGTTGCATACATGTATAGGTTTTTGTGTTGGCTGATATAGTAGTGTATGAAACCATGTTTGAAAACAATTATTTGATCTTTCTTCTTCCTCAACCACTCACAAACTACTCTCTTTGAAGTAAAACTTGCAGTTTGCTTGGATGCCATTCATGCAAAATAAATGAAGTAAATCAAATGCTTTATTTTTCTCAAAAAATTGCAGGAGAGATAGCTTCATCACCCACAGGGCCTTTTGTGATGCACTGGCTCAAGAGAGTGCAAGGCTCCCCAGTGTCCTCAACACAATGGGAAGTCATTTACATGGAAATAGCAACATGACCCTAAGTCTACCTCAACTGGGTTCTCAGTTCTCCTTAATGCAAGACCAAAACCACCCATCTACTAATCTCTTGAGGCTAGGCAGTGCTAGTGGTGCACAGTTTGATCAACTTATATCTCCCTCAAACCAATCATCCTTCCACCCGCCACAGTCGACACCTTCCTCTTCTTTTTTCCTTCATTCATCAAACCAAAACTTCAATGAACCCCAACCCCACCAAAGCTTACTGCAGAGCAAGCCCTTCCATGGGCTGATGCAGCTTCCTGATCTCCAAGGCAACAACACCAACAACTCTTCTTCTGTGAATCTCCTCAACCTCAGCTTCTTCTCCAATAGTGCTACTACTAGCAGCATCAATAGTAACAACAGTAACAGCAATCCACATCCATCTGGGTTACTAATTCCTGATCAATTGAGCAATATGATGAACACCCAGATGGGATCAGGTACCTCCTCTCTTTATAACCCTTCTTTCCAAAATGATTCTGTCCTTCCACAGATGTCAGCAACAGCTTTACTTCAGAAAGCAGCTCAGATGGGTGCAACCACAAGTTCAACCAACATCTCTCTGTTAAGAGGCTTCAGCAGCTCATCCGCAAACACTGCAAAAGATGACAGGTCACAGCACATGCAAACACACTTCCAGGGTAGTTTTGGCAGTGGAGGCGATGAAAGCTTGAGATCACAGGTAGAAAATGAAACCCACCTACAAAACCTGATCATGAACTCTCTGCCAAATGGATTTGGTGCCTTGGACAGAAACTTGTGTAACATGGGAGGATCAGATGGACTAACCAGAGACTTCCTTGGTGTGGGAGGGATGGTGAGAGGCATGAGCAGAACGATTTCGCAAAGAGAGCAGCATCTGGGTATTGGCTCTTTGGGTTCGGGAATGAATGCTGCTGATGTGAATCGATGTTTGGGAGGTGGGAACTTGCAGTGAAATCAATCATGAAAGTAAGTGGAGAGAAGAGAAAGAAAGCGTTGTGGGTATGTCGTTCAATAACTTTCTTCAGAATTTTGGGGTGTCATTGTTTAGTACTATAAACGTTATGGAGCTTTTTTATGTACCTTTTTGGGTTTGAATTGATTACTTTCTTTCACTTGTGTAAAGGGTGAAAAGAAATTGGAAAGGCAGATTTTGCAGGAAAAAAAAGTGCCATAACACATTTTAATATGATTGAAATGTGATCCTCGGACGTCGGCTCTATGACTTTGACTCGAGAGACAAGTGAAAATCTTGAATAACCCAAAATAGATGCTCCTTCGATGGGCCCTCTCCATATTTCTATATAATATGAGTTAGGCCATGTTGGGTTAATGTCTATTATTTCAAGCTTACGAAGTGGTACATTGGATTAACCAATAACCGAGTTCAGAGCCAATGGTATTTTGGTTATTGTACCAGAGTTTTCTCAGGGGCTAAAAGAGCGGTATATATAAATATATATGATGTAATATGTAACATTAGATTATGAAGAGAGTCAAATATGCGAGCCATTACACTTATGTTGTTGACGCGGGCGATTTTTCCGTAAAATCCCCGTATCTCTTTTGTGTGGCATATTTATTCGATCGTAGGTTTTGCGCTTCTGCATACACACATACAATAGTTCCACTTTTTTGTTGATTAATTACAAATGCATGAATAAATAAAATATTATAAAAGTTCATGAAGTGTTGTTTAAGTGATCAATCTAACCGCAGCCCTGACCACAATTCAAGTGAAGTTTTGTGATGCAACTACAGTAGGGGCAATTATTTTGAGAGCTTTAGATTTTTATAAGTGGGACTCACTCATGACGCTAATGAATTTCTCATGAGTCCAAGCATTATCAGAGATCTGAAATCTTATAAAAAAATTGAATAGGCAGAAGTTAGCCACTCATGTGACACTGTCAATTCAATGTAGAAAGCGGCGAAAAAGTCTCACAAAAAAGTCAAACATTGAGATTCAATAACCACTGTTCAATGTAAGTTCCGGAATGAATCTTAGGGCATGTTTGTGTAATACTGAAATTTTTTAATTTGTAAATTTTTATTTATATGGAGCTATAGAAAAGTAGTTCCAACACCAGGAGGCAGTATTATGCAAGCTCGAGAGAACTTGATGAGTTTAGATTTCTCTATTTTTGCAAAAAAAAAAAAAAAAAAGCACCGTGCCAAACTATAGAAAAGTGATGAAAATTATAGCCTTTTTCCACTACACCCAATAAGATTGGGCGTTACACAAAATGTGCCCGTTTATATTAATAGATAGAATAAATAGGACTTAAAGACAATAGTTCATGGTCAAATATGATCTTTACTCAAGGATCATTAAAGAGATGAAGTGAAAAGGATATGAGGTAAGAAGTGAAGTATATAAGAAAACAATGTAGATGAAACCTTGACTTTCCTATGATTTGAAATACTGGGGTGATGGTTGGATATTCATTTCTCACTTCCATTGATTTATATCCTAATAAAGCGGAGGTAATCACTTGATGGTCATTTTTTAATATCCGCCTTTTATTCTTCATGCTTCACTTAAGAATACAAATTCTTCATATGTGTGGCGCGGCATTTGGGGTACAATATCACAGCTTAAAGAGGGAGTTAGATGGCGAATTGGCTCGGGTCAGTCAATAAAAATTTGGTCAGATCCTTGGGTACTTGGAATTAGGCATTTGGATAAGTTACCGGATATCAATGCCATAAGAGAGAAGGAAGTCACAGTGAATTAGTTATTCCAAGGAGAGAGGCGTATTTGGGATGTCAATAAAGTTATGTTATTATTCCCCCCTGAGGTAGCTTTACAGATTACAAAAATTATGCTAAATCAAGAAGTCTTGAACAGTTTATGCTAGGAGTCTGAGTCGAATGGGATTTATACCGTAAAGAGTGGATACAAACTCTTCAAAGCCATTGGCAGATGTACCATGAGTGAAAGCTCGAATGCAGATATGGTGAAGAAATTGTGGAAATTTCTTTAGGTTATGAAACTTCCCGCTAAGTTGAAAGTATTTGCCTGGAAAGCAGTAACAGATATCCTACCGACGAGATCAAACATCAAAAAGAAGAAGGTGGAAGTTGATGAAGAATGCCCGTTCTGTCATGCTAGTAAAGAAGACGTTTTGCACGCGTTAGTATTCTGCCCATCCAACCGTGAAGTCTGGGGTTTAGTTTTTCCTATTCAATTACAAACTAACGGATATGATTGCTTTCTAAATGTCGTCCTGGAAATCTTTCAACGACCCGAACGTGAATTATTGGAACGCTTCTTCCTGATATGATGGAGCTGTTGGCACAAAAGAAACCTTGAGATCTTCGAGAACAAGGAGCTTAATGCCACTAAGGTTTTTGACAGTGCAGCAGCTATGCAGAAATATTTTCAGGAATTAAGAGGTAAACCTTTAATGGAGGTAAGACACCATTGTAGATGGGAGTTTCCACCGCTGGGAGTTTTTAAATTAAAAGTCGATGGTGCTTTCTTACAAGATGGATCCAAGGCAGCCATTGGAGCAGTGATAAGAGACTCAAGTGGAGCTGTTATTATGTCGGTCGCAAAATGAGAATCAGCTACAATGAATATCCTGGAAATTGAAGGACTTGCTATTCTCCGAGGTCTCCAATTGAGTATGCATCTTGGAATTCATCACTTGATCATTGAGTCCGACTCCTTAATGGTGATTGACAAGTTTCAAAAAATAGAGGATTCAAATGTTGTTTTTGGAAACATAATTAAGGAGGTAAAGCGCCTGATTGAGCAATACCATTCCTGTTTTTGTCAACATATTAATCGAGTCTCAAATTCCACAGCTCATACCCTAGCAAAATTTGGCTTGAGTGTTCCGGAAATTAGTTTATGGTGGGGTTCTCATCCTGATGTAATTACTAATTTCCTTCTTATTGATACAAGATTTTAATTCTTTTTTTGAATTAAATGCAATCTTCTATTTAAAAAAAAAAAAAAGAATACAAATTCTACAATTGATAGGAATTAAATTACATGAAACAAACTTCGTAAGTACTGTTATTCCTCACATGCTTGTGATCAAGTATGAAAAAGATGGTCTGCATTGTTTTCTTCTTTCCTCTCTCCTGTTCTATTTACTATTAAGTGGGGAGAATGTTTCAAATTTCAAATAACAATGACATAAAACAGAATACTTCTCCTCTGTGGTGTTTTGTATGGAAGAAAGATTCCCTTTCATGTCTTTACGTGAATGTTTCTTTCTGCTCACATCCAACCACTACATTAAAGAAAGAGAAACATGGAGAAGTACAGAAATTCCATTGCATTCATGGCATTATAATAATAAACATACATTCCAATGCAATCTCTTTTAACTAATGACTTGAATCTGAACACGTTGACTGACAGGCCATTTACACTCATCTAAACGTCTCTCAGTCGTAATAATGTGATTTTTTTTTTTACTTTGTGCTGGTCAGGTTGGATGTGGGCCCAACTTAAGCCTGACCTGAATCTAAATTTACATTGTATATATTTTGCATAGAGTTTTTTTTTTTCTTTTTTCTTTTTTTATTGTCGGAGGCTCGACTAATCTCTTCGGGCTCAAAGGGAAGCCTGATAAACTCCTCTATAACCTGAGTGTAGTAGTGCAGTTTTGAACCTACAACTTCCGGATGCAAATAGTTGTCGTAGGTCAATTGAACTACCCCTAGAATTGAATAGAATATCAACTAATAGGATATATACAAAACAGACCGTGAATAGACAAAAAGAAGAAGAAAAAAAATTCTAGGTGCATGCAGTCCATTGGTTCATGCCGCTGGTCCTTTTGGTACCATCATGTGCATGTTGTGTTATGTATAATATCTATTTGTCAAAATCCACTACGAAGAAGTGCCCTTCACAACCATTATTAAGATGTATGGGTCCAAGACAGTTCTTTGATTCACACATGTGACCCTTTGACAAGCCCGAGTCTACTAACTATTAGCACAATTGATGATAAGACTGCAACGTCAGAAGATAGAGACACCATGAAGTCAAATGATTCAACAAGGAAATAAATGTCTTTGAATATTAGATTTCTTGAAAAATCTCTCCCAACATCTAAGAATTATGATAATTTCTTCTTTTGTAAATACTGTAAACATATTCTCTATAAATCACATGACCTCTCAAAGTGAGGCAGTGAATCATTTTGGAAATCTTATATGGTATAGAGTTATAGTGCAAATTTAAAATGGATGGAGCTAAACCATATTCCTCTCCAGTTGTCAGTGGCAACAAGCTCACTATACTAGATGGAGACCCGTTTCTAGATCCATCTGAATACCGCAGTGCGGTGGGTGCTCTCTAATATCTTACTTGAACAGAACTTTACATTGCTGTGTGTCAATTTATGCACAATCCAACCACTAATCATTGGACAGCTATAAAGCGTGTTTTTCGATATACTAAAGTTCGTTGATAGTCATGGACTCATCTTTAATAAATCATCCAACTTGGCATTAACATATTTTTCAGATGCTAATTGGGCCGACAGCCTAGATGATCAACCGTCTACTTCAGGACAATATGTTTTTCTTGACAATAATTTAATTTCTTGGAGGGCTAAGAAGCAACATATTGTGGTTAAGTCCATCACTAAGTATGAATACAAGTCCCTGGCACATTCTGTGGTAAGACCCTTATATTCTGATGGCTCAAACCCCAATTATATGGTGTGACAATAATCGAGAAAGTAATATTACCAACTTCCCTCCAATCAGCTTGAGGGTGCATATTAGCACAATTGATTATAAGACCGCCACATCAGAAGATAGATACACCGTGAAGTCAAATGATTCAACAAGGAAACAAATATCTTTAAATATTTGAGCAATAATTTAGTTATTATTATTACAATTACACTGCAATTGAGTATCAAGTGTCAATCGAACACTAACCCTCCTCCATTGTAACCGAATGTTTACAACGAGCAACATGACGAATTTAAAAGAATTTTTTTTTATTCAGTTGGCTGATTGAAGATTAGAAGATATTTATTATATAAGAATAATAAATAATTTATAAATAAAACTGACTTTATCTACACACCTCATTTATACATATAATGCGTAAATGAGTGCAAACAAATTAACATGATGTGTAATCGTTATGTATAAATATCATTAATTCACATGTTGTCCTTAACCTTTAGCATAGGTAGCAAATTACTATCTATGACACACAAATCCCAATTGAGATGGGAAGATAAAGACCTGCATTATCATTCTTACAAACATCATTATTTTAAATGATCCAATGTATGTTGAGCTCCTAGCACTGGACAAGATATAAACTATTTCCCATTTATTAAAAAGAGTATTATATATATATATATATTTATATAATGAAATTAAAATACAATATCCGTCCAAGCCCGGCCCTCAAAGTTATAGGGCCAGCAATATTTTGTCTAAGCCCTAATTTTATGGGCTTTTTGAGGGCTGGGCCAAGCTGGGGCCCCAGGTCAAAGGGCCGAATTGGCTGGCCTCTAGGTAGGTCTGGTTTGATACCTGTCAGTGAGTAAATTTTCTTCTAAGCAAGGCTAGCTAGTTTTGGATCCTTTGTTCCATTAAACAAATGTATAAATTAGTCATATATAGTAGGGCGACCTGGAATAGGACAACCAAAACCCAAATTTGCACTGTACCCCACTCAGGTCAAAATCTGTATACTCATATATACCACCTTGAATCCAAAAAATAAGAAATAAAAAAAACTTCTAGCAAGCTATTTGTCACCCAAATTTACCTTGTACCCCAATTCATGTTGTCATATGTGATAAATTGGGTTTTTCAAGCATAAAGAATGCAAAAATATTGGCAGATGTTTTTGCCTGGGGTTGAGGCAGCAGAAAGGCATGAACATTGGTAGCAAAACAAATTAGAGGCCAGTCCAAGCATCCAGTGGGTAGAATGTGGACCCTCTGAGGCCAGCACTATGGTAAGGTTCATCTCTGAAATCCAAAACCCTCAAAGATCGCTGCCACAAGAGTAATAGCGATGGGCCAAATTTCACTCCTATTGAAGTTGGGTCCACCTTTAAATTGATCAAATGCATGTTGGTCCCACACCATGCAGATGCATATCCAGATATAGAGTCCTGGTGGCACATGACCCCATGCACCTCAGAAAAGCATGTAAACGGCTATGGCCACATGGCCCATTCCTCATTTAAAAATAAGCCGCGGCCACTCTTAAAAAATAAAGTAATGAAGAAAATAATATTATAGTCATTGTTCACCCCGCTCAAATGAAAATTAAGAATGCTCATGGGCCGGGTTTGGATATGGAATTAGGGCCTGATTAATAATCAGACCGGGCTTGGATTAAGTGATGAAACCCCATAGCCCGGCCCGACCTGGCTTGTATAAGAAATGCATGTAATTTAATTTAATTAGTGCTATAATGCCCACAAAAGTGATGAAAAGCCAAGTTCAGCCCGGCCCGATTGATTAAATGGGCGGGCTCGGGCCTAACTATTATGGCCCTTGTCGAGCTTGGGCTGGGCCATGGATATGCTTTAACCTGGCCCATGAACACCCCTAATGAAAATCATGGGTTCGCCACTGGGCCACCTGAAATTTAGCCCAACACTAGAACAATGACTTAGAATAGTTTAGATTAAAAAGGTGAGCCCCCGATAACCAGGGTTTGTCTCAAAAAATTCTATGAACCTTGCCCTAGATATTGAGTCTGTAGGATCTTACACCCCATTAAGCTACCACTTATCTCAAAATCAATAGGTGATGAGAAACGGCACAACATTGGTTTTATGGTGAGGACGAGGGCTCAACCATAATCATGACCACTCAGGAGCGAGGGTGGACGTTGACCTCAACAAAGTCTATGGTAGTCAATTATTAAATGTGGACCGAAAGCCCCTTCACGCACATGGGCCCGATCTCCGGGCCGAGAACCCCACGCATGAACACAACCACTGACCTCTACTAGTCCTAGTCGGAGATATTAGAGAGACGCACAAGATTAAATTATCACACCATTAACTGGTATGGCTCAAATTGGTTAGTCACCAATTTAAAAAAAAAAAATGGTTGGTCTGAATTCAGTTACTCAATTTCAACACCTATATGGGATAATATCAAAGTCAACACGTTCCGGGTTCGAGTCCACGCACCACAAAAATTAAAAAAAAGCATCAAGCTGCGTCTTGTGCTTGCGTGCCCCAAGGGGGTTGTTAAGTAGTTAATGTTCCAACAAGAAATATGGTTGTATATGGAAATTTATTAGCATTGATATAAGCAATATTGGCATTCTAGTTTCTCATGCATTTCCAACGATATCAGCAATGTTCATGGTCATCTGATAAGTGCCCTTGTATAGGCAACAGGAAGTGCTATTACCTTTTGCCATTTTCTAACATATGCTCGCTTGGTGAAGTTGTTGTAATCGTTCGCCTCAATTTCATCCAGTATCTGACGGTACAGAACCAAGGAAGCCCAGACCTACAAGATTCATGAAATCGGTCATTCTGTCATTCCACAATATTAGACACAAACTGTGAAAAGCAGCAGTAGTCCAAATCAAGCATTTGGGACTTACGCCTCCTCATAAGAATGAAACTTAAAAACTATGCTCCAGATGAAACATGCAGTACTGTAACTAGGAATGACTTTAGTAGACCCTAATTAACTCATTAAAAGACTTAATAGCAGTTGAGATTCAATGAACAAACAGTACGCGACAAATCGATCTGCAGATGAAGGGTGATGAAGCAATGAAAGCAACTTTGGATAGCAATTTGACAACTAGACTAATCAAATCTTGAGGATAATGCTCAATGAAGAACAGAGTGTTGGAATATTGAGAAAATAATGCATGGTTGTATTACCGGCCATCTACTAGCTTGATTGAGTTCAGTTACCCCTTTCTCTGCATCTTCGAAGTACTTCCTTGCCCTTTTGATTTGGTTTTTCATGAAATTCCTCCACCTATCTGTTACCCTCCCTTCAAATATGTCCTCATCTGAAAGACCTGCCTGTGCGAGCTCATCCTGTGGTAGGTAGATTCTGCCTCTCCTGGCACTGTGAATTTTAAAATGAACAAGAAGAAGATATTGTGTCAATTCTAACATTCAACGTCAAGAGAAAAAACGGTGAATCTGTATTGACTTTGATGTCAAATAATAGAAGATAGACAATGTTCATGTAACACTTCTCTGTTAGGTCCGTGATACAACCCTCGTGTGTAATCATGATGGAGTGATAGCCCAATGCCTTCCTAACACAACCAACAAATTATAAAATCATTGTTGTGTCGTTTCCAATCACCAAATGAATTTGGGATAAGTAGTATCTCAATAGAGTTTTAGATCCTACATTCTCTATAGGACCCCCTTTTTAGTAACTTCAAAACATCATAAAATCTTCCCTGTGCTGAATTTAAATATGGTCAATCAAAAAAAATTGAAGAAGAGCATTGCATTGGTTACAGTGTTGAACTAGGAATGAAAGAAATGGACTGAAATGTATTAATTCCAGAATTGGATGATTAGGAATAAAAAATAAAAAAGAATTTGGATCCATCTAAGAAACACCAGTTGGAGCAGATTAACAATAAATCAAGGATTATAAGTTTGTTCATTTGGTATATCTTACAAGGGAAAAGGAGTAGATACAAAGTAATATATGTTTTCACTTACTCTTCTCCAACATCCCTTAGTATGTTGGTGAGCTGATTTGCAATTCCTAATGCCAAGGAAGCACCATAAACACTTTCTGCAGTTGCATGAGAATTTGGAGCAATACCCATCACCGGAACACTCATTAAACCCACAGTTCCAGCGACATAGTAGCAGTAGAGATAGAGCTCATCAAAGTTTTCGTATCTTGATTTTACAAGGTCCATCCTCATTCCTTCTATCATATCTTTGAAAGGCTGAAAACATTGCAATATTAAACATATAAAACACCTTCTAATGATTTAAACGTATAGAACAGACACCCAAATATGCATAACGGAAGAAAGTACAAATTTCCAGTTTCCCTTTTTTGCATATGTTCGATGCTCCTATCGTCCAACTCAATCTTTACTTACAGCTAAACTTATTAGAAGGCAAGTTTAATGACTACTGCATATTTTAGTTACCATGCTGTCGTTGGTATGGTGCTGATGATGGCAGCCAAAACCTTATTTATCATGTGAGGAGCCCACCTTAGTGTGATAAAAACTACTCATATCACATGGGAACTAGACCAAATTTCACTTAAATTCAGATTGTACTGTTGGATTGATCATATGCAAATATGGTTATTTTTTATTTTACATATAGACGATACAACAATCACTACAAAAAATATGAATTTCAATGGCAGACACCGTGGCCTTTAATGGCTGTCTTTTTCCGCCGTTAATGGTTGGATTTTGCAGTGGAAATTTTCACCGCCTCTATTTCTTAGACAATATGTAAGGAGGCTAACATGGCAGTTTATGCGGTGAAAAAAAATTTTCCACCTCCAAAAGTGAGCTTTAGCAGTGGATAAAACCACCGGTAAAGCCCATGTCGTCTGCCAATGAAGGTTTTTTATGTTTTTTCTTCTTCTTCTTATAGTGAATGTAAGTCACTCTGTTTCAAATGAGAATTAGGATGTATGATGCCTTGATACAAAATGGACATGGTAAGGACAAGCAATGGATATTGTATGGTTACAACTTTTACACATAAAAGGTGGACTATTGGATACAATATGACACAAACGTTGCCTATTTTGAGTATTCAGGTATTATAGATAAGGATTATTAATCTGTATAGAGAGAGGATGTGAATTGAGAAGCTTTGATCAAGTGAAGGCTGGATACACAAAAAGATCAACCAGGTTTTTGCCTCTGTCAGTCTCATATTTCTCATTACAACAACAAATGTTTGTTAGGCAAAAAAAAAAAGTCAATTAGCATCAAAGATTCTCTTAAAATTTGGGTGCCAGTATCAAATGAAATCAAGTCGAAGCATTCATCAAAGAAGTCATCGGTATTTCTCATTATTTAACTTTTTGAGAAATAATCCAGATACGGATTTTGGAAAGTATAATAGACCAGGAAAAGTTAATGATGTGTGTATATAGTTAAATGGAATTCTCTAAATGCTTCTCAAATGACACATAACACTACATGGACTAGGCACATAACTAACACCACTTGTGCTGCAAAAGAAGTTATATATCAATGTGAATGCTGTAAAGTTAGAGCTATTCTGAGAAAGAAAATTTGAACCTGAATGTCAACATGGAACTTTAAAACTGTGTCTGATAGAGCTGCATCAAGCATGTCATATGAACGGTTAGAGAAGATATCCTCCAACCTTGACTCCCACTTATCTAGAGCTGTAGATGTTATGTGTGAAGCATTGTGCCCATCTACAAGTTCATCTGTCCTCCTGCACCAAACTGAACACGAACAAGGATATTGTGGGTGACTCTATTTACTAAAATGAGTTGTTCTATAGGGGTTTTGACATGCTATTCCTCCTTAAATGGGTTTTTTCTAATTTCATGACCAAAACTAGGTAATGTCAATAAAATCGCTTGACTCTGGTCAACATTATTTTTTTTTACTTTTTTGCCCCATATCACATGATATTAGGGGATTAGAGTATGTCATGAGAACTGATAAATCCCATCATATCATGGAAATGTCCCATAATTTCATGGATTTTATGAAGCAACTTAGGGAGTTTTTTTTTTTTTTTAATGATAGAACTCAATGAATGATGATCAGATGTGTATTTATAACTGTTTTTTTAGTATTTGTAAATAATAAAAAAAATCACTTGTAGGTTGCAGAAAGTGTATGGTACAAAAACTAATAATCCCATGATATTATGGAATATAGCACAAAAAAGTTTTTAAAAACGTATTGACCAAAGTCAAGTGACTCTCGCGACAATATCTAAATTTCAGTCATGAAATTGAAAAAATTGGGTTTAACAAAGACTAACTTGTCAAAACCCTATATATATATATATATATAGAGAGAGAGAGAGAGAGACGAATGATCTAGTGTTATAAGGCCCACTTGGATTTGTGCCAGCTATGAATGCTAGGGGGGATTGAAAGATCTTAATGCAAAGTAGGTATGTGCAAAAACCTGCCCCATCCAATCATGTTTAATGTGTGAAATGAGGTTACTTATTTCAATCATTGCAAATGTGGACGACTATTAAGATGAAGGGGCTAGGATGATTGGATGAGGCTGTGTTTTTTTTTTTTTTTTTTTCTTTTTCTTTTTTTTGCGCGCACATACCCAGTACCAATTAAGATCTTTCAATCCCCCGTGCCCTTCCTAGTTGGCACTAATCCAAGTGGGCTCTACAAAGTTACATCGTACCCCAATCCAAGTGGGCTCTACAAAGTTACATCGTAGCACCCCCCCCCCCCCCCCCCCCACCCCCAAGGTAGAGGTGAGGAAACTTTCTTATGCGCCCCACTTGGGAATGGGACCAGAGGACACTTTCTTATGCGCCCCACTGGGAATGGGACCAGAGATAATCGAAAGACCTCCACCCCGCCTACCTGTATATGGTAACGGAGGCTCGAATCATCGTCCTAACCGCTTGATCAATAACTAATAAATTTTCACTATCTAAAACAAGTGCAAGTCAATCCAATGGTCCAGTTTAGATGGGTGCCAAACCCTAAATCAGTGACCATCAAGGGGGATCTCTATGGTCCACTCGACTAGATCATAAGCTGGGCCCCATTAGGTATTTTGGCATACTTTGCTCACCTTATCGTGAGTACCAATATTGCTTGGCGGACGGAATTTCATAGTTGAGATGGATCACTTCAATCATGGGTCGGGCTTCCCTTTAAGACAATAAATGCCGACACACTTATATTAGTATCTACAATCGAATTATCCGCAAGTTTACCTCAAAATAGAGTATGCCAAATCCTCTCCATATTGGACTTAGTTTGTAGTGATCTTAATTCGAATTATCGAATTATAAGAGCCATTGCCCTTATAACACCAATGGTGCACCTATAGTATTTAAAAGGGCAATGGCTTATGTACGCTAGATATGTTGGGTTTTTAATGAAGGTACTTATAATGGGAATGGCATAGAATATATTGACTTCGTTAATATATAATATATGAAAGCGGATGATTCCAATTGAGAAATCAGCCAAATTGATTTGGACTACCAAATTGATTTTGACCCATTTAAATCCTCCAATCTGTGCCTATTATTTGTCCACTCATCTCCACTCAATCATTTTTACAAAAACCATAACTCCACTTTCGCTTCTTCATTTCACCTTTTAATGCAATATTTATGGAAAATATCTTATAACAATAGTATCACTGATACGACGACAAGAACACAACCAACACATTTTAGCACCTAGGACGTATGATTATATATAAATATATAAGCACATAATTTAAAAATATCCTATTCTTGACAATATTGATAAAAAAAAGATCCAATATGCAACAAGAAAAAGAAAAAAAAATGCAAACTAGGATCTACTCTAATAGTTTTCGTAATATCATTTCCATAAAACCCAAAATATAAGTTTTTCATTAAGATTAACTTGATTTAATATTATATTTGATAATTATTCCATATTTCGTGATTGAGACATAGGACGCAACAACAATGTTGGAAACATGCACTAGACCATCAAAACTTTGAAAAATTGCATCAACACCTGCAAGAAAAAGAAATTATAGACTTTCATGTCCTCAAATTTATGCATATAGGTGTCTTAATGGACTTTCTTTGTACGTTGTATGACTGATAAGTGAAAATGCAAACAAATTGGTGGCATTGTTTACCGGCGCAAACGAAATTTTCAACACATTCTTCAACTACTCTTCATCTTTGCCTTCGGCTAGATGAGCTATTGACTCAAACTCCTATGTGGAGTAAGTTATACATGTTTCTTTCTTAGACCTTCAAATTACCGTCGCTCATGGACTTAAATGATTTGAATTTGTAATTTTAACTAAGTATCATATATATAATGCTATAATGGGAGATGCTCCTATAAGAGCATCTCTCACCTTACTATGAGAGATAAGGTGGGGGACCCTTATATTGAATATTTCAATACCAACAACTTAAAAGTGAGAATCCTCACCCTTATCTCTCATAGTAATGTAAGAGATGCTCTCATAGAAGCATCTCCCATATGTAATAGGAGGATATGTTATCATCACCATCGTGATCATAATGATCCAGAACCTTGATGACCATATTGATACCATAACAGTTCTCTATCACTTACCATAAATTGCCCATATAGCTTTTCTCCTTTCTGGTGTCATCAGCTTTGTTCCTGAATAAAATGAAAGAAACATTGAAGTCATTAGCATGCTTTAGCTGTCATTTAACATAAAGCCAATAAGATCATATAAAGTTAGTTCTAAATGTAAAATATATTTCATAACATGGCTTCTTCAACTGCAACACTGTTAATATATTGCAAGAAGACCCATGAATTCAGTAATTTTAGTGAGACTAATTAGACAAACTACAAATTAGAGAAGAGGTAAAGAGGATTACCCAAGTAAAACGTTTTTGCATACTCTGCACAAACTTCTCCACAGCGATTATAAGCCTCATTCAACATTTGCTGGTTCCCCGGAAGAACAATGTCCAGTTTCACATCTAACCCATCAGACTTCTGGTGCTCTTTGGCCAAATTAGCCCGCTTGAGGACCCCATCATACACCCTCTGCTCTAATGACGAAGCAACTTCCCTTGTTGTGTTAGGAGTCAAACTCGAAAGAACTGGAAATTTCCTGCTGCTTTCTGTCCCAAACCTTAACCTTGCAAGCATCAGTTCTGAATTCATAGAGCAAAAATTCCATCTGGGTTCTCTCCCCTTCAGCTTCAAGTTATTGCTTGAACTCAAACCATAACTGCCAAGTCTTAAGTTTTCGCAGAAGCGCCTTCCTTCTATGATTGAATCAGAAAACGCAAGAGTACTGGAGACGGCCATGGGTGAAACTATCCATAACAAGGCAGCAGCCATGGTTAAATCTTGATGCTCCAACTGGTCCTAGGTTCTTTTTTTGTTTTCCTGTTTTACTAACTCATATTTGATACAATCAATGCATGTAAATCTTTCCAAATGAAACAAGGAATCACATAAATGCTTATTCAATTCATAACTATCCAAATAGTCCTATGAGGAAAAATCAGTTGTTGGGCTAAGGAATAAATTTATCTAGCATTTATGTTGCCAGCAAAGTGAGTATAATTCAATCAGGTTGGCTATGGAGAAATCTAGTCAAATCAACCTTGAAAGATCTTAGCATATTTGGTAACAGGCGAGGAATCTTTAGATCTAATGATTCTTCATTATCACTGGAATAACAATTCCTCGATGGGGATTTGTACAGTTGAAGATTTCACATTGATATTGGTATGTATCTAAGAAAAATAAGGTTTGGTGTGCAAATCCACTAAAGTAGGGATTTTTTAAATCTTATGGGAGTGGTCGGATTTGAAAATCCTAACAAATCAAGATTTTCATTGGTCCAAATCCTCGACAATTTACAATTGCCAAACATGGATTTACCACAAAGTGAGGGAAACCGAAAATCTTTTTCCTAAAGTTTTGGTTGCCAAACATGACCAAAATCCTTATAAAGAAAGAGACACAAAAACCCATGAATCACACTATTCCCTAACAAAGGCAAAAAGGCTCAAAACCCATAACAAAAATCAAAACCAAACTACTGAATGATGCATTCTACTGCTTTGTTAAGGAAAAATAACAAAAATAGAGTACAAAAAAGGAGAAAAAGATGGAAAGTTCTTTTCGATAGGTCTTTCTTTCTCCCTTAAAATCTTAAAGAGTGCATTTGGTAACAGGTGATAAATCCGAAGATTTGAGGATTTCTTAATGCTCTTTGAAAAAGGATTCCTCACCAGAGGATCTATAAAGCTAAGGATTTTATACCAGAGGATCTATAAAGTTAAGGATTTTATATCCATATTAGTATGCATCAATGCATATATCTTGAGAAAAATTAGTTTCAATATGTAAATCTGCAACGTGAGGATTTCAGAATCCTATGGGGGAGATCAGAGCTGAAAATCCTTACAAACGAGGATTTACATATGTCAAAATCCTCGAAAATTTACAATTGCCAAACGTACGTTTTTCATGAATTTATGGAAAGCAGAAGGCTTTTCCATAGGATTTAGTTACTAAACATGACCTATACTTCAAGTTAAAAATAAAAAATAAAAAAAATCAGTAGATCAAACTCCACTCACCACTCATTTATCTTTACAGGAAATGCAGGGAAATATCAGAACAGAGGAAGAGAACACTTATTTTACTCTCTGCCACATAACAACTCCTCTCCATCAAATGAAACAAAGACCTTCACATCACCATCTGAAGAAGAGCTTATAAACCCAAAACCTTTTTTCCAATCTCATGTCATGACAATGAATGGAGGCAAGACTAGTTGCATTTAGCCCAAGGGTAAAGGATGAGAGCTCCTGCTGGTTGGGCCCACTATATATGCCAACTAATAAGCCACGTGGCACCATTCTATTGGCTGGTGCTAGTGGGGCCCTGGTTAAGGTAATGGGAACTTTTATTGGCAAGTCTCACAGTGAAAGTGACCAGATTTAGTGCTTGAGTGACTGTCGACTCCAGCTTGTATGCAAGGTGTCTTTTCATCAGGTCTGTGTAACGCATATCTGGGCTGTTAATGCCCCCAGGTTGGAACCCAACCTGCTCGTGCCTGAGTTTGATAATTGAGCATTTGGAAATGCAACGGATATCAAATGTGATAGGCCTGTACTATAGGTTTACTGTACAGAAATCTTCTCAGACTGATAATTAGGATTTAGACTGAAAAGTGGGTCGAATTGGGAGGCCCAGTAAGGTGTGGTTTGGATCAGTTCTTGGGCCAGGCTAGAGTCTTGGGTCCAAACCCGTTGAAATCTAGTTATCCAAGCACAATAGTGATCTCTTTGAATCTTAATGATTTTGGAACCTCATGGGACTCATTTATTGTCAATCCATTTTGCTCACACTTTTTTTACCTTTCCATGAATTTTGGCACTCAACCTAATTTGATACTCTACATATTCATTAGTGAATAGAATCTCATAGTAAATGTAATTGAGGTTCTAATCACATATGATTCAACTCGAGCCCAAGCCAAGATGAGGCCCAAAATCCCTAAGCCCAAGACTTAGCCTCAATTCAAAACTGAGCCTTTATCTTGGGTCGAACATATGGCCTGTACTATGACATTACCATGATGTAGGGGAAATTAATAATGCCACAATAAGGAAAAAAAAAGGTCAAATGAACTTTACTACAAGCTTTACATAAGTTCCTTGCTGGCTTACAGAGTTTATTCTTTATTTGGAGAGCATCAGGACTGCTTGAGATAATCACAACATTAAATCATCATATGAGATCTCAAGAGTTTTAATCTTTAAGATTACACTGTCCTCTAATTATAGCATATTACTTCAACAAACTAGATACTCACAATAATGATAAAGGAAATTTCTTTATTTGGTGAGCATCTGTCAACACTAGTTGAGACATGAGATAGCTACAACATTAATTTTGAGATAAAATCTCCAAATGACAATTTGTTTGGAATTCACTACTCTCTTATCTTAAAGATGATATTTTCCTCTATTTATAGAGTAGATAGGCTTGATCAATAAACTATATAATTACAATAGTTATCCTTGGTGGAACCATTTTATTACTATGAGGGTTTTATTCACCTTTAGTCATTAGTTATTAACAACTCAGAAATAAACTACTGGTAGTGGTAAAGGGATAACAGACATGAAGAAATATATCAACATAATATGTACATGCTGCAATCTCCTGGGCCATATCGCCCTTGGGGCGATACTTCTGGGCCTCCTTGTGACTTGCACCAACCCAACCTGCCCCCTCCTAAATGAGAAATCTTTCTTCCCTTGTTTGGGTAGGAACCAAGTTGAGCCTCATTTAAACTGGCCCACCATAGGATCTAAATCAAGAGGTTTTTGACTGTTGACTCTATTATGGTAGGCCCGTCTGATTTAAAATAGTAATCGCGCCCCCACAACAACCCACCTATTTAAACCTGCATCAATATATTGCTACTGGTCCCATATGGATCTCCACCTCAGCATGAGCCCATCCAGGTCCAATTTGGGAACCCATGGCCCAAGCAACTCCAAATGCCATTAGGGCTTTGAGTTGCAGGCCCAGGCTTGGATATGAGCACAAGCTTTAACATTCCAGCCTGAAGCAGGTTTTAATATAGACCAAGCATTGTAGGCTTGTGCTTGGGCCAGCCCAAGTTGTACCATTAGGCTTATGTTAAATGTAACTGGACTTACATGTACCACTAAGTGCTTTTTTTTTTTTTTTTTTTTTGGATCTACTACAAATCTGATAATCTGAAGATCTAGTTGGTGATATTTTTCCAATATTGGATCCTAGCTTTTGAGAGGATGGTCAGGCTATAGGAAAATCTGCTTGAAATGGCTTAAGGTCCAAGCAGAGATGTCCAAAGGCTTGAACACCCGATTTATGCATAAACCTGAGTAATTTGTACCCCATTTACGTTGCTCCAAATGGCCCTCTTTTCTGGGTCTTAGATGGAAGGACTTGGATTAGGCTCTGCACACAGTGATTTCAATTTTCAACAAGCAAATGGTCCTGGATACTAAAATGCCATAGGGGAGTTCTTAAACGGTGACCTGATACCTGACTGTGGTCGTCTATGTGCTTTATTTTAGAAGGGTGAATTTCAAATAAGGCCTTAAGTTTTTATCTTATCTCAAAAAAAAAAGGACAAAAGTTTCAAGAATTTTCAAATTAGTCCTTGAGTTTTCTCTAAAGTTTTCGATTAAGGTCATCCGTCCATTTAAAGCTATTTTTTCAGCAGTCTTTTCTCCTGATCTTCTTAAAACACTCAAATTATCCTTTATTGAAATAAAACTCTACTTCACTTTCTCTATATTCTCCTCATTTTCTTCACCAGCAACCTCACTGTGGTCAAGGACAACCAGTGTCCCCGCGCGATCTGTTGCCTGTTGTGGCTGCTGAAACCGTCTCATGGCTTTAAATGAAGGGTAATTTTGGTATTTTTAAAAATTAGGAAAAAAAAAAACGCCTTAAAATACATTTTAATGGCTTGATATCCTTAATTGAAAACTTATTGAAAAATTTAGGAACTAAATTGAAAACTCTTGAAACTTTTATCATTTTTTGAAAAAAGGCCAAAACTTAAAGCCTTATTTGAAAACTTTCCATTTTAAAATGGTCCAGGATACTAAAGCCCCAAAGGTAACAATCCGGATCCCCTGTTTTGACAGACCCACTTTTGCCCCTAATATGGACAGATTAATTAAACATCATATCTAAGTTATGACTTAATAGTTGGAAGGAATGGTATCTCATTCATCATCCATGCAACTAATGTTGATGTTTAAACCTTGTAGGTAGGCTTTGGAACACAAAATCATGCAAATTATATGTTTCAACTGTCAGTTGAAATGGACAACGATTTAACAAAAGTATTAGGCAGTAAGTCAACACAAAGCCACTAATCTATAATTAAGATTCAAACTCTAATCATATAATTCTAGTTACCCAAGAATTTTTTAGAGGGCCCGCAAGGGCTAGCCAAGGTGGTGATGATTTCAGGTCCAAGTATATATTATGAACAAAATCTGTTCGGCAGCTTCTTTCTCATTCTCTTTCTTTCCTTTTTGGTTTATTAGGGTCCCATTTGAGTGGAGGGGTTTCGTTGACTTGATGTAATCTACCGTTGCTTTGCGCTTTCTTTTTTTTTTTTTTTTTTTCTTTCTTTCTTTCTTTCTTTAGAGAATTCGAACATCGTGCGCGCAGAAAAATAGCTTTGGCCTTCTCCTTCTGGAATCATGTATTCTTCTCGGGGATTGAATAAAATTGCTGGTTATTCCTAGAATGCAGAGAGTGAACTTTCTATTCTCCTTTTGTTTTCTTATCATTTTTTTTTTTTCTATATGGTTTATATTAATTTATATGGTTCAATAGAAGTTAATTAATCTTGGATAATCAGGCCTCTAGATTGCCCAAAAGTTGTACTATGATTAGAAGTAGGCCTCTTATAGGTCTATTGTGATTAAGAAGTACTATTTGGGTGTAACAAGATTTTAGGGCTGATATTATAAATAAAGACTAAAAGTCTGTAGGATGTATAACACCTTTTCTGATTTGCATAGTAAATTCTCCCGTCTTTCTTGTAGACGTAAGTCAAAAGCCGAACTACGTAAATCTCTATGTTTTTCTCTGCGTACTTGATATCTTTTCGTAGGCCCTAGATCATAACAAACTGGTATCAGAGCGAAGAACAGAAGAGTTGGAGAAGTTCTATTGAAACAGAACGAAGAAGAAGAAAGTGGGGTTGGGCTCTGCAGGAGTTCCGGGTTGGTTCCAGGTCAGGTTCGACCTGACTCATTTCAGAAGCCCATAAGCCAGGCCAGGCCAGGTTGGGTCAAGTCCAGGTTGACCTAACCCGTGCAGCAGAAGCAAGGCCCACATAAAAGGCGCTGGTACAACGCTGACGTCAGCATATCTATACGATCAAAAGCTTTTTTGACCAGATCAAGGCTGAAGTTTGTTTTCGCGATATCTTGAAGATTCGGAGTCTGATTGGAGATCCGTTCGAACCTACGGACTCGTTGCGAGCAAATCTACGCGGTTGTAGAAGAAGATTAGTTGTTCAACGGTCAACAAATGAGATTGACTGATTGGAGCATAGAAACATTTTTTGCGATATCTTAACCATCCGGAGTCGGATTTCAAATCCGTTTCTTCCAGCATGCTCGTGGTGACCAAATCTACACATGTACTATGAAAGATTTGTGAAATGGCTGCAAAGTTTGAAATTGAAAAATTTAATGAAACAACGATTTTAGTTTGTGGCGTTTGAAGATACATGCTTTTCTAGTTCAGAATGGTTTGCATAAAGATTTGAAATGAAAGAATGATTTGCCTGAAAAATTATCAAATGAAGAGAAAGATGAGTTGCTCGAGAAGGCGTACGGTCAAATTCTGCTATTTTTTAGCGATGGTGTACTGTAAAAGGTTTCTCAGGAGAAAACTACTACTCGCATATGGCAGAAGTTAGAGAACTTGTACATCACGAAGTCTCTCATGGATCGCTTGTATCTAAAGAAGCGGTTGTGCACGTTACAAATGCAAGAAGGTACATCTGTTTCAACTCACTTTAATTCTTTCAAAAAAGCTATTAAGGCCTGTTTAGAAGCTTTACTAGTAGAGTCAAGTAAGGTAAAGTCTCAATTTCTATGAAAAAATTCCCACCAAAATACTTTAATTCAAATTTCCTACCAATTTTTTTCAAAAAAAGTCAAATTAATCTCATTTCTCCACTAAAAGACAAAAGACTCCACTTTCCAATAAAAAAAAGTCAAAAAGATTCCATCACAAACAACTAAAAATAGAATACCATCATAACACACTTATATTTTATTATTTCTTCAAAATAACATTTACTCCACTCAATTCCGCTAGTAAAGCCCCAAAACAAGCCCTTATGGATCTGAAAAATATCAATATTGAAATTGATGATGAGGACCAAGCTATTATATTGTTGTGCTCGTTACCACCTTTATATGAGCATTTTGTTGATACCATGATGTATGGTAGAGATACTATGTCCAAAGAGGATGTAGAGGCAGCCTTAAACTCTAACTTAAACTCTAAGGAGTTAAAGAAAAAAGTTACAGTTGACAATGATGGTTTGGGTGAGGGTTTGGTAGTATGAGGAAGAAAAAAACACTCCAGTAGTAAGGGCAAACATAAATCCAACATGAAAAACATTAAATGTTATTATTGCCATAAAAAAGGACACATCAAAAAAAACTGTCCCGAAAGGCAGAGGAAAGGGAAAGAAATAATAAAAGATTCGTCATATGATGATTCAGTCAGTGTTGCAGATGGAATATCAGATTATGTTTCCGACAATGCACTTTCTGTGATTGAAAATGAAATTCGTCGTCGGGATGAATGGATTCTTGATTCGGGTTATTCCTACCACATGTCTCTCAGTAGGGACTGGTTTACCACTTTTAGAGAAATCAGCGGTGATAGTGTCTTGATGGGCAACAATGTTGCATGTAAGACGGTTGGAATTGGAACAGTGAAAATCAATATACATGATGGAATCGTCAGAACGTTGGTAAAGGTTCGGCATGTTCCTAATCTGAAAAAGAATCTTGTTTCTCTTTGTGCCTTGGACTCTGACGATTGTAAGCTCTCAGCTGAAGGTGGAGTTATGAAGATTGTGAAGAGTGCTCTGGTTCTTATGAGAGGCAATAGAGTTGGAAACTTGTATGTTTTGTCCTGAAATACTGTTACAGGTGGAGCTGCAGTGTCTTCCTCATATAACCATAAATCAGTCTCAACGCGTTTATGGCACTTGCGCCTGAGTCACATGAGTAAGAAAGGATTGACAATACTGAGCAATCGAAATTTGCTATGTGGCACAAAGATAGGCAAGTTGGATTTCTATGAGAGATGCATTTTTGAAAAGCATCGAAAGGTCAGTTTCAAGACAGGTATTCATCGCACAAAAGGTATCCTTGATTATGTTTATTCAGATGTATGGGGGCCTTCTAAGGTTTACTCCAAGAGCGGGTCCCAGTTTATGCTGACTTTTATTGATGATTATTCAAGGAAAATCTGGGTTTATACACGGAAGACGAAAAATCAGGCTTTTGTTACATTCAAGCGATGGAAGGAGATGGTTGAGAAACAGACTGGCAGGAAAGTAAAGAAGTTGAGGATAGGTAATGGCAAGGAGTATAGATCGACAGAGTTTGGGAATGATTGCAATGATCATGGCATAGTTCAGCATTACACCACTACAGAAACTCCAGAGCACAATGGAGCTGCAAAGAGGATGAACAGAACGATCTTGGAAAAAGCTCATTATATGTTGTTTACTGCAGGATTGTCCAAAGACTTTTGGGCTGAGGTAGTAAATACTGTAGGCTACTTGATAAATAAGTCTCCACATACAAAGATTGGTTGCAAAACACCAGAAGAAATGTGGTCAGGTAATCTAACTGATTATTCTAACTTGGGGATCTTCGGTTGTTCAGCTTATGATCGTGTGAAAACCGATAAGTTAAAACCAATGGCTGTGAAGTGCATCTTGGTGGGATATGCTACTAGGGTGAAATGATACAGGTTTTGGTGTACCGATCAGGATTCACCTAGATTTATTATCAGCATGGATGTTACATTTCATGAGGATACTTTACTCGAAGCGAGAAAGCAGGTGGATGAGACAAAAGTAGGTAATAGCAGTGACATCATTCAAGTGGAGTCAGACATCCCAATGAGGAAGGAGAATGCATCCGGCTCCTCCTGGGATATAGGGGATAGTCAGACTGTGCGGCAGATGCAGCGGACAGAACTGCAGATGCCGCAGATGGATAGACCACATAGAGAAAGGAAACCGCCTGTTAGATACGGTTTCAAAAATATGACGACGTACGCGTCGACATCAGACAATGGCCGTGATGATATGATTGCATACGCATTGACGAATGAGTCTCTTGAATTAATGGAAGGGCCGGAATTCAACAGGCAGCAACAATGACTGAAGAGATGGAGTCTCTTGATGAGAAAAATCAGGCCATCGAATGCAAGCAGTTCTACGAGGAAGAGAAAGGAGCTTCCAGTGCAAGGTAGAGTGCAGTTTAAGGTTCCTAATCATGTATGCAGTTCGAAGAAATCATTGTACGAGTCGAAGCAAGCTTATGGACAATGGTACAAGCGATTTGGTGCATTCGTGAAGGAATTGGTTAAATTTAAATTCAAGCATTGCTTAAACTTGATCGGTGTGCTCGGTAATTGAGTGCCCTCAGGGGCAGGTGGAGACGGTGAGACATGTTTTGTGCATGAGAATCAACTTCAATGTTCGCCAAAGTGGAAATTTGTTAATTTGTATGGCTCAATAGAAGTTAATTAATCTTGGTTAACCGGACCCCTAGATTGCCCAAAAGTTGTACTGTTTTAGAAGTAGGCCCGCTATAGGTATATTGTGATTAAGAAGTACTATTTGGGTGTAATAGGGTTTTGAGGCTGATATTATAAATAGAGACTAAAAGTCTCTCGGATGTATAACACATCTTCTGATTACATAGTGAATTCTCCCATCTTTCCTGTGTACGTAGGCCAAAAGCCAAACCACATAAATCTCTGTGTTCTTCTCTGCGTACTTGATCTCTTCTCGTAGTCCCTAGATCACAACAATTTAGGGTTGGGTATTTTGGGTTTTCCATTCAATCGCCTAGTCCACAATCTAGATCTTGATTTAAACTATGGAAATACACTAACCATGAGTATTTTTTTTCTTTTTCCATTCTGTCCTAATTCATGAGAAACGGATGTGAACATGCATTCATGACCATCTCCTTATTCAAGACATCTTCTTATTACATTCACTTTCCCTAACACTCATCATCCTCTCCAGTGAAATTGTGACAAACTGATTTTAAACAGATTCTATTTCTATGTTAATTAGTATAACTTAAGATATAGGAGGAAAGTAAATATGTTTTATTAAGTGCCTGATTCAGTGGAGAAATTTCTTTAAACTGTTAGTTTTATATCAAGTCCTTAAGAAGAAATATCAAATATAGTACTTGACTTGATTATCAACAAATCTTAATTGCATTTGTTATGCTTTGAGTAATTCTTTTTAACAGAACATACATTGAAATTAGTTTTACATGAAAAACCAAGAAGACAAAAGATGATTTTTTTTTTTTTTTTTTGTATCTTAATCTCGATTTTCTATTTTGTAATTGTTCCAATGTATGTGAGATTTAATCTGATAAATACTTCAAATGTTTAAAGTGGAGGTTTATATTTAAATCTTAGGTGATAAAACATTCTCTGAGTATTAACTCTTTTTATTATTACAAACTGAGATTGAACTAATAATTTTAAATTTTTCTTTATTGTTACAAACTGAGATTGAGCTAATAGTTTTAAAATTTTCTTTATTGTTACAAACTGAGATTGAACTAATAGTTTTAAGATTTTCTTGTGAGAAACTTTTACAAAACTTATAGTTTCAATTCAAGAAACTTGATGAATTTGGATTCGATAATAAATTAAAATCTGTTAAAGCTAAACTCCATATACTAGTGTCTTAAATTTGGTGAGCAAAACTTCTAGGCAACATCTATTGATATCAGTTGAACTAGAAAATGCGTTATTCCCAATTCTAAATATGTTATATATCTATCTTAACAAGATGCTTTAATAGATATTTCAAGCTTACAAACTATTGAATGCACTTTTCTTTCTCTTTTAAAACTTATGCTTGTTTTTCTTAAGTTCCTAATTTAAGAGTTTATATGGGTTTTTTTTTTTTTTTATTTAACTCGTTTTAAAATACGTAGAACCAAGTATCAAACATAGAAGAACAGATATGACATTAGCGTATTAAGAAAGAAAACTTAACCCTCCAGATGGAACATTTGTGATTGAGTTGATGATATTTGTCTAATTGATGATATAACCTAGATTTATATAAATGGGTTGGAAAAACAGCGTTAAGGAAATATAGAGAATATAAATAATTTCTTGAATCAATACCTTCCAGCTAACAATTTATCAGTTATACCAATGATAAAGAAAATCCATTAATCCAAGGAGTGAATATGCATGGAAAGGATATATATATATATATATATATATATATATTTATTTTATTTTTGTTGCTATCGAAGGGTTCTCAACCTTTTGTACTGGAATAATCCCTTCAGGCCTAGAGAGAAGCCGGAAAAATACCCCCTGTGGCCCCAAAGTGGTAGCACTAGTAGACTCAACCTTCGATTCATGAATAAGAGGGAACCGGGAGTCAATACCTAGACCTCTAGCTCCAGAAGAGAGAGGAAACCGTGGTCCTCACCACTTGCCAACACCTTGGGGAAATATGATTCTCCTTAGCACGACTGAAACTAGTTCAGCCTATTTGTAGAGGATTAGCAAAGTAACAGATTATGACATGAGTTTTCTTAAATCTGATTCTCAATTCTATACCTTGATATTATCACCGTGAACATGATTGTACGAACTTTGTGAAAATATTTCACTTTTAGCTTTAGTTTGTATCCATACACTTTTTCTTTATACTTTGTGCTTTTGTACTTCTCTATTCTTTTATACTGCAAAGTGAAAGAATATGATTAACCAATACTTATAATAGAAACAATCTCCAAAAAGATCACATACATTACGTACTAGCTAAAACATCAATATATTCAGGTTTATCTTAACAAAAGAATCATTCATAAATTGGAAGTTAATATGAAGTCAAAATAATTACATAAGTTCACGGCAAGAATATTGATAGGCAGAAATGCAAAGATCTAGATTCATTACACTTCGCGAAGTACCCAAGCATTCTTTCAACTCTATCTTTGGAATTGAAGAGATAGTCTTACTATTTTCACTTATTGATGCTGTATTACTCTTTTTTCTAGGACGCATAGATAGCGACAACGATAAATCATCAATTACTTCATCTTTTTGCCTTAACAATAGAGATGAAAGTGCGAAGCCATGTTTCCTCTCTTGTTGCTTGTTTGTTGGTGATAGGATTTGATCATCTACATTAGGAATCTGCAATAATTGAAGATATAAGAAAAATGAATAACCAAATAATGCTATCAAAGTATCTACACAAATCAATGAATTATAAATTAACAAAGAATTTTAAAATATAGGGAATTAATCAACTTTGATGGCATCATGTTAAAAACATAGGGAAATTAAGTTTGATCAAAAGGTATAAGCTAATGATCTTTCTGTCCATAGATGATCAAATAAATTTTAATATAGAACAATAATGTCTTTAAAATGTCAAGTATTACAGCTTTAAAATGTCAGCCTTTGTTAATTTACTAATTGTTTTCTAGTGCCAAAAATTTTAAAATCAGGACCATCAACACTATGTTTACATTTTGGGGGTGTGATTCTTTTCAGTCTTCTACTTTTCTTACCATTCATCGTGGTTTTGGGGGTGCTATATTTCTTTATTCTTTTTTTTTTCTTTTTTTTTTTTTTTTTTTTTGGAGGGGAGGGGGTGCTTAGTACAAAATGTATAAATTGCAGAAAAAAGTGTTTACATGCTATCAATATATGTTTCAGACTTTGACAAGAAAACCAAATTATCTTGATGTTTTAATAAATGCAATCATCTCGCTAGTTTTATAATATTGGTTACATAAGTGCATCAACATTGTATTCTTATGTTATATAGTCTTGAATTATTCATTAAATGAATATCTAAACTTTTCCCAGCAAAGAGATAGTGAGTAGTTTGCTCCCTTAAGTGAATGGTAGTGCGCTTGCTTTGTATGAAAAGGGTGACAGGACATGCTCCATTCAAGTTGTGGAAATGTTACAATACTAAGAAAATAAATAGAATTTTTAAGTTCTAGACCTTTCAAAATTCAAAAACTTTGATTCGTTCTTCAATTTATATGTTCTATTCCCTATATTTTTTTAGTTTTGGATATTTTAATTTTAAGAGCCATAAAATAATTTTCCTTCTTACTTCTTTTTTATTTTTATTTTTTGATGGAATGAATATTGTTTAAAGGGTTCCATCAAAACTTCAAATAGAAAGCCCATGACATAAGAAGACGTTTGATAGAGAATTGTTGTAGTCCAGGATAAAACAATTGCTTCATTCATCATTTGTAACAAGGTATATCTTATATAGCATTATAACTATGCATAAAGTATTTCCTTAGAACATAAGAAACAAATAAAGGTGCAATAATCAGGTTATTAACAACTATATATGAGAGAGAATTGTTTTACTTCAGGATAAAACAATTGCTTCATTCATCATTTGTGACAAGGTATATCTTATATAGCATTTACAAGATAACTATGCATAAAGTATTTCCTTAGAACATAAGAAACAAATAAGGGTGCAATAATCAGGTTATTAACAACTTTATATCAAATCAATCTAGTTGGGTTTTTAATCTTTTCATTTGAGTATGACTCTCAATTGTATGAGTACTCAACCATGCACATGTTAATTTTGAGAACAAGAGATTGTTTTGAAGTTGTAAGATAATAGAATAGGTAGACGCCTTTCTTGGTAATGGGTTTCATTAAAAGAAAATTAAAGAGGTAAGGAGAGGAGGGTGTAAGCAGGGCGGAACCAGGGAGGGGGGCTAGCAGTAGCCATGGCCCCCCCTTAAATTGCAAAAAGCCCCTAAATCTGATAGAAAATTCTAGGATTTTTTTTATATTGGCTCTTCCAAAAAATTTTTGTTTTCTTATTGGCCCCTCCAATGTATATTTTCTGGTTCCGCCACTAGGTGTAAGGAGATTTAGATGGGACCAATGCTATTCCCACACCTTCTAAACCTTGACACTAGAGCGCGTGCTTTTTTTTTTTATGTTCTCTACAGCTCTAAGTAACGCTTCCTTCTTGTAGAATTAGAGGCCCTTAGTCTTTTCTTTGGTGGCTCTTTGTGCTATTGAGTTCTCTAGGGGTACTTTTCATAGCCTTTCCTTCCTCCTCTTCCTAAAACATTTTTTCCATTAAGCAAAAACATCCCACTGGCGGGGACAAGATTTCCTTGTAGGGGAAAAGAAATTATGGATCGATGGTTTCCTCAATTCAAGGAAATGCATCATCAATCCTTCCACACCAATGTAAAACAAATGCCATGAGAAGATCAACATTCCTAAATTATTGCGTGACCATTTGAAATTAGATATGTTTATATACAGTTCGGCTTGTGATATATTTTATAAAAGATGTTACAAAAAGACTTGACTCATTTTTCTAACATAAAATTATGATCCAAAATGGATCAAAATGTTGGAATAAACCAAAGTTGAGCAAAATAGACCACATTCTAGAAAGAAATTTTTTACTTCAATTATTGATCTGTTCATGGTTTAAAAATCAGCCGAGACTAAGTCGACTTAGACTCAGCCTTCACTAAGCCGAGTCGAGTAGGGCTTGGGTCGAGTCCTTGTCCCAACTCTATTTTCTTGTTATTGTTCTTCTTCTTTTTCTTCTTCTTAAAAACCCTCTCTCAAGCCATTTCTTCTTCTTCTCAAAAGTTCCACTCTCAAACCTTAATCCAACAAACCCCCTCTCAAACTCGAACCCAAGAAATCCTCCCACTAACCCTACCCCAGCAAACCTTTAATTTTCTCAAACCCTCTTTTAAAGTCTAACCCATAAAATCCTCTTTCGAGCTGTATCCCAATAAACCCTCTTTATAACCTTATCCCACAAAATTCAATAAACCCACTCTCAAAACCTAGCCCATTAAACTCTCTCTCAATTCTCATACTCTCTCCTTAAAGCGCTCTCTCTCTCTCTCTCCCTCTCAAAACAGTTCAATACTCAGCCGAGTTGACTTCGAATTGGACTCTTGGTCTTTAAGTCCATGTTTTTAAATCTTGGTTCCGCTTGGCCAATCAAGATCAACAAGTGTGGCAATCATTCCCCGTATATCACTTGTGTTCTCCGTGAGTCTTTCCCTGGAGATTATGGGAGAGACCCTGTGGGTCTCACTTGGGCCACTTAACAAATGCTTCAGTACAGAAATAAATAGTGAATGCATTTGTAAAACTAAGGGCCCGTTTGGCACTTTACTAATACAATAAAAGTCAAGTAAAGTCTCTATTTTCCAGAAAAAATGTCACATCAAATGCACTTTATTCAAAGCTCTCCCATCTTTTTCATACAAAAAGTCAAAAAGCAACTACCTTTATCCACTAAAATACAACAAAAAAAATGCACTTCTCCATACAAAAAGTCTAAAAGCAACCACATTTATCCACTAAAAATAAAATATTATCATAACTCACTTATATTTTATTCTTTCTTCAAAATCAACTTTACTTGACTTGACTATATTAGTATAGTTACCAAACTGGCCCTAATGGATCTATCATGACCAAGAAATGGGCTATTCAAAGTTGCAAGCGCAATGAATAGAGAGACCTTACCTTGAGTAATTCTTCCACTGCTATATTCTCCTGTGCTTTGAAGTTACAATAATCTGCAGATATCTCTGGTTTTTCAGCATCTTTTTCTTGACATATCGTTCTACTATCTTTTCTTTCCCTTTTCTCCGCTCTAGTCCGAAGACAATCATAAATACAGTATGGATAAGAACTTGCTTCATGCACATATTCTCTCTGTTTGGAATGCAAACTTCCCACCAAGAAGTTGGACTCTAAACAAATTCTAACAGATAAGAAAATAAATAAGTCAACTGAGAGAGAGAGAGAGAGAGAGAGCGAGCTAACCTTTTTGGAGGAGGAGAAGAGTACTTTAGATTATGATGTAGCTCTTTCTTGGGTGAAAATTGAAAAGAACTAAGAACATTCTTTTCATCCATCTCACCATCATTTTCAACAGAGTATTTTCTTTGTTGGGTGATAGGCAAACCTGCCACAAAATAAGCTCTTGCAAACATTAACACAATAGAAAAACACAGCTCAATCATTGGGTAAATACAATCTTCAACTTCTCCATAATCAAATAAGTTTTACAAGCATTGCACACCTCGCTGTCTTTTAATGTCCTTCTTCATGCTTCTGTACATCTGATAAGAAGCAACAAGAAAAACGGAGATAAGAATAAGAGTATTTTTAGATAAGAAAGCAAAAAAGATAGGACAAAACATGTAAACCTGAAGATGGCTTTTGACATGTGGAATTGTTAGTCCTCTCACGTTCATCAGCTGAAGAACGAGCTTAGGTGTGGCCTCTAAAGAAAAATAAAAGAAACAAAAGCAAATAATCAATGCTATTCTCAATTGGCAGAGGGTTCAAAAGAACCCAAGAAGAAGGAAGAAGAGGAAAACGATGAAACAAACTGCAGAAGAACCCAAAAGAGAGAGGAGAACTTACTATCTTGTCCTCCAAGCCTTTCAATGGCATTAACAAAACTGTGATGAAGATCAGGAGACCATCTTAAACGAGGAGCATTAGACCTTATGTACTGCCTAACCGCTCCATTCCTGTCATAACTACTCATGTTGGCCTTCTGTTATCCAAAAATTTCTTCCCTCCAAAGCTTATAATCTCTCTCTCTCTCTCTCTCTCTCTCTCTCTCTCTCTCTCTCTCTCTCTCTCTCTCTCTCTCTCTATACCGTCAGAGATGCCAGGTTTTGGTCCTTTTTATTCCTTTTGAGTACTTAGACAGGAGACTTTCCTCTTCCTGGCTAATTACTACTTACTAGGCCCCCAGAAACTTCAATCTTCCACAGCTTTAAGCTTATGGATCTTCTTCACTGCTTGTTTCAAAAACTTCCGGGAGAAAATGCTATCAAAACAGACTGTTTTTACTTTCTGGGCCTTATCCTACTTTTTAGTATCTCCATCTGGTTGGACGTGGGATGGTTTAAAAAGACGAGAATGAAAACTCTCTCTCTCTCAAGAATTGCAAAGAACTTTGACTCATGAACGGCAAAGATCTGAAAGTCGTGAGAGAGAGATTCTTGGCATGAGTTGGATTTTTGGTGGAAGAGGAGAGAGAGATTCTTGGCATGAGTTGGATTTTTGGTCGAAGAGGTTTGTTATTTACAAACACCACCCCGACCCCCCACGCCCACCCAAACAGCCAACACCCCACATTTGGTATAATTCCTTCTTTCAAGCGACTCTCGTGAAATTATATTAATTTCAGTCATTAAATTAGAAAAATCATGTTTAAAGAAAACTAATATGTCAAAACCCCTATAATCTAATAAAAAATTCACCTTTTTATCTCTTGAGAGTACATTTCAACACGCTTTATATTTCAGGCGAGAGAGGTGGGATCGATCCCAAATCTTCTCTCGCGCAGAATTAATGCACTAAGAAAATAGGGCTTTTTGCTTCATTTTTCATCACTATTAGAAAAAAGTCTTAGAATTCCTAAGAATTGCTAGTTAAAATTACAATAAACAAATTCAGTCATGAAAAACTTTGTTAGTAGAATTTACCAAATGCTGATCTTAGTGGAGCATTTTAAATGCTGAGATTCTTCACAGGCCCTTTTAGCAATTTTGTTATAGCTAGTTACAATGCATTCTTAAAACTTCTGCAGTCAAACAAAGAATTTGAGGGAGTCTTCTTGCTGAGAATTTTAGGAGGATGTTAGGTCATGTCTGCCTAAGATCCTCAAAATTCCACACTTTATTACGATAAATTCCGAATTCCAACAAATTATAATTAATAATTGTCATCATCAACACCTACCAAACTAATTAAGATCACAAGACCTATCTATGTACTGAGCCATCAAATTTTAATGGTGCGAAAATGTATAGTCCTCCGCTACACATCAGCCTAAATCCTCATCCCATTGTCATCTACACGCTTCCCTTGAGTTGGATGTGTGGAATTCTATGTGGGGCTCACTTATTGATAGTCCAAATTAAATCATTCAAGAATTCTACCGTGGGGCTCATCTATTGATAATCCTGACCATTCAAAATGAATATATTTTCAAATTCTTCGTCAATCAAGGTCGGTGTTATCATAAGAGTAAGCATATGACCGATAACATGATTAATACAATCTTAAACGTTATTAATCACATTATCAAGCATATGCTCAATCTTACGATGGCACTCCTATTGAGTTAAAACTTTGAGGATATATCACCATGAGGATTGTCATTCATTTTGAGCGGTCCAAAGTATCAATAGGTGAGCCCCAAGATAGAGTTCCACACGTCCCACTCACGGGAAAGCGTGTGCGAGCCCACCCAGGGGATCCGGTCTCCATCAGCCTGCCGTGTGAAAGCACCGGCTGCATGTCAATACACCCATGAGCAGATTGGCAAATGCAAGCTATTAGTCAATAGAAGTTTTTGTAAGTCTTTGAATTTTCCATCCTCCATCTACCCATCCATGGTGGGACCCACACTTTCAATGGTTCTGATCATCCATAGGCGCCCAAATTGAAGTGGCAACTTGCACAACTGGTAAGAGGTAATTAATACCCCAATCAAAACTCTTCCATTGATTGGACCTGTCATGTATATGGACTTTTTTTGTATCAAATGCCTGGTGATAAAACCCTTTGAGTGAATCCTCATGCTAGACGCTAAAAAAAAAACCTACGGTTTGATCTTCTCTCTCTCTTTTCTCCACCAATCACATGTCCTCTCTTTCAAATGGACGGTGCCGACGATTGAAAATGAGAAGGAAGAAATTTTCTGAAGTCATGAGATCATCCATAGAAAAAAGTGAGGTTGATACGTACGTAAGTAGGTGTTGAGATTTCCAAATTCAAATGCCATGAGAAGACCAACATTCTATTTTGAATGGCCAATGTAGCACGTTTTTTTTTTTTTTTTTTTTTTCATACTTAGAATGTAATATGAATTGATCCTTGTATATTCTTTCTTCTTCTTCTACTAGGTTCTATTCTTCTGCTAGGTTGGGTTGATTAATGACTACAAGTTATAGCAGCTTCTCTATTTTGGCAGGAACCACAATTTTTTTTATTTTTTTATTTTTTTAAGTTCCTTACTATTGTTTTGGAACCTACTTTTATTAATTACTTTCTTTATTTGACATTAGTTCACTTCAAATGGATGAAATAAGGTTAGAGAAATGTTTGGCAGTGAGAATTTGAAGAAGATTTGTATGTAGGATTTTAAATGCCCAAGAAATCTTATCCTTAATTTTATTAGTGGTATTTGTAAATTGGGATTTCAGGTTTTGGATTAAGGATGGATCAGAGCTTCAGTCAGACTTGAGTCTGTTTTGCCTGACTCAACCAAAAAGTGAAATTTTGGTTGGCCATGTTTTGGGTTGAGGTTGGTTTTGGGCCGGAATTTTGAAACCTTCTCCAAATTCAGGCCAGATTAGGATGGAGTTGGTGAGCCTAATGGTATAATGAACTTGACTCAAAACCCAAGTGTTTTGTTAATTGGGTCAGAAATGTCAACCGAAACCATTGTATATTATCATACTTGTTTTGGGCTTGGATGGTGGTTGAGGAGGTCAAGAGTTGCTACCCCTACTTCACCCTAACCACTAGATCTCATGCATATATATTTCAACTTTTCCCATGTGTAAAAGGTATCTGTCCAAGCAAAAGAAAAATGGTTGTATTTGACTTTTGAACAAAAAATTCATGAAGAAAGAACATTAAACAAATCAAAATGTGGGACAAAAGAACTCTTTTTGGTGACCATAGAGGCTCCGTTGCCAACTTGGTATTGAAATCCTTGAAATGTTAGTAAAAGGCATTTATTGAAGGACTATGAAATGTCAAATAGATGGAGAGTGAAAGATCTAAATTAGAAGATAATCATTTCTTATCAAAAGAGAGATTATTTGAAGGCCTTCTTTGCATCTACCTTCACTTTACCTATAATTTAAGAGTGATCCATGTGTCTTCAAGTTTAAAGTATCACTCCTCATCAATAGTCCAACGTAGTAAAAAGAAATAAAAAAAGAATAGAATATGCAAGTAGGAGAATTGGAGAGACAATTGGAAGTCAAAACGTAAACTCTTATATTTTTCTCCAACCGCTGGACCACAATTATTTTATACAAAATCGTATTAGAAAAAAATTAAAGTTGTTTTAAAGAGCCGGGGGAGCAAAATCCTGAGCCGGGTTTATTTCCCAACTCGACTCCTGTTGCGCAACTCGTAAGTCCCGTAACTTAAACACCCAACCTACAAGGCTCTGATACCAATTATAGGATCTTACACTCCATTGAACTGCCTCTTATCGCAAAACCAATTGGTGATGGAAAATGGAACAACAATGATTTTATATATGATGAGAGCATAGGATTGACCACAATTATGACCACTCAAGAGCTAAGGGAGGTTGACCTCAACAAATACCATTAGATAAAAATGGATCAAGGTCTTGAACGGCATGTGCAGTTTGTGTCGTTACGTGAGTTTGAGTCTATTATAAAAATATTAAAACAATACAAACACAGGTGCACGTGCGCCGCGCACAAACACAGCTGGCCAAATGTCTACTAAAGTTGTTATTATTATTATTATTATTATTATTATGCTACATGTCTATCAAAGATTCATACTTCTATTATCCTTTTATAAAATCTTGCGTTTGGGTTTCTAAATTTAATGAGATTATGTGATTTTAGATTTCTTAATTATGGATTTCTAACTACAAATGTATTTGGATATTGTGAAATCATGCTAATGAAGTTCTTTGTTTGAATACTACTCAACTTTCTTTCTTGGACATTCTAGAATGCGTGTATTCTCAAAGTTTATGCCATGTCCCAAGCTTTCAGAAGGGTTTTTCAAAGTAAAGAATTACAGGGAATCTTCCTAAAATAAAAGCATATGAACGTTACATCATTATGGAGGTAGTTTCAATCAAAGGAAGAAATGTATTCACATTGGATTATGATATTCAGGGGCAGACGCCAGTAAGGTTGAGGGGGGAATTCTGTTTGGAGGTAATTTTTATAAGTTTAAATGATTTATAATAAATTACTAAATATAAAATATTATCATCAACTGGTGATTTCTAGCAATGTTTCAAAAATCAAAATAGTGATTCAACCAAGAAAGGCTAAGGGCCTTATCTTTAGAGGTATTTTACTATTTTTGATATGTTGATAATTTCTGTTAAAAATGACAATTGTTTCCCTTAAAATCTCGAATTAGCTATTTGAACGATGAGAATTTGCAAAATCATCCACTTGATATGTCACCTTTGGATGAATTCTCCAAAATCCAATTTTCCAAATGTTATGTGCTTAAACGTTTGTCAAATCCAGCGGGGGGACAAAATTTGAAGCAATTCACCCCAAAAACCCCGAGGATTCTTGCAAATAAACGGGCACTAATTTAAGCCAAACATGGTTCTACCAATGGATCATACTAATCGAACCATAATATCAATGTGAACTCTTATATTTTAAATAAAAAATTCCAAAATAGATCTAAAAGTAAAAAATATATATAGAAAAGATATAAAAGCGGTCTTAACAATTTCGGTCTTAAATCCTGAAAATGAAAAATGAAAATAAAATGATTTTAGGTTTTAGATTCAATTTGTCATGTCTTCTCTGTTTTAATCAGTAAAAAGAAAAGAGTCAAAGGCTTAAACAGTTTCACAGTTGAACCGTACAATTCACACAATTGAACGGCATGGGGTTTTCTTACAGTAAATTGTAATTACATGAAGCAGTTTGGCAGGGTTTTCAACAATAAATTTTGACTGTTTGAATGACATGAGACAAGATTATTAGAATAAACAACCATCCTTTGTATCCATTCAATATCCCAACATTCAACGACATTCCTTCATATCATCACCTAAGACATGACGAATGTAAATTGAAAAATCTAAAAGAGAAATAATTAGATGAAGCTTATGACCTTTAAGTATAGTTTTTGGGGGTAGTAATTGGTAAATCATTAGTGGGACAAATGCATGCATGTGAGATGGATAGATAGACCAAAAGACAGTCGATGACAAAATAACAGTTAGTTCATTCCTTACACAATAATTGCAGACTTGAATGTTTTTCAATCTCCTTCAGATATTATAGATAAAGATGACAAAAGTCATTACTTTAGAAAAAAAAAACGTAAAGGTAAAGATTACATTAGAATTCAAAGGAGAACGAGTCTCATGACATCATAGGATTCATGTCAGTAGAACTGGCCGCAATGGGTGACTCTGAAATTTTCTGGATCTTCATTATTTACATTCAATTCCGTAGTGAAATAAATCTTTCTTAGTACTTCGTCAAGGGGTGGAAGTAGGATATATAGGGCTGGTGGGGGCCATTGTGAAAAAAAAAAAATTTTTCTTGAGGGGGGCGGGTGTGGGGGGCGGGGAGGACATTGCTAAGATTGGATTTAAAAAATCATTAATCTAAAGGGGGTTTTTTGGAATTTAAGGGGGCCATGACTTCGTCTAAGGGGTCTCCCCATTCGGGCCGGGCTTGGGTATAAAATCTGGGCCTGCTTAGCATTTGTGCCCATCTTGGATTAAGAGATAGAAAGCCCAAAGGCCCATCATGTATAATTTGAACAGCAATTGCTAGAAAGCCCTTACAACTAATTAAAAGCTTGGTTTGGCCCAGCCCAGTCGACTAAATGGGCAGGACTGTGCCTGACATCTACTGGCCATATCGGGTTGAGTCGCATATGGGCTTATGTTTCTAAAGTTCGGTTGGGCCATGATATGCATCAGCCTGGCTCGACCCAGAGCACGTACACCCCTAACTTTGTCCTATTAAAGAAATTTAACATAATGAGCCCATGTAAGTTGAAGGACAAAGAACCAAAGCAGACCCTTCTGTTTATAGAGCTATTAGCCCACTTTTAATAATCGGAGCTTAATTGATTGATAGATGTTCTAAGAGGATTAAAATCAAAAGGGTTATGATAAGAGAACATAATTTAGGCGACACTAGCAAAGAACCATTACAACTACTTACATTAAATTAGGTTAGCTGTGTGAGTAATACTTTCTTCCAAGTACATATGGTCGGCCACTCCCTTTTCTTAGTACATTGTGCCTGCACCACCTCTTGTGCAATTCAAGGGACATAGCAGCTTATCATCAACTCCATTCCCCATTTAGATGCACTTGGAAATGATCACATGCACATAGAGGGGAAGGTCAGTTCAATGTCCTGGCGTAATATCAAGAGGGGCCCTCGCCATATTAGGGCCGTATTTGGTATCCTAGGAAGATGGTTTTCCAACAGTGAGTTTACCAGTAAAATCTAGTTGCTTGTACTTGGTTACGGCGAAACACTCAGTTGATACAGATTTCAGAGCATCCAAATACTTAAGACCTCCTTTTAAGGGTAAACCAAGCTACTGCACCATTACACAAACCAAACCAAACTAAACCAAGCCTTTTTCCACTAGGTGAGGTCGGTTATATGGATTTGACGACGCCAATCAAATCTGTTTAGGGCCATGTCCTCCGTTAGATCCATGTAGACAAGATCATATTTAATAGTTTCTTTCCAACTTCTCTTGAGTCTCCCTCTCCCTCTCCTACTACTACACCACTACACTCTTAACTAATTAAGATCAGCAGGCCGGCCAGGCACCAAGGTTCTTCAAATGTGAGACTTAGACCTAGAACATCTATCATTGTGGGCCTACTTAAATCTCTAGATGAATAATGAGGAAATTATATGATGAACAATCAGACGCAGTCATGCCACATCCACTGAACATCAACGGGGCATATAAAGTAACCACACATATCAAATGTACTGGATGTGATTCATTGGAATCAGATGGACAGCAACTTAAATGGGAAGTTCTTTATTGATTAGAGAGAGCACTCGACCAGACTGCGTGCCTGCCATGTAAGATGTGGATCCCATTTGTCTGCTCATATAACAACTGACAGCCAAGAAGAGAACAACCAAACCTAGAGCCCAAGTCCGAGAAAAGAAAATAGAACAAAGCATGCATGACAATTGAAATTCGATTTTAGCATGTAGCAACCCTATCAATGAGGTACTTATTCAAAAGATTCCAGGCCGAAGAGATGAAAACAAACAAACTGCGCTGTTTGGTAATAAGTCAAGGCAATACACAATCCAACAGAGTACCCACGTATGGAACAACGAATTGGATGCTCCAACAATCTCGGCTGCAAATCCCAACATCCTGTTCACAAAACATCAATCCCAGCTTAATTGATAAAGAGCTTTCAAAAAACCGTATGTGAAGTCTTATTAAGTCATGCAAACGAATAACATAGCTTTTGACTCATGTGAGATTAACAAGGGACACGAAACCACCTATAATAAAAAATAAACGGGCAAGAAACTTTAGAAAATATGAAAGGAAAGTTAATTTGTTTTATTCTCATGGTTCATTTCATGATGCGTAACATTTAAATGAAGCCCAACAAAGTCAAAGGTACATACAGAAAAAAAAAAAAAAAAAACCTACAGTTCTTAACTGCATGAAAGAGTATGCAATACATTTCTCAACTGCCAACCACTCTCAGATAAAGTCATAAACTTTACCAATGCATATTCTGTTTTTCACCCATTGCGACTTAGGTGATTAGCATCGACAAAGAAGAGAGAGAAGGGATCAAAGTTTTCCCAAGAAAGTTGCAGAGGTGATGAGGAATGCATTCACCTTCTTCATGTTTAATCTTTCAAAAGATGTGATGAGTCTAGAGCTGTTCACCTCTCTTGTAGATCAGGAAAAATAGTAGATGCCTTCATGAGAAGAAATCAAGGTAATGTTTCAGCGATTTTGGCTCTGTGCGCTTCAAATACTGATGTGAGACAGAAAAAACTATTCATCCAATGAATGTGAAATTGTGGAAAAACTCATTTTGCAGAATGCTGGGACGTCGGCAGATCTAGTCAGGGAAGCTCCTATTTTAGAGGTGCTTAGGCCACCG
Source organism: Camphora micrantha (assembly GCA_003546025.1). Lineage (NCBI taxonomy): Eukaryota > Viridiplantae > Streptophyta > Magnoliopsida > Laurales > Lauraceae > Camphora > Camphora micrantha. The sequence continues at coordinate 11,770,126 of QPKB01000005.1, read as the reverse complement.
AGCAGCAGCCAATGCAAAAACAGGGAACCAAACCATGGCTCTCCTTTGGCAGCCAAGAAGTAGGATCATGCATCAAGGAAATCAGAAATAGTGGCAGCTGACTAGGTTCCATAAAAAGGTTATGAGGAGCTCCAGTGGAACCTGGTATGCTTTTTGAAAGAGGGTGTGGATACAAATATAGTGGAAGGATGGCTGGATGGAGAATAGGAGAATAGGTAAGATGACCATGGGGATGCAAAAACTACATCAGAAGATGATTTGGATTTCCCTTCAGAAAAGGAAGTTGAGGAAGTCATGGTGACTGCAATGTTCTCCTTACTTAGTAGAGGAAAGATGTAAGGAGATGATTGGGGAACCGGCAAATTTAGTGAAGCTCAAACTCTCAGACATCTGCATGCATTGCATGAAGGAATTCTCAACCTCCTAGAAGGATGTCTGGGCACAGTAGTTCAAGTTGATTGCAAATATTCAGCCAGAGGGGAGTTGCAGTTTGCCTATGGATCTAGAAGGATCCAATGTTCTATTTCTCAGACAGTGGTGTTCCAGATTGAAGATTGGAACCATCTGACATTCTGGTCAGGTCAGGATTGTAAGATACCATATACCAACCAAAAACCTTAAGCTCTTATGTGGAAGGCCCAAACAGGCATATATGAAGCCTTGCCAAAGGCATTACTTAGGTGATGTGGGATGTGGGGCTTTACTTTACCAACAAGGATAGAGGAAGAGTTGGAACCAACAAACCAGTAGGCTCTTGATGTGCAAATTCGTGGAGGAACTCCCCTATAAGAAGTTCCAGAAGGTAAACATGAGGGACTGAGCGGAGAAAGGGAGAAGGAATTGCTTGAAGATGCAGACACCTGTAGCACCGCACAAAGCAAGGATTCTCATTTTGAAGTTCATGTGAGGCAATTTCACATTTTGAAGTCTCCCAGGCACGTATTCTCATTGTTTGAGCTAAGCAACTGAGTCTTCTACCCATGGAGTGCTGGATCTAAATCTGGGTTGGCTCTCTTGGCCAAGCCTTGAAAGGATTTGTGAGGGAGATTTGAGACCCCACAGAGATAGGAAAAAGTCAAACGCCTTTCTTCAAAATGTTTCAACTCCTACAAACCATGAGATGCTAAACATGGAGGGAAAAAAATAATCAAGAATTCTCCTCTGCAATGTCAAGAAGGACATGGTAATGGAGTTGAATATAGATCATGAGGGAGTCGAATATCAATTGGTGAGTCAAACTAACCATCGAGATATTCAACCAGAGAGGAAGACATCGAAGGAAGACGTTGCGGCTTACCAGTGTCTTGCAAAGCTAGAAAGTGAGTGAGAGTTATGAAGGGGTCTTGGATGTGGAAACAAAAGACCGGATAGAGGTAGGTGCTAGAGGGGAGACCCTAGAAGATGATGCTAAAAATGGGGTTGGATCTCAATCTCAAAGATAACTGATAAGGAAAGACATGAGGAATCTGCAATTGTAGCCCAGATCAGCCCACGACCTGCATCCCTCCCTATCTCTCTTGCCCAAGGCTAGGGTCCCAAATTCCACTCCCTTCTCTTGACTGCTCAGGAAAACCTATAGTTGTTGGGGTTTTGGAAACCCATCTGCAGAAATGGAGATTAGATTGATCAAAGGCAGAAAGGTCACCCCAGAATTCCCTTTCATCAATATATAATGGGGAAACCTACATATTTATGGGAAGCAATTGGGCACTCCTTTGGGGATAAGGAGGTGGACATGGATGTTTATTCTTGCATATGCAAAAGAGTGTTGGTATCTGCTGATGTGGATGCAGGCATGTATCAATCAGAGCTGACAAGCCATGATGGCATATGTCAATCGTAGAAGGGAGGTGAAGGTAACAGCCAGAAGGTGGTTGCTCTTGCTTGGTGTTTCCCGAAGTACGCTGAGACTTTAGCGGGGAGCCAATGAATTTCTCCAGCGTCCAAGTTCGGGGGGATCGGGCTTATCTAAGTCAGATCCAAACAAGCATTTGGGGTGGTTTCTTGAGCCTTAGTTATGACCCATTGATAAAAGGGCAGGAGAGGTGGGATCCAGAGTCCCAGATGAGCAGGCCAGAGGAGGTGGCACAGGTTAACTGTTGGGACAGATCGTCAGGGCCTGAAGCTAGTGGTTAGTGGAGTGTCAAATGAGGATCCATCTTCAACTAGGTCCACTTTTATTCATTCCCCACATCGTTGCTCCAGGAATTTGGATGTTGTCTGCTATTCTCCATGTTCTCAGGACAATCATAGGGTTAAATGCAGGGTTGCTGTTAATAAGAGGGCATCATCTTCCCCTTTATTATCAATTCAGATGAGGAAGGCCTGGGGTTAAAAAAAAAAAAAAAAAAAAACAGAAAGAAGCTAAGGTAATGGCCATTTTAGTAGAAAGATTGCTGCTTATAACTCTAGAGATTCAGGGTTCAAATCCTATGGGAGTGATACAACTTTTCCAAGAAATCTAGCAATCCTCATCATTCACATCTAGCAGAGCGAGGGAGGAATCAATGAAGCAGGGAGTATAATCAGAAATTCAGTTTTTGTAAGGGACAAGTCTGTAGTAGGAGGTGAGGGTGTGGATCCATTAGACTAAGAAGCTAGGCAGGTGACCGAGTTAGGAAAGTCACTAGGTATATCATTCAGCCGACATAAATCAGAGATGATTAACAGAATCAAGGAGGTGGAAATTATGGAAAGGTGGGGTGGAGTTTTAAGACTCCTATCAACTGTAATGAGGGTGATGGATAGGCTCAAGCTGTGGCTTAGGCTCAAGGAAGGTTTATCTGGGGCTTTAATTTTTCATTGATACTATGGTTTATCAAGGAACGGAAGAACATTATGCAGGGTCTATTCAGGCGGCACTACTAGACATTTTTTAATCAAATGTCCTATAATGTTCGCTCCTAATGAGGTTGATTGAGTCCCAAAACCATCCAGATTCTTGAACCGTTGCTTATGCACAATGAATTTTTAGCAAAAGGTAATGAATGATCTGCTTCTTGGAAGTACACATGGTTAATTATCAAGAGATGTTGGCTGTGAGTAGGATTGATAGATTTTTCAAAGGAACGGAAGAACATTATGCTGAGTCTATTCAGGTGGCACTACTAGACATTTTTTAATCAAATGTCCTATACTGTTCACTCCTAATGAGGTTGATTGAGTCCCAAAACCATCCAGATTCTTGAACCGTTGCTTATGCACAATGAGTTTTTAACGAAAGTTAATGAATGATGATCTCATTAGAAGTTCAAGGTTATGCAAGTTATAGAATATTCAAAAACCTTGGGTGGCTAAAATGCAAGATTAATGAGTGGAATAAAGTTTTTTTGGCAATATTGACACTTCCAGACTCAGTTTATGTGGAGGAGTGAGATCAGGTGGAGGGTGATACGGGGCTGATTTTAGAAGAGAAAGCAGTTAGGTGGGACTCATCTCCAATATTTTTTTCATTGTGTGGAAAGGAGGGAGAATCAATTAATCACCTTTTTCAGCACCATAACATTGTTGGTTATCTTTAATGCCCTTTCATAGGGAGATGTCAGTGGTGCATGTCAGGAATCAGGATCCTTATGTGGAACGATGGAGGCTTGGAGGTTAACACCCTTTCATTATTGTCATTGAGTGTTTTGGAGAATCATTTCTTTTGATGTACTTTGGACTATTTGGAAGGAAAAGAATGATAGGATCTTTAGAGGATTATCGATGTTGTCAGAAGCTCTCTTAATGACAGCGAAGCTAAGGGTAGCAAAATAGGCAAGGGCAACTATAAGAAAAGAGTTTGAATATTAAAGATTGGACAGCATTTTCATAATTGAGAAGCTTGCATGAATTGTGGTCTTCCTAAGGTGAAGTCGTAGGACTCATGTTGCCCTCCTCCAGATGGTTTCTATGTCAACGCCCCAACGGTGCAGGTAGCAGAAAAACTGGGTCTGGCAAGCATAGGTGGGGCATTCTTCATAATAACAAAAGGGAGGTCTTGTTTATGTCCTCCAAGCATGTCAACAACAAAGATACAAATGAGGTAGAAGTTCTAGCTATTTCAAAAGCTCTAAGGATTTATTCATCTTTTTTTAAGGAAAGAATAATAGTGGAAAGTGATTCTCCTAATGCCATTCTTTAAGTGTAAAATTCGGATAGGGGACCTCCCTATCCCAACTACATTGGGGTCGGCTACATGAATTCTAATTCTCCATTCCAATATATCCTGAGCCAAATCTTCAGATAAGTTGTACAGATTTCATCTTTACCTTGATGAAATTAAATCCTTACCCTCTTTTTTTTTTTTTTTTTTTTTTTTTGCTAGTTGGCCCAGTGGCCAGGAGAGGTAAAGGAAACCTGCCCACCCAGGGATAGATCCCTGGGTGGAGCAATGGGAGCAAGCCCCCTTACCACAGGGACAGCTCTGTGATTTCCCGGATTGATAATTGTTGCTGAATTGGTTGCTTCTATTTTGTAATTGTTGGGGCACTGTTTTGGTACAAGACTTATACCAATGCCCCTTCTTATGTAAATTCATCCTTTGTCTTTTGTTTGTAAGCTTAGCTCGTTCCCCTTTGCTATAAAATTTACAGTCACCAATCAAAAAAAAGGTGAAAAAGTGTGCATAAAAGAGAGCCCCAAGGTTTGACTTAATTAATCATCGTCAGAAGGAAGCAAGGAAGGTTGGATACTAAGGAGGGAGGAAAGAAATCTCAGGTAACTGGTCCCTATTCAAAGTGAAGCTTCTTTCATAGAATGTACAGTGATTAGGAAACCAAGAAAGAGGGTGGTTGTCAAGATTACTCAAGAACACCGTATGCAGCCACAAACCTAACATGGTTGTGATCCAGGAGTCAAAGCTAGCTAAGGTGGATAATTACTTGATTCATTCCATTTGGTGAATCACTTAATTCAATAAAATGGATGGTTCTAGATATGGTCAGTGCAGAGGCAAAATTCTATTCATGTAGTCAATCCAAGAGTGATCGGGTATCTGGCAGGTCATTATGTTTCCCCATGACCAAATCATGGAACATATCAAGCACAGAGTGGGGGACAGTGAACCCATGTTCATTTTCAGATAGATACTTCGGTCTATGGTCATCCCTTGGTAAACAGGTTTCCAAGTCTTTAGATATGCTACGAGACTGAAAGCCACACTTGCAGAATATATGCTCCGGCTTAAGGGAAAGGTATATTTTAGTCCTATATCTCCTAGGAATCACTGGTAAGGAGATTGAGCATCCTCCAACTCTTCTTCAGCTTGTGCAGCTTCTTTATGTCAAATTTGGGGTGAAACATAGACAGGACGACCGAATGAGTTCTTCATGATGAACTCTTTTTCTTATTACCATCTAGCTACCCAGTTGTTGGGAATATCAAAGCTCATTTCCTTAAAATGTGTGGTCTATTAAGGCTCCTCCAAGGGTTGGTTCTTCCACATGTATGGCCTTAAAAGGAAGAATTTTGGTGATGGATAACCTGTGGATAAGGAAAACAATAGTCATCAATGCTCGCCCAATGTGTATGAGAGCAGAGGAAACGATGACTCCGCTTATTTCTTCAATGTCCTTATGCTTAATTGATGTGACATAGTTTTATCCTGAGGTGTTCCCTGATCATCTTGATCTCTTTTCTAAAAGAACTGGAGGGACGCTGTTCTATGAGTGACAGATAACATTCATTGGAATATCTCTTTCTTGAAAAGATTGTTGATTATTTGGAAGGAGAAAAGAAGAGATAACTTGCTAGGAAATCCCATGGCTTGGCTTCTACTGCGGCATGCCTTCACTATTCCATAATATCCTTGGTTCTGGTGATAAAACCATCCATAGGAGTTTCTTTGAACCGTCATTGTCATTGCTGGAAGGAGACGATTAGAGAATCGGTGCATAAGCAGCTTGCCTTTCCAAGATGGAGTCCCCATCCAGAAGGAGTGCTTAAGCCAACCTTGGATGGCAGTTAATTGGAAAATCGAGGCAGAGTAAGATGGGAGCCTTACAAAGGGGTTCAGCAGAGGCCATCATTTTCAGATTCTTTAGCCCACTAGGTATTGCCTCCATGACTGAGACAAAGATAGAGGTGATTCCGATGGGTTTGCAAGAGGTACTAAAGTTGTGCCGAGAGTATCTGATCATGGACGCAGATTTTTCTTGTTCAATCAGTAGGGCTGAAGGCTCATCCACAACTCTCTGGAAACTTGTGGATGTTGTTGAAGTGATTCACAATATGATTAGGGGTCAGTCAGCAATCAGCATCCTTTTCCCACACTTCAAAAGGCACTGATGTGAAGGCAGCCTCTCTCTATCGGTTTATCCAAATATAGATCCTTCTTTTACCTTAGTTCTGGGTTCTTTTAACTAAATCTTAAGAAGGTGGTCTCCAAGAAATCATGGTAAGAAAGGACTTGAAGGTTCCTCTAAAATCAGACATGTTCACAAATTCATCCTTATCTCTAAGGCAATGCATTTACCAAAGGATTCATTGGCCAGGGTAAAGTTTGTCAACAAAAAGTCTCACATAGAATTGACAGATTGATGTTCTCAAGAATTTTTCTGATCTTCTAATGCAATCTCAGTTTTTGGAACTTCCTATACAAGTTTACCACTGTATTCCCCGGAGATTTGAGCAGCTTGGGTTCAAATTAGCAAAAGACGTACAAGGAGATACATCAAGGATCAACACTTTAACATATAATAAGTTAATAACTGAATTCTACTTTTAAAACAACTCCTACCCGTGCAACTATCTCACAAAAAGTCATCTATTTTCCCAATCCATAAAAGCTACTAAACAATGAATGTACAAAAGGAAGGAAAAAAAAGAAGGAAATGAAAAATAAACAAATAAACAAAGCTTTTGCAAGAGAATGCAATTAAAACAGAAACCTACATCAACGCGTTCATCCTATGCCAAACAATCCACAGTTGTCTTCATAAATTTGAAGCCCCAAAGCCCTAGATTAGGGGGTGAGCCAATGTGCCAAATACTGATCATATGTGTCTCACTGGATTGGAAACTATCAAAATTCTGCAGCATTATTGAAACCCAATTGAGCAAACATCAAGCCCAAGTCAACTCCCAAGATCCACAATAGTCAGTGGGTTGAAAAACACATCTAGTCCTCCCAAATTATCTCAACTCTAACAAAACTTACATCACCAAATTTACCAAAATCCAAAAACCACGAACCCTAGATAGTAGACAACAATTCTTCACCCGGTCTATAATCTAAATTCTAAAAACCCCTTTACAACCCAATTCACATCATACAAAAAACATAAACAACGATCATATCATAGGGGAAAGACATCTAATTGTACATACGCAAAATCCGAAAAAGAAAAAATCCCAAACCAATTCAAATGATGCAAAACCTACATCACAAACAGAAAGAAAAAAACACAATGCAACCAAAAAAAAAAAAAAAACCCGCACAAATCAATACGAGCAACTTGAATGAGGAATTCCTTTCTTCTGCTGCTGAGATTCAATTCTACCAGGAAAAACTCATCGACCCAATGCACAAAATCCAAAACCCACATCTAAAACCCAAACCAAAACAATAAATAACAATCAGATCATTCAAACCATGCAAAACCCACATAAAAAACAGACAGAAAAATCACATAAACCAATCAAAAAAAAAAAAAATCAAAACCAAAAACTAACCATAAATCAATCCAAGCAACTAGAATAGCAAATCCCTTTCTTCTTCTCCCGGCATTCCATTATACCAACCCAAACACAACACTGACCCAGAAAAACCCCATCGACCCAATTCACATCAGCCAAAACCCATATTAAAAAAAAAAAAAAAAAAAAAAAAAAAAAAAAAAAAACCAACCCAAAACGGCAAACAACAATCCTATCCTCAAAACAAGGAATAGAGAAAGAAAGAGACTGACCCATGATTAAGCGTTGGCTGTGCTGGGAATCAAAGGGATCCCCTGCTTCTGCTGCTGCTGCTTGAGCTTCTCCGCCTCACGGATCTTCTGCATCTTCAAGATCCTCTCCATGACGAGCTCGTACTCGCACTTCTCGTAGACGTGTCGCTCGTCCTCGCACTTCCAGGGGAGATAGAGCTCGGCGGATCGGCACTTATTAAGGGGGATAAGGAGATGGGCGCACTGGTCCCTGTATGGGAGAGGGACCTTCGCTTCAGCCATCTCTTCTTGGGTCGCGATCATCTTCTTCGAAGACCCTTCAACCTCCATCTCTCTCTCTCTCTCTCTCTCTCTCTCTCTCTGCAATCTCACTACCACAGGAGAAAAATCGCAGATTCTGCTTGCTGTTCTTCTTTATTGGCTTTTACTCGCAGATGTTATGTGCCCTTTCTAATGAGAGTGCCACCAGGAACATGAAATTTATTGGGCCTCACTTGTGCAGGATGGGCCCCATGATCTTGGTGATCTTGAGCGTCGACAGGTGGGACCCACGAATGATGGATTGTGCCCCATTTGGTGATTGCAAGGATTGGGTAAATTGGGTGACCCACTCCCAATCAAGGGAGTTAGGGGCAAGATATGAACTGATTTTAACTTGCTTTTGACCACATCTTGTGATTAATTTTATCCAATCATTTTATATGCAAATGAGTTTTTCCACGGAGGGTGTCCCCGCCTTTTGGATAAGACTAATCCCCCCAGTCTATGGGGAGCCGGGTAAATCCCCTACTGTGCCAAGGCCATAATCATCATGAATCCTACTTACTGGTAAGATATCATGATCATTAAAGCTTCAATCTATCTATCATTCCATGTGCCATATCATAGCTACCCTTCCATCCATATACTTTTCTGAGCTAGATGCAATATTCTTACAAAAATTGCGCCACCATCATCAACAGGCAGGGCTGGCTTCCTCAGGAAAGTAACTGCCAATGAAAAAACTGGGTCTACTTCTGTGTAGAGGTTGTTCTTTGGAAATGATGATGTAAGCATATCAAACTGGCTGATTTCTCTCATTATACACCTCCAATAGAAGGCAGGGCATCAACATCAACTATGTCCAGAGAATTCTACTCACAAAAAAAAAGAACCTGTGTCCAGAGAAATGTGAGAATCTCATCCTGGAAACATGCACTTTCAATGATTTGATCATTCCCAAGGGCCATGGCACATGTAAATCCATTTTGCACAAATTAGGGCTCATGAGCTTGGATAACCTTCCCCATGGTTGATTTGCTCCTTGCCATGAACAATTACTAGTGGTGGATTGCAGGTAACTAAAATTACAGGTGAACCTGTTGCCAGGTTCCAAGGTACTGAATCAAGCCCAAGGTTAGCAGCAAGGAAGATTTAGTTTTCTGACTAATGTCAGCATAATACGCTGTAGTGGTGCACAGCCCTGGCATTGTGCTCTACAGGCTACAGCACAAGTTAAAAGGACATTCCAGCAGATTCATAGAACCTAGTGTTATCAAATGAACACCGCCAAGAGGGAGCATACAACATCTGTAATGGCATTGCACGTGGGTTCTAAAAAAGTAAAAAGAAAATATACATGGAATGAAAAACTTCAAGGCATGAATGATCCGGAAAACCATTGGTGAGGTAGGGTAGAGAATTGCACTTCACAACCATGAAACAGAAGGATCGTCTCATCAGGAATGGAATCAGAGAAAGCTTTCATATTTCTCAAAATGGAAAAGGTAACAAAACACAAAATTCAGAAATCTTTTGTTATATATGCTGTGGAATTTTGAAATGGACTGCTCAGAAATCATACTTTATTCTGAGCAGACTCAAACCTTCCAAGGGATGGTCAAAAAAACCCAATTCAGTATTAATAATCACAGCACTGAAGCACTGACATCCTATAAGGTAAAGTTATTCTTGAAAGCAAGCATTTCATGGACTCGTGCCTTCAGCATTTAACAGTAAAACATAACTTTCTTCACGTTGTCCTTTAGAGCAGGGAGGGGCCTCACTGTAGCACTAGTTGAGACCCGGGTACTGCGCGCACCCCCGCTGCCTCCAACAGGCACACCACGGCCAGCAGCACCACTCGTCAAAGAGCCACTATCCGATGTCTCCGGCTCCATGTAAAAACGTGCCCGAAAAGCAGCAAGATGAGCGTAGTATGCGGGTGGCACTGCAACAAAATGAATGCATGCCAATACATCAGTAGATAGATACGGTCAAAGATGAAGATGTAACATCCTCTGATAAAACTTCCAGCACAGAGAAATGGAAACCACTAAAAAATAAAAGCCAAAATGGGGTTTCTTACCAATAGAAACAGAACGCGTACACCTAGCATATCTGCATAAAGATACCAGATGGGATCAGAAAGGTCTATTGTTGGACTAAATTAAGAACATAAACTATTTACCCTAAAAAACAAAAAAAGAACATAAACAAATTTAGTGTAAGGGGATGAAAGAACTTCATGAGGTGATACATACGTGTAACAGAGCTTGTTCGTGAGCGATTGAAGATCATCTGCTGTAAATTTGTTTTCATCCCACAAAACATGGTAGTGGGCAGGGCGGCTTGTACCCTTAAAACACACCACCATAACCATTATTTCCATAATTATCATCAGCACTCAGTAGCAGGTCAAACCATTATTACCAGCACAACCTAAGAAAATCTCCAAAAGACAGCTGTAGAATTTAATTTACCTGAATCCCGGCATGGCTGCAAAGATAGAAATCAAACTCTGTTGGATGGCAGATCTTGGTATCCACAACCGTTCCTGCAATTTAAAGAGAGATCGTTCCAATCAGGGTTGTCAAATCATAGGATACACGAATTGAATAATAATTAATGTCAAGATTAAATCTTATTAGAACAAACTATATCTTATGTATTTCTTTCTAGGGATACGAAATGTCATTAATGAAAAACAAATTATACAAGCAATACACAACATCATCGTAGGCCACTGAGGACATGAGAAAAAGAAACAATAACACCTCAGAAGATTTAGTTTATCATTGACTCTCACCAAACTTCATGAAGTTGTCTTCAACCGTCAGTCCACTCAATCACTCATTCAGACCCCTTCAGTAACAAGCAGATACAAATTTAACCAATAGATCCATGACAAGAACTAAGTATTATTTGTCACTCGAAAGGCCACTGCACAATAGGCCTAAGAAACTAGAATAAATCACATCACATTCTAACACTGCATCTCAACATTTGAGGAAAAGTTTTATTTAGTGAATCTTACAATTTATTATCTGGGGGTATTATGATACCGATACTTCATGTAATCATTCCTTGAAAAGGGGACCAAGCAATGGTCAAGATTTTGTTCAAATTCTGACCAAAAGGGTTTTTTTAACCGGTGACTACTGTAACCAACAGAATTGCCAATCAAGAAATTGAAACCAAGGTAATCAACTTTTGTAACATAAAAAATTCATTCTTTAATTGTTTGTTCAAATAACATCTTTTAAGCACTCATGCAAGCAGAAAATAGGTTAGTAGGTCTTCATTTCATATGTAGTTGCTATCTGGGGCATGATTCCTAATTTTCATAGGGATGAAATTAAGACTCACAGCCAGATAATGACATGTCTCTGATGCAAGTCAACCCATGAAGGACTACAAAAGGAGGACTGGACCAGCCAACCCAAACCCAGGCTCGGGGCTGTCCAAAGCCCAGACCCAACTGAACCAGGAACATAACAAACAGCATATGTTTAAGTGGATGATCAGCTCTAGTTTATGCTAGTTATTTGTCTGCTATTAGGACTTCAAAATCAAAGAGGAACACTAGGTGTTTTTGTTGAGATAAAACATCTCCAGATGGTAGGATGGTTAGGATAAAATGTATGAAAAACATCTCCAAATCTAATAGGAAGGATAAGTGGATGGTTAGAAGTAGATGAATGAAGAAGAAAAAGAAGGGCAGTTATTTGTTTGATATCAGGATTTTTTTTTTCTTCTGAAATGGTAACATGACTCGAGCCCCCAACCTTGTTGATACAAAGAGCACCTTCCATACGATTTTTAACCAGAGAGGAAACTTGGTGTTTAAGAGAAAACATCTTCACATAAAGATTGTTGGAAGGATAGGTGGATGGTTAGAAGAATGTGGCGCTCACCCATGACCCTTTCTCCAGCTGTAGGCAGACTATAAGGAGACTCACATTTACCCCATTTTGTTGGTCAATTTAGAACGAAATCTTCAATGGAAAGGAAACGAGTATAAAGGACTTAAAAGACACTGTTGTATGTGAAAATAAGAGTTGGCAAACGGATGTCAACTAGAAAAGATTTGATCAAATATTATCTATAAAGTGGTGTTGTACTCAAAAGCGGCAAGCTACTATGAAGTGCAGATGGTGAGAAGAAAATTGATGTTTGTTGAAGCCTCCTCAAGAACATTGATTTTTAGCGTCTGACGGATAGAGAAAATTGCTGTTTCTTGAAACCTACTCAGGTAGATTAATTTCTAATGTCAACGGAGTGGACAAAAGTAAACCAGGTCAGACATGAATAGGTTGAATGCTTTAAAATCCAGCGGACAGCTTCACATGGTAGTCTCAAGACCCGATAGGAGTAAATACTCACAAATAAAGCAGAGGTTTTGATCTACTAAACAAGAAGTTAGAATTGTCAATCAATCACCCTTATAGTGAAAAGCAACTCCACGAATGCCATCAGTTGTATTAACAATGATTCAGTTAGCCACTGGAAGTTGCATTTACTTATGAAAGAAATCAAAGACAAAAATCGTATCTTTGGACGTTGCTTTCCATCATAGCATGAGGGAGGCTAATGATATTACTGACTATTTGGCCAAGTAGGGGGTTCACAGATATTTTATGCGCATAGGTCTTCCAATGCCATCCCATTCATATTCCTCCTTGCTCTGCTTGGTTTTTAATGCAGGCGCATTTAGCTCTTTCACTTGTGGCATTTTTGTTTCAGTTCAAGGCATTTACTATTTACCAATTATATAGAATAATAGAAATTTATGGAAACGAAAGGCTAGAAAGTGAATGCTTCTAGAATGAAAAATACAGCAGTAGATTAAAAATCCTACGACTTCATAACTGACATCTCACTATAAGCAAATCCAATTCAATTGTCAAATCATTTGTTTCAACAAAATTTTGTCATAGGCCATCATATTAAGAGTAAAAAAAGAAAAATGCATTGGAGTGCACATTTAAAGGTACCTGACAATATGCCATGTCTCACTTAAAAAACTAAAACATGCTACAAATCTTATATATTCAAGGTGAAAAACAGGCTACTAAGTGAACTAGCAGTTGTAGAAATCAGCCTACTAAGCTTCACATTAACTTACCAGGTAATATGTTCCCACTTCTATCAACAGTACGTTTATCGGAATGGTTGTGGGCAAAAAGCCTTGTGTGGTGACGTTTTTGAACCACGACAAATGTTACAGGAGGCTGATAATTTGGTTCAAGAGATGCACATGCCTAGAAGGTTTTGGAAAACAGGAACAGTCAGTCCAGAATATAATAATGATCAACTATCTCAGGAAGAAATGATATTTACCAATCCATTGATAGCTCATAATATTTACCAATCCACTGATAGCTAAGTGGTTAGGCATCTCCCTCTCCACATTTTTTCCAGCTATATTGGGGACTCAACAACACATGCACTCTCACTCACACACCATGTCCCCGATATCTCAGTGGTTAGGTATCTCCCTCCACATTTTTTCCAGCTACATTGGGGACTCAAAATACATGCACTCTCAGCCAACAAACCCATGTCCCTAACTGACCAAGCTACAGCCTGGATGCAGGAGTATTTACAGAGTAAAAGAAAAACAAAAGATTAAAACCTCTAAAAGGATCATTGAAAAAGAAACAAAGATGTTACCTTTCGGATGGCATCCAGTTCATGAAGTAACACCTGGTAAAATTGACCTTCACTCACACCATCCCTGCATACATTGGGAGACAAACATGGAGAAAAGTGTGCAAACAAGGAAAGATAATACATGATATCTAGAAATATACCTGTAGAATATGATGCGCTGCGGTTTCTGCCCAGTTGCTCTCCGGAAAGAAATCAGAAGCTCCCTAGATTCAAAACAACACAGAAGTTTTCACTATCTTTGAACTATATTCCAAGCCATATTGCCAAGATAGGGTTCCAGTTCCAAGCGAGGCTTGACATCGATTAACACCGTAATGTTTCCATTTTATTTGAGTTCACTACAATATAAAAGAAACCAATTGATTTCCAAAAACACCTATGTATGTTTAGCATTTGCCTTTCCACAGAGGAGTATTCTTAAGGCTGCTGAGTGCTGACAACCTTGTGTGCATTTAATTAAAAATCCCCTTTTGCATTGAGGAGATACAAAGCTTGAGCTGTGGTCAGCTCCCCTGATAATCTTGTCATAAGATTCCACCAGCCACGGTGTGCAGCCAAAAGGGGAGAGGAAAAAGGGAAAAAATGGAAAAAGAGACAACCTTGTGTGCATTTAATTAAAAATCCCCTTTTACATTGAGGAGATACAAACCTTGACCTGTGGTCAGCTCCCCATACTCAGGCCATAAGATTCCATGCCAGCCTTGGTGGCAGCCAAAAAGGGAGGAAAGAGGGCGGGGGAAAAAGAGTGTGGGGGGAGGGGGGGAGGACATACTTGATCATGCCACCAGTTACAGTTCCACGCGCAGGATCTTTCCACTCTTTATAAAGATCATCAATCAGTTCCTGCCGATGAGCTTGTGCGCAAACCAAACCCGCATACTTGGTAACTTCTGGCCAATCTTGAGATGCCACAACCTGCAAAACGAAGTTCATTAAATTTGTGCAGTTTAATTTTCCTACTGATTACACAAAATTGCATAACAGAAGATGTTAGGGAACATCATTTTAAATTAGTGGAAGGAAAACAACTATCTTACCGCTGCAATAGAAGGGCTAGAATCTTCGCCAGGATGAGGATGAGTCACATCAGCACCGAAGATAATTGTAGGCCTGTCACTGACCAGTGGTATGCGCCTTGACAATGCATCCACAAGCACAGTGTTCCTTCCACCAACCTTAACAGCAGAACAATGCTCTTTTTTAGATGAGTTTTTTTATAGATCTCTTCAAAGATGATTTTGAGGATGAAATAACAAATCTAAACCACTGCAGTGCTACCTTAACATTTATCTTAAGAGAAACATTAGCAAGATATTGCTTATTCATCTTAAATACATGCTTAGTTAAGCAACACTGAGAGACTAATCCAAGTTCCGTCTCACATATCCTTTTCAGATCACCTGAAATAATATTTGATAAGTGTCACATTCAAAATTAAAGACATTTCACCAAAAGTTAGTAATAAACAAATAAAAATGCATCCTACCATAAAGAGATCCATTGTTATCAGGCAAAATCACAATCAGCAGGTCAAGTTCTTTGCCCTGGGGTTTGAGCATATTCATTGCTTCACGGTAACGTATATGCAATGCTCTCTCCACCTGATCGGGGCGAGAGTGGTATGGTGGAAGAACAGATTCCAAATTAAATGCCTGCATTACATCCAAAAGCATATAAATGACAATATGACCTACACATCCAAATCATGTGCATCCAAAACCAACATAAGAACACTGGAGACACACCATGCCAGATGTTCTACACATTAGTGCAAGCTCATGACAGAATCCAGCAGCATTGTTTTCTTGCACATTACGTGCGAAGTTTATGCATATCCAGTTGTTTACAGTACCCCCATTGACCATTTTCTGCAACACAATTAGAAAAACAGATCACAAACAGCCAAAGAGAACAGTTAACACTAGCAAGAATCAACAACATCAAGAAACATCATTAGCAACATATGAAACTGAATTATCTTGAATTATCAAGGCATATGCTTAAAAAGCTATAGGTTTAGGCCTAAAATCAAACAAAAAGGGCATAAAGCTCCACAATGTCAACTGCAGCAACATATAAACACTCATATAGAAAATCCAATAAAACCAAAATTAAGTAGAATTTTAAAATATATATGAGAAATATTCTGGTGGATCCGGCTCATGTGAGGAGAACCACCGGGTGGGGCCCACCTATCACCAATCCGAATCGATCACCCACCCACAACAACAACAAGAAAACAAAAAACCCACCCCGCCCCCTGATTCACCAATCGTGGGGTTTGGAACCCATCTGAATCGAGTGGACCATAGGATCGAGGGTCAAAAAAATTATATGAAGACGTTAAACTTCTAGGCCACGGATGAAGGGGTTGGGGGTATGGGATTGCCTTCAAACTTGATGCCTAGGGCAGTACCCCCCACCCCCCCCTGGGTCCCATCCCCAGATTTGACTCGCCGTGGGCCCCACAGTTCACAGTGAGTTCGCAACACCATATATAAATACGACACAAATATGAAAAACCATTATCACAGGACACTGAATGCTAAGGTAAATGAAATATCTTAGCCAACCCATGTTGTAGAAGTTGTAAGACATTAGGCACCAACTCTGCCATGGGGAAGACCGAGGCAGGAATCTTGGTAAGGAAGAAAAAGCTTACTAGTGAGGCAAGTGGCAGAGCTAACAAAAAATTTGACCTACCTTAAAATATAAACCTGGGAATGTGTTATTAACAACTAAGACTTGCTCAGCACAGACAGCACCAAAATGATCTTGTTCAAAAACAATTGGGAAAATTGAAACTACTAACTTTGCTTGAAAGTAGGAAACTCTAACAAAACATGAAAATATATAAAGCAGGCCAAATATGATAACCAGAATGTCCAACACAAACTCTCCAATATAACGATACCAGTTCTATTTTTCTTATTAAACAAAACAAGAAGAAACATCAAACCACATTTACAAATGACATTACCAGTACATTAGAGCTAACCCATCTCACCAATATGAAAGCTGCCAGATCAACTGAGATTCAAGCCAGGTTCTTAATTCACAGTACAGTACTTGTCATAATTCACCAATTTGTTGGGGTAAGTTTATTCAGTTCATTATCCAATTCTCCCCATTCATAGTTCCAGTTCACAAACTTTCAGAAGCATTCAACTTTCTAGTTCAATGGGGTATGATTCAGTTGTTTGGTTCGTAGGCCTAATTCAATAATTTTTAAGTACAATAATAGGATGACATCATATATAGTATATATCAAAATCTATATGACCTCAACAAAAGTTTATGGATTGGTCGGCAAAAATAATCATATGATCTTTCACAGTTTTTTTTTTTTTTTTAACAACCCCTTGTCAAAATAAAGGCATTTGAAATATTGTATACAACAATATTCTTGTGTAGATTCAATGCACTCATCATAAACAACATATGGAATTAATAAAGTTCAAAATGAAGTGTACCAGTTTAATCCAGTTCATGAACCAGATTGAATCAACGCCAAACTGTTGAGTAAGTCAAATTACAACCTTCAAAAGAACTTACTAGCAGTTGAATACTAGGTTGTTAAACTAGGTAACTATGATCCGGTCCACGAGGATGTTTTGTATCCTACAATCTACCCTGACCATGTAGTGGGGCCATAGTGCAGATCCATACGTTTCAAATAGCAATTAACTTACCCAGCCATTAAATATAGAGATATGGAACTTGAGGACTTAAAAATGGGCGCAGTGCAGGCACTGCCTATGACTGACACTCTGATGTAACCTGTAAGTGCATATCAAACACGTAATGACGTCCCCACTATCATATCTGAGCAGCAGAGGACTACTACCACCATGCAGACATGTGTACACTTTCAAAAAAGCAAGAATTAACTTCTAGTATAATGCTCTCAGCCAGGGGATCAAGGAATTCATTTGCTTGCAACATGAGCAGATGTTTGCTTGGAATTCTAAAACCCAGACCATCATTCAATAAACATAAAAAAAAAAAACATTAAGGTTATAAAAATGCCCTCATAGGTTAAGAGTTAGTTAAACATCTCCTAGAGTAGCAAATCAGTCCAATAAGGCTGCAATAGAAGATATTGTATACAAGAATAAGCAAGTGGAGTTTTTCTAATTCTAAACCCTATCCAATAAGTGCTTTCCATTGAACGAACTTTTGGTGATTTCCACATCAGATATTACTCACAGAATACAAATCACACGCATCATGTTTCACGTGCATTACAGAGGAACATTACATTGATATAGCACTGAATTGATGATTAAATTTATTGAGACCTTATCTTCTTGTTCACAGTTTCAGGTAGGTTTTGTGGTCTTAGCTTGGCTTGAGTTTTATAAGCGATGAGTTCTGAGTGGACCAATTTAGCAAACTATAGATTGATGGGAAAAGGCTCTTTTGTAGAAGATGACGATGATCCACCCAATTCAGTACCATGGATAAATGGCCTAGAAGCAAGTCCAGGTGGATCAGTTGGTTAGGATCACCAAAATAACCAAATGATTCTTAGAAAAAGAAACCTTATATGGTTGGTATCAAATTCCTCAGCCTCTGACAGAATGTTTCAAAGGCAAGACTCCGCAAGAGCAATATGGGAATTGATGCACAATCGACCATCAAAGTCGCACATTGGGCTTCCTGGGCTCTTGATTAATAATAGGACTGCACATAGGGATCATCCTCAGTCACATCCAGGGGGCATAGACTCGCCAAATAAAGGAGGAAGAAGCTTTAACACACTAAATCTTTTCATCATGGCTAAATATGACGGTTCAAAAAGAATATTTTTCTAGCAAAAAAAAAAGAATATTTATAAATAGAGATTCTCATCAATGCCACATGATTTGCAACAAAAAGTCCCAGTTATTGTAGGGTGTTTAGATAGAGAGCAATCATCATCCAAAAGGATGAATGTTAAATGGAAAACCCTATCCATGATGGTACCTTCCCATGACACCCCATTCCTGTGATTGGTGGGACAAGCGATGGTTTTAATTTGGCTGCAGCATAAACTTTTCACTCATTATGTGCTGGTTTTTGCCATGAGCAGAGTTTTGGTTGAGTCTATGGTTGCAGATTAACAAGATGAAAAACAATCTAGGTCATCAAAACAGGTACAAAACCATTTTGTACTGGCCGACTTCCAAACATGGTGAAATTGGTTCATGCTACACCAAGCCCCTCTTTTATCATCAACTAATAATGCTGATTCATTGTCTCAATAATCAAAATGAACAAAGGGGGCACCCTACTATACCAATTACAACCACACAAAATTTACAACGAAAGATTCAGATGGATACCTTCTGACCAAACAAAAATCAAATCAGTTCATTTGAATTTACCAAATATGATATTCTTCCAGGTAAATAAACGGTTATTTAAACCTTCTAAGAAAATAATACCTTATTCATCATGTTCCACTGACCAACTTGTGGCAGGCAATCCTTCTCTCTGCCAGTGTCATGATATTTTAGCTGAAGAACCAATCAAAAGAAATTGAACAAAAATTATAGAGCAGTTGATAGGCATCAAAATATTAGGACTGGAAAATAATGCAAAAATGTTAAAAAGATAACTATGTACCCAAGGTGCAGGCAAAATGCGCGCTTCAACTGAAGCAAGTTTCTCACTGATTTTGATACCGAACTCCTTTGCATAAGGGTCCTGATCATAAGCATTGTGACGAACCGTCTGACAGAAGAAGTTCAGTAGCAATTGAGTTGTCAGTGAAACATTCTTATCAATGGAAGTAAAGAAACATGGTTGCTGCAGGTCAAAACTAGTTGGCAAAACTTAAAAATATGAGTTGAGCAACAAGTAAATTGCTTTGGTGTGTCGGACCCATGGCTGACATGATTTTCCCCATCCAACACTCGAACATGAATTCACTCGAATTTTATTGTTCCCTTTCTTTTACTATGTTCTTTCGACCTAAACTAATTAAAGATAAGGTAGACTTTTTTTTTATAACAGATAAGGTAGACTCTATTGTTGCTAGTTCTAGAGTAAAATTTCTTCTTTCTTCTCCCAGCAGCATAAAGATTTCTAATCTAATAGACTCCTGTTCTAGGTTTAAAGCCAAAAAATATGGAAGCGTAGAAGTAGTTGATTGAGCATTTTAGAAAGCTTTGTTTAGGAAACCAGTTGGGTTGTGAGACCTTGAACATGCTTTCACCTTATTTAAGCATGTGCCTGTAGGGCCCTGGATTGGATCCTTTCTGCCTACTCACGGTGTGCTCAGCAAACATTGGATGCTACATTTGCAGATCATCCTGATGCAATCAAGCATCCCATCTCAAGACCCTTGGCTACATCGTTTCCACTGTAAGAGAAATTATACTAAAGTTTCAATGGTAGTCCCTATGCATTATACTTGAAACTACGATAGTCTGCAAAAGTGCAACTAATGCCCACAGATAGTTTCAAACTATACATAGAAGAAAGACAAAACATGGGAGGAAATATGGAAGTTGCATTAGTATGTATGATAACTATAAATCAAAGCATGCAAATGGCCGAGTAATTCCATAGGCAGAAATGAGGTGAGTACAAAATGCAATGAAACACCACCTGAATAATATCCATCTCCCGATCTTGAGGACGCTGGCAGGTAACCCTTAGTAGATTAGTTATCTGTCTTTCATTCAATCTCTTGGAGTATCTCTGGCCCTCAACAATCTTGCATACCTGCAAACATTTATAGAAGATAATTAAGCAGCTCATACAGTGGGGTATGCAACAAAGAAAGGATCTATTAACATTTGGACCTCCATTGGCAGATAATTTGGTCTCTGCTGATTTCCCACTTGCAGACATGGCCACGTTGTATGTTGAATGACGAAGCCATACGTCTCTTGGAAATACTGAACCACAGTTTTAACGGTACCTTGCTCATCAACTGGGAAACTGTTCACAGTGTCAACAATGCCACGTATGAATAACATATCAATAGGCATAATAGATTATATAGCATCAGGAATACAAAAGAAAAAAAAATGAAGTCATAAAGATAGATTCTCACGTCAGCTCTCTCGTCGCCTGTGATGTTAAACCAGATATACGGTACTTTCTACGCATATTACCTCGGTGTGTAACCTCTACCTTCACACCTCTAAGAGCCTTTTTAATCTGATGATACCACAATAGCAAAAAAGAAAAAGAAAAAAAAAAAAAAAAAACAATTTTGATAAACAAAGAAAGCGACTATAATCAATAGGGCCTCCATCACCCACATTAGATACCAAATGTTGGCTAAATAGGAAAATGAGATATTTCATTGAATAAAACTGATCAACACACAACAAAAGAGAGAAAGGAAGGAACTTGAAATGCACTCAGCATGGCTTGTAGTTAAGAAGAATTAGCCACAGGGAACATATTGGAAGAAAATATTTAAATTTTTTGAAAAAAAAAAAGGAAAAATATCATAACAGCAGAGAGAAATTTAAAATTAAAAAAATAAAATATAAAATATAATAATATAAAGGTTAACCAATTTCATTGCATCAAGTGGGAGAAAACTCAGTTTTGCTCAAAAGTTTGCAACTCTTCCTTTAAAGGATAACTATAATCACTGCATACAGAGAATAACACTCATCAATATTCAAATTAAAAATTAAAAAACAGACCTTGACACGATCTGCATCAGATAATGGTCTAGACAATACATCTCTGTTCAAGAGCTGAGTCACAAAGTCAATAACTGGAAGCGGCTCAATGAAAGCAGTGGAAGACATATCTGCAAAAAAGATACATCTTCAGTAATGGGGAAAATGTATACAGGAATATATCATAACAAGCGAACAATAATCATACCAACCCATTACCTCAAAGTCTGGTACAGTTCACACATAACAAACAATTTAAAAATAAATAAATAAAGGCTCACATATAACAAGTCTACAAGACCTGACATAGAACTGTATTGTCACACTTTTCAAGATGCTTCGTGTATTCTGGAATTTCTGATGCTCAATCAGCAGATAAACCTATGAACACATCAAAAATGAATGGTCCAAACTACCAACACGAGGGCTCCTCAAGGGTGGACAGTAGCATAAAATCAAGTTGAAAGAATGTTTAGAATGATTAGAACTTAGGAGTGTCATTATGGTAATGGGCAAACACGGAAAAGCTCATATTTCATAATATAAAAGTGTCGTGTGTACTATTTGCTTATATAATATTTGCTTTATTCACAAACACCTTTAACGTTGTAACCATAGCATACATTGTGCATCATATTGAAATAAACAGCATCTACTAAATTTAATTACTTATATTTTGATTAAAGCAGAAAAGATATTGCTAACTCAGAAAAGGCTACACATTATTTTTATTCTATTTTACATTCTTAAATTCCATAATAGGCACATTCAAAAAATCCCATAATAGGTATAATTATAATGAAAAGAACTAAAACTTTGCACAGAGAAACATTTAAAAAAAAAAAAAAAGGAAGAAAAAAGAAAAGGACAGAGAATACCAATATTAAGCGAAAGACCCATTTGAGTTGGACGTATACTCTGGTAGAAACCACGCCAACTTTCCAACCCCTCACCAAGTGGCTGCCTTCTCCCCAGATCAGGCGAATAAAACGACCGACCCACAGGGGAGTACCTAAAATTGATCATGAATCAGCTTCTTCGACCTGTGGAATTGGGGTAAACCAAAAATGTGTCCAAACATCTTTTGAATATCAAAGAATTACCTGGCAGTAGGAAGTTCGCGCAGAACAATATCGAGCACCTGAAGAGCTTCTTGAGGTGCATCAGCCTGCCTCCCATCCAGAAACAGTCCTAGGTGGTGAAGATCAGCACGAGCAGCTAACTTGATGACTACTTTAAACTGTCTTTCTCGCCTGCATAATAGAGGATAGCAAAATAATGTGATTTAACTGTCACATGACTAAACAAGTGCGAACACTCGTGCACAAAAAGAGAGAGTCAATCCGTGTATACATACCTGGCACCGCCTTGGCCATCATCTTCATCGACGAGAGTAATTGCAAACTCTCTTAAAGTAAATGGCAGTGGTCCAGCAGTATAAAGACTCTTCCGACCATCATAAGCAGGAAGCCGCTTTCCAAGATGTGAGTCTCTGTACAATCTAACA
Source organism: Camphora micrantha (assembly GCA_003546025.1). Taxonomy (NCBI): domain Eukaryota; kingdom Viridiplantae; phylum Streptophyta; class Magnoliopsida; order Laurales; family Lauraceae; genus Camphora; species Camphora micrantha. The sequence continues at coordinate 11,747,183 of QPKB01000005.1, read as the reverse complement.
AGCTGCCCCATCACTGCTCGGTTCACGCCACGGGAAGTAACCTCTGGAGTAATTGAAACCTAAATGAGCATTAACGTGCATCAGTTTACACCTACTAATTACAAGAATAAACAGCAGCATAAGGAAGACTTACATCATACTGGTGAAGATCTCTGTCAGGTAGCTCTGCAATGAAATGATTTGCTTTCACCATGCACCTGACCCCAGTGTTACCCTTTCCAGGGCGTAGAGGGAATCTCATCGATTTGCTTGAAGCAGCAGCAGAGGCAACAGGCTGAATTGCTTGGCTGGAAGTCCCTTCCGACTGAAATGAAAGCTGCTGAAGCTGTTGTGCCACCACTGAAGTCTCACGCAAGTGAGGACCCCGTGATGAAGAACTGGCTTCAGTCGGAGATTCTTTCTCAGATGGAGTCTGCTGGGTTGGGTATGCACCTTGGAATGAAGCCTGAGATGCTTGGTGCAGTTCGGGTTCAGATGGCCTAAACGGGCCGCCACTACCACGCCCACCTGGAACACCACCACTGCCACTGCCCCTGCGCCTCCCACCAGATTCAAGCATGCCACCACCAGATTGCTGAGACGTCATTCCTTCTCTCTGCTGGTATCCACGGGCCTGATATTCGGGTAGAGGGCCACCAGATTGCTGATACACCATCCCACCTCGTTCCTGATATCCAACACGGCCACCTCGGCCGCCATACTGAGGCTGAGGAGCCATTGGACCCCCACCACGGCCTCCATACTGAGGCTGAGGGGTCATAGCACCGCCACCGCGGCCTCCGTACTGAGGGTGAGGGGTAGTAGGACCCCTAGCAGCTCTTTCCCCTTGATATCCTCCACCCTGTGCTGAAGAAGCACTTCCTGCCGTGTGTTGAGCCCCACGGCCAGCACTGCTGCTGGCTTCTTGAGACTCGGAACCCTCTCCGGTGGTTGGAGCTTCAGTTCTCTTCTTCCTCACCATGATGATATCTGAGAAGGGAAAGCTATTAAGAGATCTGCTAGTGTGTGTGTGCATAGTTATCAGAATCCTACGATTCGTATCCCAAATCCTGATTCGTATCCCAAATCTTAAGGAAAACGATTCGTATCTATGTAATGAATCACATTTACAAATGAATCTTATGATTCAAATGTGAATCCTACGATTCGATACTCGTTTCATTGAATCTTACGATTCAAGGGATTCGACTAAGCAAGAATGGTTATAGCCAATAAGCTAATATTAATAATCATTTACCTTTTCACTTTCTTTGTTCTCTCTTTCTTTTATCGCTTGTATTTTTTAAAGGTTATTTAGTATTAATGAAACCTCGTAAGATTTTTTTACGGCTTTGAAAAGGTTTTAAAGATGAGTAAAGAATAAGAATTTAACTAAAGCATTCGACTGTACGTATGGTGCTTGTTTAAATCTTCTTCTTTTTTTAATCTATTTTGGTATTTTTTTCTTCATGAACACTTTCTTAACTTAAGAGATATCTTACCGTGCAAGATTGATGGTTTGGATTTTATTTTATTTTTATATTTTGATTTAAAGATTAAAAAAAATATATTGATACTTTAAACTTATTTAATTATTTACACATCATTTATTTCATATATATATATATATATGTCATGATGTTCTTGATATGATTGTATGATAGACTTACTTGTTATACTACTATAAATGGAAAAATGGATGGTTATGAATAATTACTTTTTTCTTTTTCTTTTAATTTTTAATTATTTTTTATTTTTATTAGAAAAATAAAAAATCCTACAATTCACAATACGATTCACTATTCAATTCGATTCATGAATATGAACGATTTGCGATACGATTCTGATTTTGAAAACTCTGTGTGTGTGTGACTGTGTGTGTGTGATATATATCATGAAAAGTAGTTTTTTACAGGTTGTGCAACAAAAATGGAGAAAAGAATCCCAAGGACACGTTTGGATGTACAAAAAAGGCAAGTAGTTTGAATATTTGGCAGAATAGGTGGCAATGCAAAACCACACCACTTATGAATTTTCAATGCTGGTAGTGGGTTGGAAGGGAAAATTTGGAAAGTGACATCCCACTAAATCGAATCTCCTTCTCTGCCACCTTTTCCAAAATTAAAGAGGCAATTAGGATTTTATGTTCTAAAATACTATAAAGAAACCAACATCCTCATCTGGGAAAAATTAAACAAAAACAAACCGCAGCCAAAAGTCTAACCCTATTATTCCTTAACCATGCATATCACACAGCTTAACACAACATGATGCAAATAAAATCACAGGATAGAACTCAGTTTCAGCATTGATAACCTGATTCCATCCCCGCTCATATTTCAGTCCGTAAAGTACATTTGTTATTATAAAAAAATTGAAAGAACTTACTGTACTAACTCAAAACCAAACCCATAGATCAAAATCTTCAATCAGAATTAGACCGCCAAAATGCAAAAGAGGCTGAAAGTATAATCGGCTACAGTAGTCATGGCGTTTTCTCAAAAATAAAAAATAAAAACCATGATATGATTAGTTGCATGTAAGCTAAATAAGAGACAAAAAAATACTCTGAAAAAGGAAAAAAAAATTCACCTCCTGCTCTCCCTTAACCTTATCACTACGAGAATACAAATCCCAAAATGCCAAAATGCATAAAGAGATCCATCCATCAACCAAAATATTTTAAATGGCAAAACAAAATTCCTCGATAAGCATAAAGTAACTTCTAACAATTCCCTAGAACAACCTTAAACCATGAACGGAGTAAACAAAAGTAACTTCTGAAAACTTAACAAAGAAAAAGCACAAATAATTTCAAGCATATAGAGTCTAGACTTGACAAATTGATATTCAAATACCCCTTGAAATATATCTATATTTACAAAGAACAAAACAACTATTATAAAACCATATACTAGAATTAAAGCCCACAACAATTGATGCCCTTAAATAACCCATAACCACAGGAAGAACAACAGAATGCAGCTGGCATGCATGAAAAGGAGACATTGGCAAATGTACTGAAACATTAACCCTATATCCCATATCACATAAAAATAAGAAGCCCTGTCCATTGAAAATGGAGAAAATAACAATAGGAGCATTCCTCAGACCCTATGTGTTCATGTCACTTAAACAATCATCAGCAGAGTACTACAGAGACTAATCCCACTTACATTAACAACAACAAGGTCTAAAACCATAGTAAGGAAGAAAATGCAGAAACGAAACGCAGAAATACAAGAACCACATGTGTTAATCTCACTTAAGCAACAATCAGAAGATCCTTGCAGAGACTAATCCCACTTACAATACAACAACAATATCTAAAACCCTAATAAGGAAGAAAATGCAGAAACAAAAAGCAGAAAAACCAGAACTATCTGTATTAATCTCACTTAAACAATAATCATAAGATCGTTTCAGAGGCTAATCTGACTTACAATACAACAACAAGATCTAAAACCCTAGTAAGGAAGAAAACAGAAAAATGTGAGCAGGAAATGCCTAATCACATCCATTAACCTCACTAAAATCATGATCAGCACAACAAACACTGACCAATCTCACTTACACTGCAACAACAAGATCTAAAACCCTAAAAACAAAGAAAATGCAAAAAAAACAACTGAACTAAACTTCCAAAAACCCCCCCAATCGCAAATGTATGAAGCAAAAATGAAAAGACTCAGTTCGGATTAAGCAACCAGAGCTCAATAAAACACAAACAAAACTGCGGAAAACCGGAATCTAAGCCCGAAAAACTAACTGAAAAACGAGAACAAAACAAACAAAGAAGAAGAAGAAGAAAACATCACTAGATGGAATGCATGAAACAAAATGAAGAAGATCAAACCACAAAACCTTCGGAAACCCAACAGATCTAAGCAGAAACGAAGGAATAGAAATAGATTGAGAAGGAGAGAAGAAACAATGAAGTGGTAAAACCGCTCTTCCGTACCTGAAAACCGCTTTTCTATTCTCGGAAACTGCTCTCTAAGAGAAGGAAAGTGGTTTTGGGGCAAATGAGAAGCCAAATAAGAAAAAAAAAAAAAAAAACTACTTCTGTCTTCTGATGAGTTAAATGAAAAACCTCCCACAGTGTCTCTAGCGGTATTTTAGGAGGAAATGAATATGGAAAACGACAAGAATAAGACCTCTAAAACCCAGCCTGGGTCCCACTTGGATGATGACATGGCAAGATGGCCCCACTGAGAGAATGACGTGGATGTTATGCAGCGGCGTAACGGATCGGGCGAGTTTTAGAGACGGTTTTTCGGGTGCCTCATGATTGACCACGACCCGTCTCGATTTAGGCAAGTGTTTAACGGGGCCGATTCGGTTGCTGTTGATGCCTTAAAAGGTGTTATTAGGGTATTAATTATCAAAGATTTGCAAATGAGCCCTTGTTCTTTTATAAGGTTTACAAATGTCGAATTCTTGAAGGAAATGTTCTAGATTTTGAAAAAATAGAGTTCTATTTGAGGGTAAAGGTTTCACTTTTAGGAAAACTTGTTAAGCACTAGTAGTTTTAGGGTTTGAGATTTGGGATTTGGGATTTGGGATTTGGGGTTTGGGGGGTTTTTAATAATTAACTATTTTTTGCTAAAAATATCATATTGAAGAAATATTTATCGGCTGATTTTTTTATCGGCAATGATGAAAAAGATCGTAAAAACATAAAATATGAGAGTTTCAAAAATAATAAGAAAATGCAATTCTCCTTTTAATGAGATTTTCCATTACCGATAAAAATAAAATAAAATAAAATAAAATAAAAAATAAAAAAACAATGCCAATGACAACAACAACAATATTTAAAATTGGGAGATTTACCAATTCAAATACTAATCAAGTTTAATTCCTCATAGTATGGTTTCTTCTCTCTCTCTTATTGCCCAGGGAGTTGCATAAAAAAATCCCCTCATTAAGTGAGAGGTCCTATGATTGAGTTCGTGAAGGCCAACTTACTTTGTGTTAATTTCAAACAAAGAAAAAATTAGAAAGAAAAAATTGATTAATATGAAACAAAGAATTAGAGTAAGAAAATGATTAGTATGAAACAAAAGGTTAAAATATTTAATCAAGTATAGTTATTTTTATTACAAGGAAAGAAGAGTACAAATAAGAAGATAGAAAGAGAGTTATGAAGACAATCATACCAATGGACTTCCTTTTCCTAGGATCCATCTCACTAATTGTTCAGTTGATGGGGCACCTCTCTTTAATAGAAACAACGAGGGATCAATACATGGTTGTTGCGCTTATAGCGAGGGACTTGGGTGATTGTTTGTTAATACTTACCAAGAGAAAAAAAAAAAAAAAAAAAACTTGTGAATCGCTAGAAAAAGATACAAAGATAAAAGCAATAATGGGATTTCCACATTGGCTCTTTGCCACTCCGAAGAAAAAGAGAAAGAGGGCATAGAAAAGGGAGAGGGAGAGAGAGAGAGGCGGCTAACGCCCGTGAACGCCACCACGGAGAAAGAAGAAGAAAGAGATGAATAGGGCGGAGAGGGAGGCTAAACAATATTAGGGTTAGGGCTTCCATTGTGTATCTTATATAAGCAAACGGATAACTAAAGAACCTCCTACATTCTCGAAATTACACAACATGCCATGGAAATTAGGGTTTGGAGGTGTAAATTCTACATATAAGACTTGAACCCAAAGTCCAAGTCCTACCAATGGACTCGGACTTGGATCCAAATTTAAAAAAGAAAAAATATCTAATTTCGAAATCGATATTCTAATTTTCCTATAAGGTCATTTAAATATTTATGTCCACGAGTACACACTTTCATCCCTAAATAACTTAATTAGTGTGTAAATGAGAACAATAATAATTCATAGTGGGTAGGTTTATGTGAACAAGATATAATCGATCATAGGTGGGCCCCTTCTATGATAATAGAAGAATTGGGCTAGGTGAGTTGCTAGTCTTGAAGTACTTGTCACTACACAAAAGATAGAGTACAATATGCTCTTCAAAACACCATGGGTTCCTTTAAAAATGCCCCATTGTTGTGAGGTGCATCTAGATGCTTGACAACCGATTGAAGTAAAAACAGATAAATATGAGCATAGAACAGAGGTGGTTCAATAAGAGTATGATCAAATGATCTAATCTTTTAATTATCCTTGGATAAGGGTTTTCTTTAGATAGGGCACGTTTGTGTACACACCCTTTCTGCGAAAATGGGAAATAGCAACGTCAACAAATTCCATAGAAATGAAAACCTTGGAAAAGGATTTTCATAGAATTTAGAAATTCATGTTTGGTGCAAAAAGAGTTTCATCATTGAATTGGTGCTAATACTGTTTGGTGCAGCTGTAGATTCCTTATTGAAAATCAAAATTTCTTATTTGGTGATATAATTTTTTGAAGAAAAATAACATAAAATGTATATTATTTATTCAACATTAAATAATATTTTATATAAAGAAATAAAAAATGAAAGATTTATAGGGTTTTTTGGTTGAAATGGATAAGAGTGAGGAAGAGAGAGAGAAGTTTTCTGAGGAAATCTATTTCTCATACCCCCCCTCCCCCATAGGAAACTCATTTTCACTATTATCAAGGAAAATGCTGACAAGGCAGGAAAATATTTCTGCGGAATTGATCCACACCAAATCCGTGAAAAAGTATTACACAAACATGCCCTTAAAGTTCATGCTCTTGGAGCATCGATGATTTTTCGTGTAGATAGTAAGCTCTTAGATAGCTTGACGCCCCTTGAATCAACCCATTTGTTTCAACTGACTACTCAAGGTGGTTATGGGATCAAAAGGACTAAACACTCCTAAGAACTCTCAAGAACAGTCCTCAAAGTACAAAATGTTTAAACACATAGGGCATGTTAGGGTAACGTCCTCATAGAGGAATCCTCTCTAGTTCTCCTTGATTCCGAGGAAAACCCACGTTTGGGTAAAGAGAGGAAAAGTGAATGAACATTTTTCAAATCTTCCCAACCCATCAAAAATATTCTCTTCCACTGATTTCTCGGTCTCCGCCTCTTCCATCGAATTGTACAAATCCACCGACGTAAAGAAGTACCTGAGTTACATGGAATGACTCCTTTTTCGTGTTTTTCAAACCTTAAATGAAATGACTCATCCCCTCAGAAATCCTCAAAGGGGATAATATGGTTTTAAGAGAATGAAGGAATCATTTCTTGTTTACCAAACGTGCCCTTAAAAATATGTAAATACTAAGAAAAACCAAACACCAAGAGCTCAAGTACTTTACTGAGTTGTGTGCAAAAAAAAAAAAAAAAACAAGAAGAAGAAGAAGAAGGCACTCGGAGCTCAAGTACTCAGAGTGTGTGTTCCCACACCTGGATATAAGGTATAACTTTACTTTTGACATGCTTTGATTGTTTTTTACTAAAATCAAATTATTTTGAAAAATAAGGGTATATAAAGTGCAGGTTGGTACAGAAAAAACTACGATATTCGAACATGAAATAACCAACGGTTTTCATAACTTGAATAAAAGAAATGAAAATGAAAAACAATTATATGAATTGTAAGTGCAAAAAATCTTACAGACTTACTTAGATGATATAAAAACTTCTTTGGGAATGATCAGTTGCCTGAAAACCTGAAAGGGGAGGAAAAGAGAGGGTTAGAAGACCCTGGCTGTTGTCAACGCAAGGCCCTCCGATGCCTAAGTTAGTTCCATAACTCAACGAAGGATGAAGGGGGAAGAAAAAAAAAAGAGCAATCTCTATATATGTTTATTATTATTTTTTTTACCTCATCCCTTTGAGCGTACCTGGTTTGCTCTTTATATAGGCTGAGAGTTTCACTTTTGGATGTGAAGTCTCATCGAACCATGCTTCTTTAATTACAGTCTCATCGGACCCTTCCTGAGTGGAGGAGGTGGAGACAGAAGTCCCATCAGCCAGTACTATGTTCCTTTAGTGGGGTAGGTGAAGGCATTGTCCCATCAGATCTTACCCTGACGACTTGATGTAAACGTAGCCATCGGATAATGATAACTTTTTTATCTCTATCCGATGCATGTCATCATTACTCAACACGTTCTGTAACGTGGTTGAGTCTCCATAGAGGTACAAATATCTGTACTCGTCTCGATAAGCATTCTGGCACTGCTGCCTAGGTAGGAGCACCTGGCCTAGGTGGGAGCACTTGGCCGAGATGAAGAACTTAGCCGAGGTGAAGAATCTGGCCGAGATAAAGCATTTGGCCGAAATGAAGCACTTGACCGAGATGAAGAACTTGGCAGAGGTGAAGAACCTGGCCGAGGTGAAGAATCTGGCCGAGATGAAGCACTTGGCCGAGATGAAGCACTTGGCCCAGGTGAAGAACTTAGCCGAAGTGAAGAACCTGGCCGAGGTGAAGAATCTGGTCGAGGTGAAACATGTGGTTGAGATGAAGCACTTGGCCCAGGTGAAGAACCTGGCCGAGGTGAAGCACTTGGCCGAGGTGGAAAGTGTTTGGCACTATTGCTGAGATGAGATGCTGAGGTGAGGATCGAGGTGGTGCTGATCGAGGTGAGATGGTGCTGACTGAGGTGGGATGACAATCTCGGTATCATGTAGATACCCCCACACAATTGCCCCCTAACTCCTGTCCTCCTAGAGTTCCATAACTCTTGGAGGTCGGGAACTAAGTATTATGATGGGGGAGCCCTTCTGTATATTGAGTTAGGGGCGTGTATGGTATTACAAGCTTTGCCTTGGTGGTGGAGAGAACTTTACAGCTAGTTCCGCAACCGAACTTGCTTCTTCGAGTTCCATAACTTGGTGCTTTGCGTAGTTGGTTATGCAACCGAACTTGCTTCATCGGGATGGCTGCCGAGTCCTGTAACAAGGTGCTTTTGTATGGCTGGTTCTACAACCAAACTGGGGAGATAGCTGGTTCTGTAGCTGAGCTGGAATGATGACTGGTTCTGTAACCGAGCTTGAATAGCAGCTAGTTTTGTAACCGAGCTGGAGCTAGTTCTCTAACCGAGCTCGAATAATGGCTGGTTCTGTAACCGAGCCTGAATTGCAGTTGGTTCTGTTACCAAGCTGGAGCTGGTTTCTTAACCGAGCTCGAATAATGGCTGGTTATGTAACCGAGCCTGACTAGCAGCTAGTTCTGTAACCAAGCTGGGACCACCGAGTCCTGTAACAGGGTTTCTTGACCGTTCAAGGGTTTTTATTCATAGCTTTTCGTAGCTTGGCGAGAATTGAAGCTGTCGTGATTGAAGCTGTCTGAGTCGAGGCTGGTGCTGTCACTGAGGCCACTGCTGGAGTTGTTCGAGCTGGAGCTGTCCGAGCTGAGGCTGGTGTTGTTACCGAGGCCACTGGTGGAGCTGTCCGAGTTGGAGCTGTCCAAAACTGAGGCTGGTGCTGTCACCGAGCTCGCGAAACTGTTGAGATCGAGGCTGGTGCTATCACCGAGCCCACGAAGCTTTTCAGATCAAAGCCGGTGCTGTCACCGAGCCCACAAAGCTTTTCAGATCGAAGCTTTTCAGCTCGGTTGAGTCTAGGGGGAGAAACCGGGGTTGCCCCCTTTTCTTGCTGCTACTGCTGTAGTTGACGAATCAACTCGTCTTTCTCTTGGATAATGAGGTCTTGGGCCCTGATATCCGCGATAAGAGAGTCATTTTCATCGTTTTTGCCATCAATTTGTTGATGGGATCGATGAGACCTGGCTTGCACTAGAGTTTTATCTCGCCGGGGACGCTTTAGTTGAGGATCGATTTGCTGGGGATGCTTGATCAGAATGTTATCTTGCCAGGAAGGTGCTGTCACCCCCCTTGAAGATGAACCTAACTGAGTGATAGGCCCCTTAACGCTTGCTGGACCAGGCCTTTCTCCGTATCTCTTCTTGCGATGGGCCGGCGGTTGTTCTTGCTGTACCGGCGACAGCAGCACTGGCACTACCTCCTATAGTATCGTCGGCAACGATATTAGCGATGGTGGTAAGGCCCTTGATGATTCTCCGCCTTTCTTAACTTTTGGAGACATGGCGTTTTTTAATCGTCCCCACAGACGGCGCCATTTGTAAGTGCAAAAAATCTCACGAACTTACTTAGATGATATAAAAACTTCTTTTGAAAGGATTAGTTGCCTGAAAACCTAAAAGGGGAGGAGAAGAGAGGGTTAGAAGACCCTGGCTACTGTCAGCGCAAGGACCTCCGATGCCTACGTTAGTTCCATAACTCAACGAAGGATGAAGGGGGAAGAGAAAAAGAGCTATCTCTGTATATATTTATTATTATTATTATTTTTTACCTCCTCCCTTTGAGCGTACCTGGTTTGCTCTATATATAGACTGGGAGTTTCACTTTTGGATGTGAAGTCCCATCGGACCATACTTCTTTAATTGCAGTCCCATCGAACCCTTCCTGAGTGGAAGAGGTGGAGACAGAAGTCCCATCAGCCAGTACTGTGTTCCTTTAGTGGGGGTAGGCGAAGGCATTATCCCATCGGACCTTACCCTGAGGACTTGATGTAGACGTAGCCACCGGATAATGACAACTTTTTATCTCTACCCGATGCATGTCATCATTACTCAACACGTTCTGTAACATGGTTAAATCTCCATAGAGGTACAACTATCCGTACTCGTCTCGATAAGCATTCTGGGACTGCTGCCTAGGTTGGAGCACCTGGCCGAGGTGAAGCACTTGGCCGAGGTAAAGAATCTGGCCGAGATGAAGCATTTGGCTGAGATGAAGCACTTAGCCGAGATGAAGAACTTGGCCGAAGTGAAGAACCTGGTTCAGGTGAAGAATCTGGCCGAGATGAAGCACTTGGCCGAGATTAAGCATTTGGTCGAGATAAAGCACTTGGCTGAGGTGAAGAACCTGGCTGAGATAAAGAATTTGGCCGAGATGAAGCACTTGGCCGAGGTGAAGAACCTGGCCGATGTGAAGAACCTGGCCGAGGTGGAAAGTGTCTGGCACTATTGCTGAGATGAGATGCTGAGGTGAGGACCGAGGTGGTGCTGATCGAGATGAAATGGTGTTGACCGAGGTGGGATGACAATATCGGTATCACGTAGATACCCCTACACATGAATGAAACACTTCTGAACCAAATGGATCAATACCAAACTTCTTGTTCTATTAAGAAGTTTGGTATTGATCCTTTAACGACTCGTATACACTAATACCAAAGTATCCGGCAGACTTTCACGCATATCTTCTGAAAGCTATCTTCAAGTAGATGTTAATGGACTTCAATATCGCCCTGATCAGAGCCGTATTAAGTGAAATATGAGTTCTGAAAGTTTGTTATCTTATTTATAGCAGAGACAAGACTTCTCCATGCCATGACAAGTACTATCCACGCCTGAATCTTCAATTATAAGCATGGGAAGTACCATTCACTCCTGAACCTTCACTTGCAGATGTAGGGAATTTTGCCCAAGCTTAATTTTTCACTTGTAGGCATGGAAAGTCCTGTCCAAGCTTAGTTTTTTTACTTTTAGAAGTAGGAAACCTCATCCAAGCTCAGGTTATTGTTTTGTCTTGTTCTTGGCATCCCTAACTCTGTTTTCTTCGTGGTTTGAATTAACCTTCCTTCATCTCGTCCTTGGTTTCTTGAATCGTTGAAATCATTTTCCTTGATCCTACATTTTTTTTTTATGGATTTTCAACTTTCTGTGAAACTCACTTTTTCTAAAAAAAAAAAAAAAAAAAATTGAAAATCTTAATTTCTTTCTTTTAATAGAGATAACTTGCTCCTCTGCTCGTATCCTGTTATCAACTGTCTTCACATTGTTGCTCTGGCAATTCTCACATTCAAATACCTCAAATTGATTAGTAAATCCCTGTCAATTGCCTCCCATAACTTGTTAAAATTCATGTAGCTGATAGTGCAAACCACATTTTCTTTTGCACTTGGGGAGACACCAAATTAGAGCTCTATGTATTATTGCAAGTCATGGTTGTAAATAACATGATTAAAGAGGAATGGAGCTACAACTATGGTTAGTTTGAATATACTAATAAAAAAAATAAAAGAACAATTTTGAATAGGGGTGTAACGGTTCGATCAACCGCATGTTTTGAAAAAACTATTAACCGAACCGTATTTTACAGTTTTCAATTTTTAAAAACCATAAGCGTAACTGTACCTTAAAAAATAGTTAAAAAACCAAACCGCAGTTAACTGTATTAAATGATTCAATTACGGTTAATTATTACTTAAAATACATATATTTTTTGTTAGAATGCAAAATACATGTTTAAAAGTCAAAACCAAATATCCTAGGTAACAAATTACATAATTCTAAAATACTAAAATAGCATTAAAAAGTTCACATGGACAAATGAAATAATAAAGTGCATTTTTCCAACAAACACGACCTTAATCCTTTACTTTTCCCTCATTCGTTTTTTGTTTCAATGATTAGGGCTCAAAAGTTAAAATGAGTTATTTAAATTATACAAAATTACACGATACCCCCTTTTTTTTTTTCTTTTTTTTTTTTTTTTTCCTTTTAAATTGGGGTGTAACGGATTGGTTAACCGCATGTTTTAGAAAAACGGCTAACAAAATCATACTTTACGATTCTATTCAGTTAATAATTGTGAGTCGAGACTGAAAACCGAAATCGAACTGCAAAACATTGTTTTCGATTTTAATAACCGTAACCAAAATCAAGAAACACGATATTAATTGTTAGTTTGGTTCGGTAGGTTAGACGATTTTTCAAATTTTTTTTACGCCCCTAATTTTGAGGAATTGTCACAAAATGATAGGTGTACATAGATGCCATCTAAGGACAAAGGGGAAAATGCGTACACATCCGTATCTCCAACAGATACTTCTTAGGAAATGACACTTGAGGCTTTTGATGATATGGCATGACTACTTTTTGTTGTCATCTAAGATGATGGACAAACTTGTGGATAAAAACAATTAGCGTTTTGACAACTTGCATTGTCCAATAATACTCGAGCTTTTTTATTAATAAGACTCTAGGTTTGAGTTCACTGGATTATTTTTTATTTTTTTAAGGTCATTCATCTAAAACTTGGTTCAAATACAATATCCTGTAACTTAGACCTAAGTTTTAGATTCAAGTACATGTCAAGTTCAAGTTCACTATGGACTTAAACCCATTTTCGCGCTCCAGATAAATCTAGGGGGCTCCAGGGTCAGATGAATCCGGGCTCAACTAGAAACCTAGCTCACTACGAGCAAGGTTCAGGCCTTCAGTTTTAATTATCGGGCTGAACTGGATCTAAATTTTGGGCCAAATTAATATTTCGGTAGACTTGGGTTAAGTAATAAAAACCCAAAGCCCGACAATAAGAAAAATGCATGTAGTTTAGTAACCGATTTGCTCGAATAAGTCATAGAAAGGTTGGCACAGCCTAACGTGATTGATTAAATTGGCATGCAAGAGACTCTTTCTAAGAGAAAAGTTAAAAGTCAGTTTTTTTTTTAAAGAAAGAGTAAAATTTTGTTCCTACTTACATGATGCAGAAAGATCGAATGATGATCAAGGAAATTTTTATTTCTCTTCAGTTGTAGTGGAGGTTTTGGGATTAAACTCTTAAGATTCCATGGTGCTCAAAATGATAGATTCAACTCAAAAGTGATCAAAACTGATTTCCTTCCTTTAATAACAAATGTTCTTGGTGATACAATATATATTTGACTAATGATCGAATCTTATTCCAATGAAACTAACTTTATAGCTATAACTTCACTTTTGGAATAAGGCTGCATAACCTTTTATATCGAGTCATACGTTTTTTGGTTTTGCATATCAATCAACCTATGGTGGTAAAACTATCTGGGGTTGTCCGTAGGCTGGGAGTAGCATATCTAGGCGTGACCCGACTTTAGAAACAGTGGCTTATATCTAGCTCAAGCCCACATGGGTGGTAAGTGTCTAACCTGAGCGTGGGCCAAGCTCAAACCGTCACATGCGAGGCCCATCCATTTGGTTAATCGAGCGTAAGCTTAATTAAAGCATGATTAAAGTAAATGAGAATTTAAAAAAAAAATGGAAGAAAATAAAGTAAGGGAAGGGATGTCTGCAGTCTTTTGTTCTGTTAGATCATTTAGATAGCTGTCATGGTGGATTCATTAGATCAACAGTCTTATATATCTGAATCATGGCCTCACATGGATGAAATTGGATGCCTTCAAACCATACATTCATAAAAAGAAAAGATAAGAACTCTTTAAAAATAATTTCAAGATTTGTGAAGAAGAAGAAACAAAAATATAGCATACCTCTTGCAAGTTGCAACTTACTGTGATGATTTTTCAATTATTGCCTTGTTGGTTGACACTTGACTGTAGATATCTTAAGGCCCAAAAAGAGAATCAGGGAGAGAAAAAGAAGAAAAGAGTTTGATAGAAAAGTGAACCCTTGGAGGAAAAGAGTTTTGACAGAAAAAAAAGATTGTGAAAGTGGGGAAGAAAAAGTGGTCATCCAAGGTGGGAAGGTTAGAAGGCTTTATGTGAGAATGGGATGATGAAAGGGTATTTATTTAGGAAATAAAATCCATTGATTGCATAATTCAAGGGGCAAAATATCTTATGTGAATATTTTTATGGGGAAAGTTTATAAAGAGGTCTAGATTTCTTGGCTCATTTCTAAAAAAAAACTAAAATGATGATTTGAATATTTCAAGATAATATAATTTTTTTCACAATTCTTTCAATCAATTCCTCTCCATTAAAAAAATCTAAGAAATGACAAAAAGGCAAATGACCTAGTGGTGCCCACTTCAACTATTTTTATATATGGATTGTTAAAAAGTGGGGACTTCAACCTACCAAAAAATTAGTTTTATTAAATGGTTATGATCATCAAAATCAGAATGATTAGTTTTGGGGAGAAAAGAGGTTAAAAAAGACAAAAACCTATCACAAGAGAAGGGTATTTGAGTTATTCCTCACAATTTTTTTTTTATGAAGAGGACTTTTTTTTTTTTTACTATCAGACGGTTCCCAACCCTTTGGGCTGGACTAATCCGTCCGGACCAGAGGGAAGCCGGGTAAACTCCCCTGTAGCCCTAGTGCGGTAGTGCAGTTTCGAATCTATAACCTTTCGATGCAAACCGTGGTCCTAGACCACTTAAGCTACTCCTTGGGTTTTATGAAGAGGACTTGATTTAAAGAATTGTGAAAAACTTTTAAGCTTTTTTTTTATTTTTTATTTTTAATACTCAAATCTTTATTTACTTTAAAAAAAAAAAATTGAGCCAAAAGTTAAATACCTTTTTGAAGATTTTTTGTATTTTTCTACATACAGTTCTCATGAGAACTATGCATCCACATCCATAGGAGTGATTTTTCAAGGTGGGTCCTACCTTTCAAACAACCCAGATACACGGTTCTTATGATGACTGCATGCAGGAGATCAAAATCTATGTTATATTTAATTAGAGATGTTTTTTCAAAAGAACACTTCAATTATTGCAAAGGGCATTTGCAGTAGTTTGGGAAGATTAAATGTTTTTTATTTTTGAAAAAAAAAAAAAAACCATTGATTGCTCATATTAGGGGCATAATTCCTTTAACTTAGGTATGCACTACTATCAATTGGGTAGGCCTCGGCTGAGCTTCAGACTTTTATCACTAAATCTAAGCCCAGCTAAAATATTGAACACCCCGAATTGTAATGCTAAATCAAAGTAGTAAAATATGTCTCAGGGCCAAAGGCTCTTGGGTTGGCTAGGCGGGAGATACCTTGGATTGTATATACACACACACAAAACGGGTTGGATTGTGCCTCAGCTAACCTAAGCCCGGAGCACCCCTAAAATCTACAACTTAAACTTGAAATAATATTAATAGGAAACCTAAAGTTTTAGCGAAAGGCATTTGGGGCTTTAAAATGTAAATAACAAGAGTTTCATCTAACCCAATGAATGCAAAGACAACTAAAATAAAAACATCTACTTTACAAGCACCTATACAAAACAAAATTCTCCAGTATTTGGAAACTGAAAAAGATAGACTTTTCGTAGACTCAAGAATCAAGCTGCTTTTCTCCCACAACAAAACAAATCTAGAACACACAAAACAATCCATATTTCATAGGTTGGACCATCCACAAACCAGAGAAAATGCAACGAAGAAAGATTGTCGTATGGCATTTTTTTTCGAAAAATACTTTATGGTATACAAATTGTTTCAAAGAAATTTATAGTTTTCCATTAAGCGAAATGCATAACTAAGGGCACGTGTTGTGCGGCTGATTTTCTGTGGAAAAAATGAAGATTGCAGAAAAGCTTTTCCATGTTGTAATAGAATGTGTGTTTAGTATGGCCGCTTTTTCTCGAGAGAAAGCATAAAAATGAGCTACATCTTTTGCAATTATACGAAAATTTTTTTGGGGGAGAGAGACGGTTGGGCTTAGAAAAAATCAGGCGGAGGAGGAAATAATCCGTAGAACTGATTTTCTGAGGACGTACTCATTACTAAAATCTAAGTGGGGCCATCCGCAAGTGCACCTTCATAAAAATGCCAAAGAAGGGAAAAGAGGAATTAATCATCATAATCATCGCTTTCTCCATATCTTCTTGTTAATTATTCAAATTAGACAATAAGTGATCATCTGGAATTCATCATAGCCATTGAATTCAAAGCGGTGAACATATAGAATATGCTCTGATTGTAGAGTTCTTAAATCTCCTTAGTTCTACATGTACATTTCAACTCCTATGTTGCAATGGAGTAAAGAGGATTTCTTTGGGGGAAAAACATTTTTTTCAAAAATGTATATGAAAGCTTAAATAATGATGTAACGATACATGTAACAAGTTTTTAATAGGGGCGTCTCTCAGTTGTACTCAACCCGTTAAGGATATGGGTGTGTGAGTGGAGTGCGTGAGTTCAAATTCGCAATATTAAAAAAAAAAAAAAGTATTTAATAAGGGTAAAGAGATAGTATCCCTACCAAGTACTTATTGTAAGCTTGAGACGAAACGAAAATTTGATCAGGAAAGAATTAGCCGCTAGAAATGAAATCACAAACCTTATGCTAATTAGGATTGAGCATGCACCTGACATGGAGTTTTGAGATCATCTTAGCCTAAAAGCTGAGAAAGGTGTGAGTTTTGAGATCATCTACTAGAGATTGATCTTGGTCTATTTCACATCATATGATTCAAAGGTAAGGATGGACACCCTAATTATCGAGTGAGATGCTGAAAGGCTGGATCAACTAGATTGAAACTCATAGGCCAATTTTTTCAGCACCAAAACCTTTCTTTGTTCAGAACTTCAGATCATGCTCTTATTTATGGTAAATGGGAGACAAGATGGAGAGAAAACAATAGGGAGATTTCAATATCTTTTCCCTCTCACAAAACCATTCATACCTCCATGTGAGGGGCGATACTTTTGTTGGTTGAGGTCCACAAAAATCATATCACGTGTGGGCCCCATCAACAAATTCCAACACATATGGACTTACCATTACTTTTTAAAAAGTGTGTTGAGACAGTGTGTTTCATAAGCATCTTGAATTTTTTTAGGCGTTTTGAATGTTTCTTTGTTCTCCTCCTTACTCTATTTTTGGGACCATGAAAGGGTAAATTCTTAAAATGTGGAAGATTTTATGGCATCCCATCAAAATGGTAATGAATAGGGTTGTCAATAGGCCATTCCTGGACATGAGAAATCTAAAATTTGGATAGTATGAGAAAAAAACCCATGCCAATTTGTTTGAATTCCAACCTTGATGAACCCATTATGTTAAAGGAAAAAAAATGTGAAATTATCATATAATATGATCTAGGTATAAGACAAGAATGATGCTCCTGTAGTTCACTTTGCTTGATTTGGTTGTTCTCTTTTTCCTTTTTTCTTTCTTTTCATAAATAATTTCATTCTAATAAGAGTAATATAAAATCTTTCCTTTTATCATAAATTTTCAAGATTGGCACAGGATGTTGGCGCCCACATCCCACCTCTTGGCTTCCTATCATCAACCTTCTTATATCATCAATCTAAGTCCATTTCACTCATTTTTCTTGTCTTGAAAATCAGGATCGACCAAAAAATTTTGACTCACTCAGTTGAGGTTGTTTTTATTTTTAGAGTTTATTTACAAATTTGAGCTTTTGCCTCTTGATAAAAATAAGGGATTTTTTTTTTTTTTTTTTAGAGTTTGTTTAGCTAAAGCGGATGAGATGGACTATGTAAAGTTTAGTTTTGGATTAAAATAACCTTACAAGATTTTCAAAATGGCGCAAATGATCGGTTTTATATTCTAATTTTTTAAAGGTGTGCCACAATTTCCAAGGGTAAGCTCCAATTAACTCATGAAATAAAAGCTTTTTTCTATAATCTGACCAAATAAACTGATTATAAATTAGAATATAGAAGTTAGAGCTTTAATTTTAGGGATTTTTACCAAATAATTAAGCTTATAGTGTAATTAATTAATTTTATGAAGAATGATAACAAAACCACCATTTAGTTGTTCGTACTTTTTTTTTTGACGAAATTACCCCAGTTGACGATATTGCCAACTACCTGTATTTAAACCCACGAATTTTTTTCTTCTCTTTGTGTTCTTGGGGGATTTTCTTTTGTAACAAAATTTAGGCTTTGAAAATTATTCAATCAACCGCCAAGAACAACAACCAAAAGAGAACAAAATATCACAGTGAGCAACATCTTCACGAAGAATAATAAGAAGAAAATTCGTGGGTTTAAACACAGGAAGTTGACAATATCGCTTAGTTGGCGATATCGTCAACTAGCTATGTTTAAACCCACCGAATTTTCTTCTTCTTATCCGTGAAACACTCTTCTATCTTTGGGTCTTCTTCTTGAAACCCACAAACAACTCACCATCCAATCCAATTTTCAGTCTACATTTTATTCAATGATACAACCAAAAACATCCATAACAGGTTAATCCATGAAACGGACGAATGGGTAAAAGAGAGAAGAGAGTTTTACGAAGAAGAAGAAAATTCGTGGGTTTAAACACAGGCAGTTGACTAAGTTGGTAGTATCGCCAAATGAGGTAATTTCGTCAAAAAAAGGTACGAACAACTATATGGTGGTTTTGTTATCTTTCTTCATAAAATCGATTAATTACACTATAAACTTAAATATTTGGTAAAAATCCCTTTATTTTAAATCTTAAATTAATTATCTCATTAATTAAAATAGAGCTTTCAAAGGGCCCCTAAACTTTGCACTCAAAATTACTGTTATACAACATTTTAACTGCCGTGAAATATTATCCTGTCATTCTTTTATCATCCTTAGATCTGCCAAAATATATATATATATCTTTCTTATTGGCCATCCCAAAAACAAATCAACGGATCGGCGTTGATCATCTAACCGTCAAACAAAAGATCTGAGAGCACCTCCAATAGCTCTTTCATTTCTCCACCTCAGCCAGCAACGGTCATAAATGGCTTTTCACTTTGTTTCCAACAGAGCCTCCAAATCCACGAGGCATTTGACATGGTGTTTGATATGCCAAATTTGGCATACCAAAAAGTAAACTTCAAATATTTACTTTAAACAAAATAATACATATGTTTGTTGCATAGCGATGCTTTGCATGTTGCATTTGAAGCCATTTGGGATGGTGTCAGTGGCTGTTTGGGATGGAACTCAGTGAATGTTCCACTGCTTATAGCGGTTGTATTTATTTATTTTTTTATTGGACTTTTTTTTCATTTTTAATGGGTAATTTAAATTGTGATAATTTGATAATCTCTTGGAGCTTGAATATCTATAAATTATGAGTGTTTGAAGTCCTTTTTTTCCTCATTTACACTGTGGATTCTCAATTCTCTCAATTTTCTAATTTTTCTACCCAATATTCACAATATTTCGGTGAGGCATTCGAATTCCCTACTAATGACGCCTCAAAGAAAAAGGCTGTTGGTTGAGGTGTTGGCTTCAATATAGAAGAAAACCGTTTTCTCATCAGTTCGTGGTTGAACACCAGTCTAAATGCTGTGCATGGAAATGAGCAGAAACTTGAGGCTTTTTGGGAACGAGTGGGAGAATACTATCACAACAATAAGCAATTTCACAGTGATCGAACGGACAAAATGTTATCACAACGATGGCAAAAGATTCAAGCTTCTGTCGACAAATTTTGTGGATGTCTTGCCACAATTATTTCCAGAAATCAAAGTGGCACGAATGAATAAGATAAGGTAAAATTAAATATAGAGGATTTTACAGAAAAGATCCCGAAATATAGTCATTTATCCTGAAAGGTCATCGCAAATTGTGTAGTACTAATGAGGTTCTCTCACCAATTTTTTATATTTTTTATACTTTTTTCTGAGCGACGATAGTGTCACCATGGGCGACGCTAGCGTCGCTCGTCAGAACATCTTCTAATGTCTTCTTCTTCCTCTTCTCCTCTTATTTCTCCATATGGGATTTGCAAAGAGAAAACATTTGATTGTACAATTAATATGTACACACGCATAATTCTTGTGTTACTTGTGCAACAAATTCTATTTGAGATTTGAGATTTTGCTTTTTGTTTGGGGAATTCTAAATTCTTTCAAGACAAAGAATTCTGAGAAATCTTCCAAACAAGAAGGCCCTATAAGGCTAGTTTTTCAAATCTTCTTTTCACATGCTTGCATTGTTTGTTTGACTGATCAATTATAGCATGGTGGTACAAGCCGGAGTACATCATCAACAAATTGAACACAAACTCGGTGATAACGACACCTTGCGATAAAGAGATTTTACCCAGCAACTCTTCCACAACGCAGCGGCCGTACACTTTGAGGGGGTATGCTTATTCAGTTGAGAAAGCCAAACTCCACCTTCCTACCATCGGTTTCATTTCATGTATAGAATGCTAAGAACAGTTGAGCACCTAAACATACACCGTATCCATCTAGACACGTCGATAAAATTGAATTTGTTACACAAGTAACACAAGAATGATGCTTGTGTATATATATATATATATATATATATATATATCAATTGCACAATCTAATGTTTCCTCTTTGCAAATCCCATATGGAGAAATAGGAGTAGGAGAGGAAGAAGAAGAATATTAGGAGATGTTCTGACGAGCGACGCTAGACATTGACGAGACATGAGCGACGCTAGCGTCATTCCTATCAAAGTTGAAAAAAAAAAAAGAAGGAAATAAGGCCCGACGGACCTCATTAGTGCTACACAATTTACGAAGACCTTCCGGGATAAATGACTATATTTCATGATTTTTCTAGTAAAATCCTCTTAATTATATATATGTGAATTTTTTTTCTTAATTTGAGCTTACATTTAATTTTCAAATTGCAGAAGCAAAAAAAGTTTACGAACATCTATATAGGTCAAGATTCACCTTGGACCATGCTTGGATCTTGTTGATGCACGAACTGAAGTGGATACAACTGCAGCAACAATTACTAGAGAAGACATCCGTAAAAAGAGTAAAATCTTCAACTTCTGGCTACTCATCATCTTCTAATCCAAGCACTCTCATAAATACTGAGGAGGATGAGACAATTAACAATGCGACCACCAGACAGAAAGGCTGAGAAAAAAAAGATGAAGCAAACCACTATCAATGAGCTAACACCTATTGCAGATCTTATCCAAAAAATGATGGATGACAAAAAGGAAAGAGAAAAAAAAAAAAAAAAAAAAGAGAGCTTTTTAAGCAAAAAATCGAGCAAGATGAGAAGAAGGTGCAATTAAAGAAAATACAAATGGAGATGGAGATGGAGATCATGAGTATGAATACGTCCAATTAATGTCTGATGAGCAACAATAATACTATGCTAAAAAAAGACTTGAAATTCTGAGAGGAGGGTTAGGTCGTGGTTTCTGAATTGTATTTTATTTTTAGAATTAATATGTATTTTTTTATTTTTAATTAATGAATTATTGTTTGTTTAAATATAATATTGTACTTTAATTTTATAAAGTTGTCATATCACTAGCCATTTTATAGTCGTTGGAGAAAACTAGCCGTTGAATATTTCATATATATAGACCACTCATCTCAAAATTTCTTACACCCAAACTTCTTACTTCTTTTCGTCTCAAAATAAGAAAATATTTGGTTCATCACTTCGGAGATGTCTCAAAATTATACTGATTCCTCTTCTGATACGACGAATGAGCTATGGCATACCGTCATAAATTCTGATTCGGACGAAGAGTTGCAGATGTTGTGTAGGGCTGCTCTAGAAGAAGAAAGAGAAAACTTACGAAGGAGAATGAGATTACCCAGTCTACACTCCCTCTCAATTTTGAAGGAGGTTTCGAATGCGTAAACCTCTATTTCTTCGAATTGTAAATGCGGTGGAGGCGTATGACCCATACTTTCAACAAAAAAGAAACTGTGTAGGTAGTCTTGGTTTATCAACTCTTCAAAAAGTCATAACTGCAATGAGGATGTTTGCTCATGGAGTTGCGACGGATGCTGTACACGATTACGTCAGGATCGCTGAGAAGTACCTCTATAGAATCATTGAAAATGTTTGTTCAAGCGATCATTGATGTTTTCGGCAACGAGTACTTGAGAACACCAAATAATGTTGACATTTGTAGATTGTTATCAGAAGGTGAGAGACGCGGGTTTCCTGTGATGCTAGGTAGCATAGACTATATGCACTGGAAGTGGAAGAGCTGTCCAGTTGCGTAGAAGGGCATGTATGCTCGTGGAGACCACTGCGAGCCTTCTTTGATTTTTGAAGCCGTGGCATCGTATGATCTTTGGATATGGTATACTTTTTTTGGACTTTCGGGATCGCACAATGATATCAATGTGTTGGATCGATCTTCTATATTTACTGACCTCGCTGAAGGCCGAACTCCTCCCGCCAACTACTCAATCAATGGTCATGAATATAAAACTGGCCACTATCTTGCTGATGGCATATATCCATAATGGGTGACATTTGTAAAAACAATTTCATGTCTTAACGGGCCAAAGGCCACAAATTTTGATGCAGCTCAAGAGTCTGCAAGGAAGGACGTGGAGCTTGCGTTTGGAGTGCTACAGGCATGTTTTGCAATTGTTCGTGGGCTTGCTCGTTTTGGGGATCGTCAAACGCTTCAGCATATAATGAAGGCATGCATCATAATGCATAACATGATTGTCGAAAATGAACGCGATAAAAGCCTTCCACCCAATTACGATGCACGAGGGTGAACGTGGTGACCTTGCTGTGTCACGTGATCACATTGCAGAATTTTAAGATTTCATTCAAAACCACTTGCGTATTCGCGACAAGAGAACACATTATCAACTCCAAGCCGATCTGATTGAGCACCTGTGTCATTTACAAGGTCAATATAAAGAAGCTTGTAATTAACTATAATATTATGTAATTTGATTTTACTTTTTCAATAAAAAATGAGTTTCAAGTACAATTTGTGTATTAACTTTAATAACATTTAAATCTACAAAATCTCATTAAATATAAATAAGATATATGTAATAAAGCAAATGGAGATTTAACAAAAATGAATAAAATAATAATGTGACATCTCTCTTGGAGTTGTTCAAGTGAGATGCCAAATTTACGTATATATATATATATATTTTGCCATATAAGTCTTTTATTTAAAAAAAAAAAGACATATCCATATTTGAATTGGACCTTGTAGATGCTATTAGGAATATAAATTCAATTGATGGTTCGGATTCCCTAATTAAAGATTTGCTGTTAGAAAGATGGGCACGGACTCTTTGGGTCCAGCCAATTTTGATGGCCATCATCCAGGCCATCCATCTGATGGGCCATGATGGTCAAAATACGGAAGGTCACACCAGTCAATGCTCCGCATTAACTAGTAGTTGGTCTCGAGATGTGATTCTTGATATTGACGGCCAGATGTTGACCAGATGAAATTGAAATCGACTGGATATGGTGGGGCCCACCTGATGAGGACCGCTAACGGCCGTGACATGCTGTCGGTTGACTATTGGTCATCTGCGGGGCCCACTGCGTGGCCGTACATGTACTTTTCAACAGTCCTTTTAACGTCCCAACGTCCCCACGGCAATATATGGTAAGCAATAAAATAAAAAAGTGATAATTTGGAAATGGTCCCAAAGTATTTGGATAATTTAGTAGAAGGGTTTTATGAAATAGAAATGGCTTTCAAAACCAATGGATCTCATAAGTTTTTTTTTTTTTTTCAATTGGGTTTACCTTTTCGGCAAAATCGACGAGTTGATTATATCTTTGAGTAAACTACTTTCTATTGATGAAAAGCTTCTTGCATAACAAAAAAAAAAAATAAAAAAATAAGAATTTCAGGGGAGGGAAAATTTGACGGAGAAGGAAAATAAAGGCAAGGGGAGAGGAGGGGAGGGAAAATTAATTTTACATACTCTTGTTTGGATAGTAAAAAAGTAGTGAAAAAAAAAGTGAAAAAGTGTAATTTTATTTGTTTGTGAGGTATAGAGACAATTACCATTTTATCCTTACTTTTGTAGAAGCTTTAAAATTATATTTCACAGACAAAATGGCAGTTCAGTAATTTGACTCTGAATTCTCCTCTTTCCATCATATTTGTCCCCTAATTTTGAAAGGAAAATTTTAAAAAATTTACCTCCAAATTTTCTTCCCCCACTTTTCCTCCCTCCTTCCCAAACACCATAAATTTCAACATTCTATTCATTTTCCCTTTTTTTTCTATTTCTTCCCAAACGTTATCTAATTTACTTGGTTGTTGTTACAAAACTAACAAAATGCAAGAAATTTTTTGTCTGCGTACGTGCTCCTACGGTAGGATGCATCGGGGAAAAACCCATGACACGATGGGAATGCTAATGAAATCCATTTGATCATATAGAATGGATTGTTGAGATAAATGCATTTTGGGTTGACATCGTGGTATTACTTCAAAAAATTGATGGAGAATCGGACCTTCAAATTAACATAGTGGCAATGGTCAGGTTAAGTATGTGACTATCCCTAACACACTCATCTTGAAGGGAGGTTTAATAGTGGTTTCTTTTTCCTCCAGATTTCAACAAGTATGGATTTCTAGATTTTGACTTGACCGAGTCTGGGGCAATTTCGGGCAACCCGTTTATAATACTTTTACATGTTGTAGGGTTTTCAATTGTCTGGATTTTAGACACATAATCATAAATTTAAGCATAAACAAATGTAATATTGTCAAGTCCAAAGTTAAGATAAGATCTAATTTCTACCTTTAGAGAGACTTAGATCTAATTTCTACCTTTTGAGAGACTTAGGTAATGTTTGGATCGTTTTAAGTTTGGGTCTTAATGTCTTGTTGCTTAAGCGCTAAGATAAAAAAACTAAATAAGATTGTTTGGTACGCAATACCAATATGTCTTAAGCGCTAAGATGACTTGTTATTTAAGACGAGATTTATCTTAATTCTAGGAGCTTGAAATCCAGCTCCTGGAATTAAGACCCTAACATCTTAAGCGGTAAGACACTTCAAGACTTTAAAATAATTTTAAAATTCCCGTAATTCCTTCTTCTTGTTTTGGATCCAAAGTCAAAGGTAAACTTTTTCTTCATCTTCCTTTCTTTCTCATCCCCTCTCTTTTCTTAGGTTTTTTTTTTTTTTTTTCGTTTGGTATGGAAAATTGGATATTTGGATTTTATTGAAGTTTGATTTATTAATTCATTGTAATTTTTGGGTTTGCCCAAACTCTATTGGTTTAAAGAGATTTAGCATTGGATTCCATGTTTGGTTTGGTTAATAGGTTTGTGGAGTCTACTCATAGGTTTATGAAACGATCTGTGTATTGAATAAGATGCAATACCAAACAGTCTTATTCAATTCAGATCTCATAGCGTTCAGGTGTTGCCAAACGATCTAATTACAGAACAGCTAATAAGATCTTAAACTCGCAGCTCTAATAAGATCTTAAACTCGTAGATCTTTTTCAGACAGATTAAGACGTCAAAAAAATAAGACGATCCAAACAAGGCCTTAAACTCACACACTAATCACACAGTCTCCCTTACAAGCCCAAGGTCAAACATCGGATAAATTTGGATTGAAGTAAAATCTCAAGGGCTTTGACATATTAGCCTTTCATTAATCAGAATATACTAATTTCATAACCTAAATTTAGATGATGTCACCATAGTCACTTGACTTGACTCAATATTTGTTTAAAACCCTTTTTTTGTTCCTAAATCCCATGATATCATGGGAACATTGTATGTCAAAAAAACTGATCAATACCATAATATCACGACTTTTATGAAACATAATTGAAAATCTTTTTTTCGAATTATAGAACCTGAGAAATGGTGGGTGGTTGGATGTGTAATTACTTTTCACAGAGTGACATTTCTCGTATTGTATAAAAAGCGGATTTCACTTATCGGTGGCAAAAAGTATATGATAAATCTCATGATTTCATAGGACTATCCAATGATATCATGGGATATGCCATAAAGAATTTAAGAAAAAAATGTTGACTAAAGTTGAGCGACTCTTATTTTCTAAATGTCAGTCATAAAATTGAAAAAATCGAGTTTAAGAAGGACTAATATATCACAACCCCAAATTTCAATTAGGCTGAACCATTTAGGTGGCCCATACACGATAAGACACACGCATTTGTCTTGGGCCGCTTGGATTTTTATACAATCCTATGCATATTCATTATTATGATTTTTTAATATTTTTATTAACAGGCAGTTAACCTAGTAGTGGAATAAATTTGCATTTATATAAAATTTAAGAATGCCTCATCTTGTGGATGATATGTTGGTTTTGTGGTACCCCACCCCACACCTGATTAACTATTATATAAGCGTTGATGCGTTGTTAGATTCTTAATGATATTTTAGAGTCTTCCGATAGGAAAAAAACAAAAAGAATGCCATGTATTGGAAGGCATGTATTTTGATTGATTTGAGTTTTAATAGGTAGGGGCTCGCCGGGGATTTCTCAAGACTAACGTCGATCTTGTACTTATATGGATGTGCATATCTGGATCTTAATTAACGTGCGTCCAATGATCACAGCCATCCAATAAAAGTCCAGTGTTAACCACGTTTAAAGCCTAAATTCAACGGTCAAAGATCTGGATCAACACACAAACCAAAGCCCTTTTCTGTTTCCTGGAATTAAGGACATGGCAACGCATGATAATTCCCATAGCTTAGAGAGTTCTAACGTTTTAAGAGGCCAGCACTACAAATCCATCAGATGGGCCCACCACCCACCCACTGATGAGATCTAAACCATTTGAAATCACTGATATATGTGCTCGATCATATTCTTTTCCTATTGATCACAAATAAAGCATGTGATTCTGTTCTCTTTATTTATTTTTATTTCAATTATCGGATTTAGACCAACTAATCCAACAATAAGACCAGTTTAACCAAAGGGGTTGGCCGAGTGGTCAAGACCACGGATCTTTCCTCTTTCGGAGTTAGAGGTCTTGGTATTGACCCTGGTTTACCCTTCTTCAGGTATCGACTATTGAGTCCACTAGTGCTACCACCTTAGGGCCACTTAAGTGTTTACCTGGCTTCCTTTTGGGGCATGAGAGATTAGTCCAGTGCCCCTACACAGAGGAACGATAACTCGTAAATAGTTTAGCTTTCAAATATGGGACCCACAGAAGAATTTATAGAGCTAGCTCATTGAAAGCTCCAGTGTGTGGAGTGTACATGAAGCAGAGCAGAGGAGGATAAGAAGGACACCATTCCCCCTGCCAGTTTCTGGTGGGCCACATCTTATCTCAGCCATAGACTGGTGGGCCCCAAAAACAGTTGATTGGATGTTGTCATTATCTCTGTGTTCCTCCTTCGAACTATGGAATACGAATCTCCATGGCTCCATCCACATGGTGAGTTTGTTAGAAATAGACCGTCATGGGTCAGTACGTCACCATGCATATGAGGTGGGCCGAGGAGGTCTATCATCAAGGACAAAGTTATATTTACATGAGGGATGATCCTAGCCATTAATTAAGTTTAAGCAAAGCTGAAGTTTAAGCTTAAATTAAACATAATAGAGGGTGTTATTAAACTTCTTTTAATTCTTACAAAACTTCGTGATATTAGTAGATGAGCATAAATACTTCTCAATACTCAATTTCAAACGGAGCTTACTCTTCGACTAGGGTTGCAAACAGCATGGTTCCGGATCAGAACCATGATGGACCCGGACCCAGACCTAAATAACGTTTTTGGTTTTGGATCAAGTTTTGACTTGGAACCTGTTTTGTTGGTTCCAGACCTGATTTCGATAGGAAAATACGGATCCGGTTACGGAATCGGGCCCACCTAAATGACTGAAATGTAGTTCAAAAATAGTATTCTAATTTCCCTTTATTCTTCATTTTTCTTAAAATAAGCATATAATTAAGCTTATAATAGTGCATCAAGTCTACTACATCTAATATTATATATAAAAATATTCAAAAAAAAAAAAGAGAGAGTTCATTTTGAGGTATTATTTGCAATATCAAAGGCTCATATGCTGAGTCCCGGGTACATGAGTCGGAACCTATATGGACCCGGAATCGGACCCTGACCCGTTTATGAATCGGAATCTAAAATAGGTTCCAGGCCCGGTTTTTTATGGGTTGAAACTTTCGGATAATTGGAGAATTGGATACCCACATGCAACCCTAGGTGTGGGTCAACCGTAAATATTAAATTTTCACGTCCAAATATCCAATGTATTTGACATTCCACTAAACATGAAAATAGGTATAGAAATAGGTCAAAATGGGCCACTTAGTTGGATGGACAAACTTTTAACTCGCGCTGCCGTAAAAAGAGGTCAAACTTTGGGCTTGATTTGGGCCTCACTGCAATAAATTAATCTATGAATTATCCATGCATAAATGCAGTCTCAAACCTGGTCCATTGGCATACATCTGGTCAATGAATGGAATAGGTCCCAACATAGTCATGAACATTATTGTCAAGTCCTATTCAGGTCTTATTATCCTTGTGGTATAGGGACCTTGCTAATTCATGGTGGGCTCTATCATAGTCAGCTGGAGGTCCAACAAGTATATGCTGGTTAGCCCCATCAGTTTCACGTACCACAGGCAACAGCTATGCTCCTATAGATTTTCACTTTTGTTTCAGTCATAGTATACTCTTCTTATAGATTTTCACTTTTGTTTGAGTCATAGTATACTCTTGTTGACTTATTTGGTCCCAGAAGTCATCTGGTTAAATGGACCAAAACAAGGAAACCCCACCCCTCAAATTACAAGGGTCTCATGGATTTTAGACCCATCCGAATGGACTGGGTCTATAGATTAATTGTATTTGAATGGACTATAAAACCAATAAATTTGTGGAGCTTGGACGAAGATGATGGGATTAATGATGGGATGATGGATTAACCTCAAATTTTGAAATCGGGATCATTAGAGGATTTGCCCCACGGCGACCGTGAGTGACCAATCACAGTTCACCATGTCACCATGAGATCCACTGAGGGGGCTTTCCTACGATAACATGGACCGTGGTTAGTCTACTCACGATTACTCTAGGGTAAAATCTCACCAAATCCAAACTCGCCTTGACACATGGCACACTATCCATTGTGATGTGGCGGACTCTGATTGGTACACTCCCGGAGAAGAATCGCGGGATCCGGACTCAAATTTTGTAGGTAGGTAGAGGATGGGATGATTGGATGACCAGATCCTGAAATCCCTAATCCCATCCCTAGGTGGGCCCACCACTACAGATCTAACAGACTTTTTACTGCTGTAGGAAGTGAGTAAGGCAGGGAAAAGCAGAACCAGAGTTTTCACTTGCAAATCCCTCCTCTCACCCACTTCACAATCTTCTCCCACAAACCCTCGGAAAATGAATCCGAAGGGATTTGCAGAGTTCTGGAAGCGTTGGAAAGAGCTTTCCTCCTCCTTCTCCTTCTTCTTCCACTGCACAGACGAGGAGGAATCCCAATTCCAGGAAACCCAAATGTACGTTCCTTACTTTCCCAATCCTCTATTTCCCCTCTTCCTATCTTGAAATCTCCCCTCTTTACGTTTGATTTCGAGCTGTTGTTCTACTTCCTGTGTCCTGTAGCTATAGATCTATCTCATCTTGGGAATCTTCTACAACTTTTAGGGTTTTTAACTAAGACGTCTCACAATGTTGCTGAATGCTTGAGACACCACTCTCTCTATAGTAAAATCTGCACCGTTGGATTGGGAAAATATAAATATAAACACAGGACTCATATTTCATAATTTTTTTTTTTTTATTGTTAAATCTTGGAGTAGGTTTGAAGTTTAGATGCTTGGTGTTGGTTTTGGAGATTTTAATGTTATCTTAAGTCTTAAGATATGTTTTCTTATTATATACCATTCTGTTCACTCCCATCCAATAAATTATTAATGTTTGATAGTAACATGTGATGTGTAATGGGTTTACTTAGACTTCTTTCTAATGTTAATTTATTGTTATGTGCCCATGTGTTGTTAGACAATTTAAAATGGAATGCTAAAAAAATGAATTGGATTAATAGTAATACACTTGAGGGTGTTACAACTTACAACTGTGATTTAGTCAGATCAAGTTTGATCAGATGCCATTTTATTCATTCCCATACAATATATAGTGTAGGAGGGAAAGAAACATGCGATGTGCGAGTGCAACGGATTTATTTTGGAATTTTTTTTTTTTTATTGTTATGCTATTGTTATGTTTAAAATGCATTGTTAGACAATTTAGACTGGAAAGCTATGCAATATGTGACATTGGAAGCATTGCAGAAAAAAAAAAATGAGAATTGGATGAATAAACTTGAGAGCATCACAACAGTGGTGCTGTTGGATCAAATCGGCAAGTCCCAATTATGGTGCGAAACCGTTGAGTCTAAAATATCCCCTACTCTGATGATGGATTGTGACCCTCAATAACACCCTTATAGGCATGATATTCACCATGATTTTGAACTTTGCTATTTGAGTATTATTAACTCCCATCGGTTGTGGGATACACCCAATGTTGTGCTTAAATCTGTTGGTGAATGTCACTATAATTATCCAGGTGACACTGAAGCTCACAAACATAATTGGTGTGTGTGTGTGTGTGTGTGGCTGTTTGATGCTTTCTCCAACATGGTCCATTATAGGATTTGCCTTGTTGCATTCTATGATGCCGCATGATGATGGGTCATGACCCTCAATAAAACCCTTATAAGAGTAGGTCTTGACATTAGATGCTTGGTATTGGTTTTGGACAATCTTATCTTAAGATATTTTATTTTAATCCAGGTCATTTTGTTCATTCCCATACAATATATTGGTGCTGGTGCCTATCATATGATCTGCAAGTAATTCATTTTAGATTTATTTACTATTGTTATGTTATGGTTAGTTTTGCAATGCGTTGTTAGACAATTTAGAGTATGAACTGTGCAATATGTGACATTGGAAAAAATTGAGAATCGGATGAATAAACTTGAGAGTATGACAATTATGATGTGGTCCAATTAAGTCTGCAAGTCAGATGACCAGGGTTATTTGATCGAACAGAGGTTAGAGCATGACCCTCCATGATGGAGTCCGCCAGAAGAGTGACATAGTTATGAAATCCAGTATTATTGCTGGTTGAGCCAAAACATGCAGTTTCTTTTCCTTGAGTATATTATATATGCTACTTTACTTATTTTGTTTTCTTTTATTTTGTAGATTCCAAGTTTACACAACAAGAACTTCCTGCCTGCAAACCAATTCTAACTCCGACCTGGGTACGGTCGAACTTTACTCAGCATTACGTCTGTTGAGGCAGCTTAATGCTTCAATTGAAGTTAAACTCCTAAAAAATGAGTCAAGGAATTCTTTGATGACCATTCTTATCCAATTCTGTGATTGAAGTTTATCCTCTAATCATATACTTCTTCTGTTTGTAGGTTATCACAACATTTGTATTGGTTGGTGCTATCTTCATCCCTATTGGCCTAGCTTCCTTGTTTGCATCACATCAGGTATGGCATCTCATTTAGTCCCTCTCCCAACCCTGCATATTCTATTTTCTTAAGATCTTGGGTTGAAGGTGCATTTAGATGTATCCCAAATTCCAAGAATCATCTTTTATGTGCTGTGTTTGGCCCAGGGCAGAAATCTGTAGCAATATCAGGCGGCACATTTCTTTCTTCCATTGTTTTCCAAATCATGGCCAATGCACATTATGAGTATTAATTTGTAAGGGAAAAGTCGTTAATATGAGCACAACTAATATAATTTTATTTTTCTGCATAGCAGATTAGATAACCATCTGATCTATGAAAATATTCAAACCTCACCAATATCTAAGGTATATCTAAATGTGCTCTAAACTTACTCTTTGCTGGACATGCAGGTGGTTGAAATTGTGCACCGATATGATGTAGACTGCATTCCTAAAAATTTGCGTCATGATAAGCTTGCATTTATACAAAACAGTAAAACCAACAAGACCTGCACCAGAAGTTTAACAGTAAGTGAAATCCTCTTATGTTCTAAGTTTATCTTTATAACCTTTTGCTATGTATTTATGACCTTGTATTGCAACAATTTTCCTTACAAGTAAAAATCTGTTAATTGCTATTTTCCTCAGGTTCCGAAGCACATGAATAGTCCTGTCTATATTTATTACCAGCTTGATAACTTCTACCAGAATCATCGTCGGTATGGTTTTTGTTTTCCATACAACTATTTCTTTTTTTTTTTTTTTCAGAAAGGTGCAGAACATCTTAACATTTTTTGAAATGTTTTTTTGCTTCCTGTGGTTGATGCAGGCCAGACAATAGGTCGGCCAACCCATTGGGTCTAGTCCATAGGCCCAAGGGGACATCTATTTAGTTAGGGACTATTATTTAATAGTTTGGTTTGTTTATTATTAATATTAGTTAGTTTCCATTTTATTTTAGATATGATTCATATATTAGGAAATATTGTTGCTTAGGGATCAAGCCAACTCCTTTATAAAAGGATGTTAGGCCTCATTGTAATGGACATGCTTATAATTAATTAATCTTTTGAGTTCATGATAGTTTTCTCTTCAGTTATGGTGTTTTCTCCTCTTGTGAGGTTGCCCTAGTGGCTGGAAGCCTGGAATCCATCTTTGGATTTGATCAATCCTTCGGGAGATTGATCTATTGTTTGATCGTGGATCTTGGATGCATCAATCTAATTTGTAAGTTATGTTATGAGGTAAACAAAAACACTTAAGAAAAATTCTATTTTGGTTTTGTATGCTGCCTTTTCTTTGATTGGTAAGGGGAAAGTTTATTGAAGTACAAAAGTGCACAGTATATGAGAATTAGACTAATGCTGGATCCCTTAACCATAAAGACAAAGATATGCAATTTGAGGGGAGAGGAGGATGCATTACAGACCGAGATACTCAGACTTTATGTTCTAGTGGAGCCAGGAAGGTTGCTCATGAATGGGCACCTCTAGTTCGGAGTGATTGTTACATGACACACGACTCCTTGCTTTGCCAATTCATTCACACTTCAGTCAACACGGTTGAAAGATGTGTGGGCGTGATTTCACCAAGCTGTGTACCTTGTCTCCTATGTCAGGGAATGCCCAAGGAGGCAAGACATTGGCTCAAGGCCCAGAGGATGGCACATTGAGAGTCCTCTTCCACAGTGATGTTGTGTGTAAGGCAGGATGCTTCATGGAGGTTGACCGGAGCGCCATAAGTTTGACCTCATTAATAGTATGAGGTCCTATAAGGACCAGAGAAGCTGATGATGATTGAAGTATAGCTATCCCAAATAATTCCCCAATTCCCACTTGGCCAGGGTTCCTGACAGTCCCGTAATGTAGAAACCCAGTTTAAATTTTACGACTGGAGTGGGGACCAATGTAGCCTCACAATGGGCCAGTGGAATGGTTTAGCTTTCTCTGCGTCTGTCAGGACCCGTCTTTGGTTGATATGCCACTGCTTTTCTTTTCTTTATCTGCATGGAGAAAGCCACTTATGTGAACAGCTCAATATCGCAACGAAGGAGACGGTCCATTGATTTTGCATTGGCAAGGCATATGGGGCAAGCATCACAATGATACCCGTGTGGCACCACAGGTTATCAATTGTTAGAACTTCTGATAGGAGCACTGTCCTTCCAAATGCTACTACTCTCGGAGTGCTTGGATCCTCCAATGAGTAGAATGAGGGCTCAAAGTGTGCCTGTCATTCCCTATGACCACAGAGAAATATGCATCTGGAAAGTGTCCATTCTTGCTTCCTTTCTACACTATTTTGTTATTAGCCTCCATTGGGATGCATGCAGTATACCTCACTAATGAGATTCACCATGGAATGAAATTGGGTCTCTCACAGATTTGCAAGGGATACCGGGCCCCAAGCCTCTCCAAATAATCATTGACTGCATATTGGAACAGATTCAGGTAGCTGGTGGCCAATGGCTTATTCCTTACCTAGATGTCCAATCAGAACAAATGCAAGATCCATTTCCCATGGGATACTGGATTTTTGCATCAAGGCTCCCTTGGTAGATAAGTACAAACCTGAATGACGATGAGAAGTGACCTTCAGGTCTCACTGCTCCTTTCCACCATGTACTTGGAGATAAGTATTTGTTTTCATAGGCCACTTGCGTTGTTGCTTGACCTCCATAACCACTTTTCCTAGAGAGCTTGGGTCATGTGCTACAACGGTTTAATGCCTAAGCCCCATTCTTATTCTTTTTGGCTTGCATACCACTTGGTTTGGTATGCTGTCTTCTTTTTACCTCTAGCAATAAATTTCATATTGATAAGAATAGTTAATCCTGATTAAAACTAATGAGTCTTACTTGGAACTTCATGTCTATCAACAATGTGGAACTAGATTTTTAATCTCTTGAATGAAGAAAGTTAATGGAAGGCACTTCTTGTTTTTTAGATTGCCATTCACTTCATCTGTTTCTTAGCCATAATGAAAAAAAATCAAGGAATATGATATATGCCGTGTGATTATTTTTTCTTTTTCATTATTTTGAATGATGATTTGTTTATTTCTTTTTTCTTGTAAACAAACATTTTTTTATTCAACATGTCACTTTCCTCTATTTTTTTTTTTATAACGGTTAAAATTTATTCCACCAACCAAAGAAAGAACAACAGACAATTACCGAAAAACAAAAATAAAGCAACTAAAACAAACTATACAACAAAAATGATTGAAGATCGAGAAATTCCTTCCCTAGCAAGACCATCTGCCATTGAGTTAGCCTCCCGTACGATGTGACAAAAAAAAGCACCAATCTTTTTAGAAATATCTTGCACCTCCTCTACCCAATCGGCAATCCGCAATGGATAACTAGCCTTTCCAGAAGCCCACTGAATTGTTGAAAAAGAATCTCCTTCTATAATAGGATGACAACAACCCATCTTTTCCAATTCACGACACCCAATAAGAAGAGCATGCACTTCAGCTTTGTTAGCATCGAGAACATCTACAGGCCCAGAATAGCTTCTAACAACATCTCCAATCCAATTTCTGATCACACCTCCAGTATCTCCTTGATGCGTACTCCTTACAAAACTGCCGTCGAAATGTCACTTTCCTCTATTAGTTAGAGTTCGTGTGCTATGGTATTTTAGTATTTTCTAAATGGACAAAACTGAACTTGCAAAGGTGATCCTAATTTGTAAATAAAGGGGATAAGTCTGTTGACGTTGAAGTTGGTGATTGATCCCTTGATGGAGAAGCGACAAGCCTAAAGGTAGCTTTTTGAGTAGTGAGTTTTGAGGAACGAGTACTGCTATTTTGGATGTGCCCTCAAGTGTGAATTTGACACTTGCATGTCACATATAAGCTGTATGTTATGGGTTCCGCCATTTGATGACCTCGCCCGAAAATCTGGCTGGTTTAGCCATCATGTGGATCAGATCACATGTGACGTTGAATGTGAAGTTGTGAACTGGACCACTGAAAGAGTTTTATCAATGGTGAGTGCACTCGTGACTTGTGTGGGCCACCTGACGAGTGCACTGGTCTGATATGTGGGTTACCCCATCCCCACAGTGAGCCACCTGAGATTGGATGTGGTCTGATATGTGGGTTACACCATCCCCACATCTGCATAGTCTTTGTTTAGAAATAGCTAATTCTTTGTAAAATACAATGTTCTAAAACTTGGATGAGATGGAGCTTCCAATAGCCCAAAGAGTGGGACATGAGCCTCATGAACAGGTCTTTTAATAAATCAATAACTACATTAAAAAAGTACTATTAAAATGGAAAACAGTAGTAGTTGGACTGTTTTTAAGCCTTTTAGGTTATAGAAAGTTCAATCTAGATACAAGTCTTAGCTTTCCCTTTTTTTTTTTTCTTTTTTTTTTTCTAGAAGCTTTTTTTTTTTTTTTTGTTTTTTTAATTCTTAAAATAAAAAATTGCTCCACACATTTTTTTTTTTTTTTTTCCAAAACAAGTTGGTTGTGTGTGTGTTTTCGATCAGTTAAACAAGACTTCGTTTATGGGGCATATCACTCATATGCCTCCAATATGGAGTACACCTAAAAATGCACACTTCTGGGGTATACAACTCAAATATGCTTCATACAAGTTATAAAAAAAAAAAAAAAAAGCTTCATATGGTGAGAATTGCACCCTAAATGGAGGCGACACCCCAGACTTGAAGCGCAGGGTGCTTTTGGGAAGCCCAGCCCAGAGCATAAGCCCAAACACTTCCTAAAACATTGGTAAAGAAGTATGACAGCCTTTGTTACAGTAAAATCTAGAGAAATTATTATTTACTTATTTGCTAAATTAAAAATTAATATAGAAAATTATTATTTTTATTTTCCGATGAAGTAAAATCTTGAGAATGGTGAGCATAAGCCCAAACACTTCCTAAAACATTGGTAAAAAAGTATGACAGCCTTTATTACAGTAAAATCTAGAGAAATTATTATTTACTTATTTGCTAAATTAAAAATTAATATAGAAAATTATTATTTTTATTTTCCGATGAAGTAAAATCTTGAGAATGGTGCCTTTCTGTGCTGGGATACACAAGATGGACAGGTTAGAGGATGACAATAAAGCTTAACCAATATGTTTCAAGAAAAGGAATTCCAACATTCTGCTATGCGTGGCTCTTGTAAAAAGAAAATTACTGCTCTATGATTTTTGTGATGATACCTTCTCTACATTTGGAACATCTATGGCTGCTTGATGATTCTGTTAATGCTCATTTTCAGATATGTTAAAAGCAGAAGTGACACACAATTGCGCAGTAGGAAGAGTGAAAATGACACAAGTGCCTGTGATCCTGAAGGAACCACCTCTAATGGGTCTCCTATTGTTCCATGTGGTCTCATTGCTTGGAGCTTGTTCAATGATACATATACATTTTCTGTAAACAGCAAAGCGTTGGAAGTGAGCAAGAAGAATATAGCTTGGAAGAGTGACCAGGACAATAAATTTGGAGATGATGTCTATCCTAAGAACTTCCAGAGTGGAGGCCTGATTGGGGGTGCCAAACTTAATACTAGTATACCGGTATGTGCCTTGTGTACAACCCAACTCATTTGGTTTCCCAAATTCTCTTCCTTTCCAACCAAAATTAAAAACCTGGACTCAGACCCGACTCAGTTGCCTTTGAGTCTGTTTGACTCAGCTGAGTCGCGCAAGGTTTCTTCTTGAGTCCTTAAAAAACCCTAAAATTCATGAAGGATAGAAATAATAGATAAAATGCCCCGACTGTGTAAATTATGTTGAATCTTTTGGTTTTAATGTATTTTTAATGATTTGGTTGCATTTTGTGACTCAATTGATAATTTAAGTTGAATCAGATTTGTCCTGTATTGAGGGCTCTCCTTAGTGATTATATTGTTGAATTGATAAAAAGTGAAAAAATGTTATGTTTTTAGTACATAATCAATTCATTGCTGTAGGTCACTCTTTATGGAGTGAAATTTGGGACAGCTGTTATATAAATGGGTCTGTGTGATAGAGTAAATCAGGCTTGATCACTCAAAGTGCCCCCACATAGGGTAAATCAGGTTTTAATTGGTTTTTGTGTATATATATATATATATATATTATTTTATATATAAAGAGGTTCATATGAAAGGCACAAGTTGTCACCCAAGTCAAGTCCTATCCGGCTCAGCCAAGTTCTGGGCTAACTCGCCCTAGTCACATGAGACTTGCCGGAATCACATGGGACTCGGCTGAGTCCTATGTAATAGGGTCCGAGTCCCATGGGACCCAAGTGGTCAAGGTGGAATCCAAATTGACTTGCCGAGTTTTTAATTCTTGTTTCCAACATCACGAGTTTTTAGTTCTTGTTTCCAACATCACCCTCTTTTTTTTTTTTTTTTTTTTTTTTGTTTTGTTTTGTTTTGTGATTTACCTTTTTTTTTTTTTTTATAAATTTTATGGATTGGTCATCATTTTCTGCGTGACAGTTGAGTCAGCAAGAGGATCTCATTGTTTGGATGCGAACAGCAGCTCTACCAACTTTCAGAAAACTCTATGGGAAGATAGATGTTGACCTTGAGGCTAATGAGAAAGTAACTGTGGTTATACATAACAACTACAACACATACAGTTTTGGAGGGAAGAAGAAGTTGGTGCTCTCTACTACAAGTTGGATAGGTGGTAAAAATGATTTTCTTGGAATAGCATATCTCACAGTTGGTGGGCTTTGTCTTTTCCTGGCAATAAGCTTCTTGATTATATATTTGGTGAAGCCAAGGTGAGTTTCTTGTTTCCCATCTTGTTGTGCATTTCCTTATGCATGATGTATTTCATATATAAAGTGAAAAGAATCAGAAGATCTTTTGTTTAAAGTGATCAAGCAGTATTGAGTTTCGTTCGTTTTCCTCTTCTTTTTTTTTTTTTTTTTTTTATATATATATTTTTTTTCTGATGTAAAAACAGTTTACACAGTAGCAAAGGAAAGGCAGCTGCTCTGATGATTTTGCATTGGATTTGGTTACCTCGAGAACTCCTTGCAACATGACATTTCAACCCCAGTGGATATTTTCAATGATGATGATTTTAGGAACCACCTTTTAAATTGTGTCCTAACCATGGTATCAAATCATGATTCTAGTCTGGACCATTGGTGGTAGTTTGTGCCATTGGTTTGAAAATCACCAAAAAAAAAAAAAAAAAATCAAAACAATCAGTAAAAACAAAGAATATATAATGCAAAGAAGCTAAACATATGAATGTGGCAACTTGGTTGCATCTTATCTCAATTATATATATATATATGTAAAATCCTAACATGATGCTTATGACATATAGAGATGTTTAGCTGTATCTAACACGATTTCCATGCTTTTTAATGATTTCAACCTCCGTAATGGCCTACTTATTGGACAAATCATGAAAAATGTCTTTATTGATTGCTGAAGTTACTTGAGAGTAGATCTCAAACATAACCCTTCCAATATTGTTATCTCACTTAAAATTAGGTAGATTAGGCTCTAGAAGCCATTAGAGAGGAAACAGAGAGGGGAAGGAACAAAAATGTCAGTTGTGAGTGGACCAAGAAAAAGACTTTTGATCATGGAAGATTGTGAAATTTTGTATTTAGAGAAGGGTTATTATTTTTTTATTTTTTATTTTTTTTGCTCATGATCTAAGCTTTGGAAGGCAATGCGATGCAGCCGAATGGATGAGAGGATTAGCCAATTCAGTCAACCCCTAGCCTAACTTCATACCCCCATTTGATTTAGGGTTTTTCCTAGGTTCTAACACATCCACCATGGAAAGGAGAACAGTTTTGTTAATGTGAAGAATATCAACTTAAAAAAAATCAAACATATTTATAGACTCAACCTTTAAGAAGGTTGCAGTGCTATGACTACATTTAAGAAAATTAGTAATTGGATTACACCTTGTCAACAGAAGGGTCATAACATCTAGGCTGTAAATCATGTTACAGTCTTACAAACTTGGGCTCATTGGATAGGTAAGTAAATAACCTATTTAATGGACTTAATTTGATGTCGATCGGAGTTCATTTAACACCTGAATTAGGCCCGTCTTTAAAAAAGATGGGATTAGACTTGAACTTTCTATTTTATAGTTAAATTATAAGCAAGATTTCTATGTCAGACTCTTAACAATATAAAGTCTCCAAAACACTTTTAACTTAAAGAAACTTCTAAAAAAACAAAGATTCTGAAATTAAATTGATGGCCCTGGGCCAGTGCCATGGACCTTAGTCCCATCTCGATGGGCCCTACCTGCACTGCAATGAAAATGATAAGAAGAGGAGGATGAATTAAAATAAAGTAGTGATAAGAGGGCATGCGCTGCTTTATTATGTGTACCAGATGAATTGGGAAGAGTCTTGACGGTAAGTTCCCTGTAGCAACTCAGCAACTCTTCTGGACTCATTATTTTCTAGGCTTGTTTGAAAAGTCAGTCCTAACTTGAATGAGTTTGACTGAAATGCATGATATTCTTAGTTCTGGTTGGTGTCCTGTTCTGGTATAAACTGGTATTGAGTCGACTTGAACGAGTTGACTTGGTGTTGGTAGATACCATGGAGTCTCCAAAGACATGAAGATAATGTTTTGCCCAGTCTAGGTAGCTGGCATATAAAGAATACTGCTTGTTCTGTTACCAAATTGTTTTGGCTTGCTTATGATTTTATCACTAGTTAATTTGTGGTACAAATGTGAATTATTACTTCGGTAGATTAGATTGGCATGAATAGTTCTATACCTGAGCCCATAGCCTACGCCAAAAATGGATGATATCTTTTATCTTACTTTGTGATCAATTATCATAAGGTGGAATTATAGGTTCCTGATGTGTTTATTCCATATATGTGGCTTCATGTTTCTGCGATCTTCAATTTGTGAAATGCCTCAAAACTTCCCTTGGCTGGATTGCCCTCCAAGTTCCAATAATCTGATATTTAGCCTCTTGATGCAGACAGCATCTATATCTGTGTCCAGGCCTCTTGCCTGTATTCAGGGCCCACAAGAGAGCCCCTTACAACAAGTCTTGCAAGTCCATGTCTGTGGATAGGTTTCCTTTTTCATTGTTTGCCTTTTGTTTTTCTTTTAATTTTATTTTAAAATTTCCAAGTTGGAGTAGAATAGTGCATCTTGATTAAGAGTTTTATAGGGCAAGGATTTTATTGCCGTTAGTAGACTTTCTTTGTTTGCTTATATTAAAGAATAAATAACAGTAGTGAGGGAACAGTTTGGGAATTGAAAAAAATTTTTTTTTTTTCTTTTGAAGGATTTCTGTGGAAAACCTTAGTGCTGAGAGTTTTGTTGGAACCTTGATCTGTGCCTGTGCGCATGTCTGTTGTGCAGTCCAATCCAAGGATCTGATCTCACACATGTCCGTCACTGATCTGACTGTTCCACAGCAGCAGTTTCAGCAAACAGGGCTGATCTTGCATCCTTCTGATATCTGGTCCCAGAACCGGTTGCAATCTTTGATTCAAGTCTGTTCGTGGGATGGATCATCTAGTTGACACTTCTGGGTTAGTGGGTGCTTGATTGAATGAAATCTAGCCCTTTGCCTTTGATATACATTGCTTTTGCAAGGAATAAGAACGCAGGGAATAATAACCCAGAGTTCAAAGTCTGATCATGTGTGGTACTTGCATTCCTCTCTATACAGATTCAAACAATTTATAATAGGATCGATTAGTTATCCTTCTTGCTGACAATCTCATTTGAATCTGGGCCTTCAGTTCTTGCACTATCTATTGCATGAACCGGTTAATTAAAGCATCTTTGAAGACCGGCCATACACATTGAAGGCTGAGTTACTACTTTGGCAATGCATTAAGCAGAAAATTAATTCTCAACTCCAGATGGTACCCTTGGTTATCCCAATATGTTCTCTTCTTATAGTAGCAACTAGCAAGGAATACATCCCTTTTGGATTTAATCAGTTACTGCTTTGTTGGATTTCCTCTTCATTGTTAAATTTTTATGATTCTAAAATAATTTTCATTCGAAGGCATAGTTCCAGATTAGGAAACTCTCTTGTCAATCAAGACTTGGGTTAACTTAATTGGAAAAGTTCTCCTACGACCGGACTGCATGTGCAATCCAGCTCTATGGGCACGTTTGAGCTCACCTTTGATGAGTGCAGCCGGTCTCTCACTCTTGTCATCCCCTTATTGGCATGACTACGAGGCCCAATTTTACACTCATCGAACCATCACTCAC
Organism: Camphora micrantha; assembly: GCA_003546025.1. NCBI lineage: Eukaryota > Viridiplantae > Streptophyta > Magnoliopsida > Laurales > Lauraceae > Camphora > Camphora micrantha. Next base: position 11,705,141 of record QPKB01000005.1, on the reverse strand, counting down.
TGTTGGATTGAATCTAAATAAAAAATCTATGGTTATATATGCCATCAATTGTATTAGATCCACTCTTTGTCTGCATCACCTTTGTCCAGACCATGGCTGCTACCTTTTTCCTTGAACCAATCTGTATCTAGGACAAAGCTTGTATTGTATTTGCTAGCATCATCAATCGCATGCAGCTTTGGTTGAGGTTTCTGACATTCAAATTGAATTGAATGAGGTTTACATCCTAGCTTAAGCAGGAGAGCAAAGAGCCAGTATATAAGTTAGAATATCGTAATGCGGGTCTTCCATCAGTAGTCTTTACTTCAGTCCATTGTCTCCTTTGAATGTGCATATCATGTACAGTTGATGTTTGCCTTTCCTTTTGTTAATAATTAACTTGTTATCTTGTAAAAGGATCTTTGATCTGAAGCATTTTGGGGATTTCTCATTTTTCATGGGGCCCTTAAAAATCAATTTTCTGTTTGACTAAAACTCGTACAGGATTGCATCAAGATGATATACAGGCAACTGTCAAGTAGAAAGGGAAACTATGTGTAGGGAAACTATATGTGTCTTGCTGCTTCTGGAACTCATAATTCCTTGACTCATTGTTAGACAATTTTGATATGTATATGCATGTGTGATATAATTAATTTTAGTCTCTGTTGAAATGGGAGAGTATCCTAGTGATAAATCCAAGTCTTAACTCGAAAGGCTAGAGAAGTTATAGTTAATGCCATGTTAACCCATTCACGCTTGTCATTTAGCGGTCATGCTACTTACATTGAGCTTGATGTTTTTACCCCCTTTTTTTTTATTTGCAGGCCTCTAGGGGATCCATCTTTCTTGTCATGGAACAGGAATCCTTCTGGACATTTATATTAGGAATGAGAATGCCCCCACTATCCTTCTGGACATTTGAAGAATGACCGCACCGCCACTTCATTCTTCAGGGAGCAGTGATTTGCATGACCGTGCTAAGCTCTTCCTTGGACGATGATCGTACCTTAGCAGACATTGATCAAGGAGCAAATCTGAATGAGTTCAATGTTTTTACTTTGATTGTATATATTTATGAACCTTCGGAGTTGAGAGTGCTCAGAATATATTTAAGTTGAAGGATATGATATTTTTCTCAGTTCTTTAAGTTTCTATATGACCTAACCTAAGCCAATATATTTAGTTTTGATGCGCATGTTTGGTTATGGCATATAAAATGTTAGATATGGTTACTTTGGGTTTGTGTTGCAATAGGTTAACATTACTCCTCACACTAATTTCTGTTTATTGAGTTCCATAGTTGCTCAACATGATGAAACTTTTTTTCTTTGGTTTTGAGTGATTAAACATGGAAGCATTTGAGTTTTTTCATTGATGAGATGCGTCACTTGGCCTCTCAGATGATTTTTGAATCGTTTCCTTGTGTATTTTTGAACTGGTCCATCCATGATTTGGTGCATGAGATAAATGGTCTAGATCAACCAATCCTGCCCCAAAATGGGCCCTAACGAGAGGCCAGGCCAATGAATAATTCTCCCTCTCACGAAAACGAAGCTGACTGATCACTACTGGCCTGAAGATGAAAACTGCAATAAAAGGCTGGCAAGTACATGATAAGTTGTGTCATGGATTCAATTCTACATGCAGAGTCTTAAAATGACAGATTTATTGAAACTGCTAGGATCTGGTGATCCAAATGGTTATGAAAATAGGCCATTCATCAATGGTCCCACCAATCGAAGAGTGTGGCCTAAACTTTCAGTAGAAACAACTGAGATGAAAGTAAGATGCACACTGCTTTTCATCCACTTAATTACCCAGGTAATATAACTTCCTGTGAGGAGCTGAACTCCATTTGAGAACTGGTTTTTTTTTTCAGCTACTGATGAATGGAACTCAAGGCACAGTGAGCAGATGTGAATCCTCCATCGACGACGAGATTATGTGCTGTAATGAAACCAGAGTCATCGCTGGCAAGAAACAATGCAGCATGTGCAACATCATCCATAGTAGCAGTCCTCCCAAGAATCAGATTTCCCCTTTCCTTGATAATCTGGCTGACCTCTTTGATACCAATCTCCGGGTTCCCAAGAGCTTCCCGGTAGCCGCTCGCCAGCATCTCTGAGGGGACACCATGCGGTGAGATGCAATTCACGCGTATCCCATGCTGGCCCAGCTCGAGTGCGGTGCTCCGGGCCAGCCCTAGCACGGCGGCCTTTGACATTGTATAGGCATGGGAGCCAAGCCCGCCCAAGGTGGCGGCGGTGCTGGTGGTGCACAGGATGCTCCCTCCTCTTCCTCTTGCCACCATTGCACGCGCTGCATGCTTTATTCCATGAACAATGCCATCCAAGTTCACTGCTAGTAGCCCTCTCATCTTGCTCATGTCAAGGCTGGTGATGCTGCCGGCAGGGCCGCCGATGCCTGCATTGTTGAAGATGATATCAAGCTGGCCCCGCCATGTCATTGCCAGGTCTACTGCTGCTTCCACGTCGGACTCCCTTGACACGTCACAGTGGATGTAGCGACCCCCAATTGCATCAGCAAGCCCCAATCCTAGGTCGTCGAGGATGTCAGCGATGATGACATGGGCTCCATTCAGGGCGAACAATTTAGCCGTGGCGGCCCCAATCCCCCTTGCTCCGCCGGTTATAATTGCCACCTTGCCTTTTAACCTGGAATCAATTAAATGAATTGCCTATCAGTAGTATCAGTATCAGGTTCTAGAGGTCCTATTGCTAGTGTCGTCGTCACCACCACCACCACCATCATCATTATAATCGATAAATGACGATGTGATATCTCATCCAGTTTGTAACTGTCTGTCACTAACTGGAATAGAGGAGGAGGTTGTTGACAGCTGGTGTAAAACTTCTGTTGCAACTTTAGAGAAACATTTGGTAGATTGGAATGGAAAAACAGAATTAATATAGCTGTACTAAGCATAGTTTGGATAAGGCTTTGATGATGATTGTTAATCTGATGTACCCTTCTTTGGAAGAGCTTGAGATAGGTAAATGTCGAAGACAGACACTGGTGGGATAAAAACCAAAAGGATTCTTAAAACTAATATTGAGTAATCATGGTCAATGAAACTAACCTCTCTTCCTGTCGATGGGCATGCTCCATCTCTCTCTTCAACTCTCGTTGAACTTCTAAATGAGCTCAAAGGCTAATGAACTAAATGAGCTCAAAGGCTAATGAATATATGACCAACAGTTTAACAGGTAAGTGAAAGACTGGTGAGATGTTGTTGACTTGCCCCTCTATTGCACCATTTCCACACTCCTCAACTCCTACAACTAATTACTATCAAACTCTTCAAACTCATGACATTCATGTTGCACCCATTACTCTTAACCATATTACTCTTAATCATGATCTGAAGGAGGAAAAACTGGTTCAACTGGATCTTCTTCTGAGTTTAAAGAGTCACTGCAGGACTCATAAAAAATAGGCCTTGATAGTTGAAATGCTTTTATAAGTTTTTATATAGGGAGGCTCACCTATATTTTCTATTTTTATGTAGAACCACCTATCATTAATCTGGGAATCTTAGTCGACCATCTATGAGCTAACAATTCAGAAGTATACAATGTGAAGAAACCTTCTTAATTCAAGGGGCTTTTTTCCCACCACCACCACCACCACCATCATCATTGTCATGGTCATCATCATTTTAGTTGGTGTAAATAGAATTATGGGATGAAAGCATTATAAAGGAGATCAAAAGCCCATGACACAAGCTAGTGATGCAGCCTATAAATCCAAGTATACGGGTTTTTTTTAAACTAATAAAAGATGATTCATTACAAAGGATGGAAATGATCCCATGCTTCCATTAGCTAATCCATTATCTAATCAATGTGTATCCTATCCAATTTTACATAATCAAACATGCTTGTATCGCATTGACCCCCCGTATATAGGAGTTGTTCTAAAATTCACTTCAAGTGACAACAAGGGGTTGCTTAGTTGGTTGGCAACCCCGCATGTAGAGGGGGCTACCCAGTTGTTGGTCCTTGTGCATGCCACTCTTCCCACTTTATGGGCTTCCTCTTCCTTCCTGTGCGGGCTTTCCTTCCCATGGTGTGGACTTCCTCTATCCACTTGTGTGGGCTCTTTCGCTTCCCAGCCCTTAGTATGGAGTACAAAAAAGGGAAAAAGACTCACAGTGTGGATGGATCGTGTTTAGTAGACAGAACTAAGTATATTTCACCTAGTCAAGTCAAATGTGGATATCACTTGGATTGAATTGAGTATTGTAGTGGGGGTCGTTTGGAAATTTTAGTCTAATGGATAAGAGCTAATTACAATGAGATTTAAAATAAAAGCTGTGATTTTTAAGTTATAATTTACAATTAACCTGTTTGGTAAAATTATAAAAAAAGATCTTATTTCTTGAGATAATTAGGGCCCACCTTTTGGAAATTACAATGTAAAGCCCACAATTTGCATCATTTTGAAAATTTTATAAGGTTATTTTTGTTCAAAATACTTGTAAATTATGCATTATCCACCAACATCTACTCCACCTAAAAAAGCTCTAAATATCTAAAAAAGGCAATCCCATGAGCTTTTTTTTTTTTAGAGGCAAAATCTCTAATTTGTAAATAAGCTCTAAAAAAAAGGAAAATACAATTAATTGTTTACCAAACGCTCTAATATATAAATAAGCTTCAAGTCTTAAAATAAAAGCTTTTTTTTTTTAGAGTTTCCAAATGCCCCCTAGTAACAGCTTATAGAGAGAGGTTTTTAATGTGAGTTTGATCATATAAATGTGGGCTGCACACATGCTGCTTAGGTGCTAGCTGATGGCACCAAGATCAAAACCATAGTTTCTTAGAAATTTCATGGCATTAGAGCTATAGAGTGTTCTACGTACAAGGAAGAACGGATTCACCGAACATCATGGACCTAGTGTTCCACTTACCCTTTTGTCTTTCTTAGCTATTCTTATTATTTTTTGGAAATTTGCCTAGCTGCCTTAAAACTTATCACTTGCTCTTGAACGGTCTAAGTCTAAATATTTTCTACTGAGCTATTAGTGCGATCTCCTAAAGTCATGCGATATGGCAAATATCGCAATATGTGGTATCCTAATTAAGGTTGTGTGATATCTCATACATATCGCATTATGAGATATCCTAAGGCTGTACGATATCACATGTTTGTTGTATGAACAACTTTGTGAAAAATATTTAAACTTTGACCATTTTAAGAAATTAGTCAGATCTAAAGGGTCATATAGATAACGTCTCCATTTTTTTTTCCGGACATCATGTCTTATCCTTTTGGGAATTGGTTGGCCTTGGATATAAGCCAGTGACAATTTTCGATGTAGATGGCTATGATTGAGTTTATCTCTCTTAAACTCATTAGTATAATCCAATCTAAGGGTTTTATCCTCAACATAAAGCTTTTTAAAAGTCCCCTTGTTTAATCTGACCATGCTAGCTAATGTATTCTCCGCATCTGACTAGGAATCACTCTTAACACCATGATTTGCATGGGTTGAATCTTATCCAGGCTCTACAGCCAGATCAAAGCACGCAGGCCCCACATATGGCATGAAGGGCCACTCAACGTACAAAAAACACATCCAACAAGAGTGTGTATCAAATGCTCATGTAAGAGGGACCTCCTTTCCTCTAGAAGAGAGCATAGAAACCTGCTGCATGGCATGCATGGAAAGAATCATATTTTCATATTGTTTACTTGAACTGGCCAATTGGAGGAAATACCAAGATCTTTCCTGTCAGTCAAAGGTCTGTTTAGTATTCATTATTCTAATGCAACTATCCAAGACAAAGTATCATTCCTCATGACTTGCCTAAACAGTAGCATGCATCATCAGACCCAAGATAAAGCATAGAAATCAATCCTTTTACATGGTACTGTCCGTAGCTTTTTCACTTTAATCCAGAGGCACCCAGACCACATCGAAGGGGTATTGTGAATCAGTTATACATTTCCAAACTGTGGTGTCCATGCATGGCTCCTCCATGGTTATTTCAGTAGGAACTTTTAATTGATGGGCCTCACAGTGGAATGAGGATGCTTGAAGATCCCAATCGTTCGATCTTAGGAATTATGCTTGGGACTATATATGAATGTATTCTCTTCTTAATCATCTATTTAATGGCCACTGATCATATGTAGGTTACTCTAGTCTAGGCACTTTTTGGGTCATCATCCATCTATAGACGGGTCCGTCATATCCAACGGTTTGGATCACCATCAATGGGTTTGATCAACCCAATGAATGGGTTAGATGAATCCGCCACATGGTTAATTAAGTATCCAGCATTTAGATAAAAGCTTGAGAAACCATTGGATGGATGCCAAGTGTTTGGCATGGATGTGATGGAGATAGAGAGCCCTCCATGGAGAATGATCTAATGCAAGACAAAGCGTTCAAAATATATGGGTCATGGCCATGACAACAAATTAGTGGTAGGGCTTTTTAATTGTTTCTGTTTAAGTGGAATAAATAAGAAGGAATTTGGCATCTCTCTTTTTGAATTGTACAAAAATAGATGGCAAATGGCTTATATTTATATGTGGTGGATTTTGGGAATAAATTGAATGAGGTTGCTTGCTTCATTCAGTTGTCAACCACTAATGGTTGTATTTGTGTTTGTGTTTGTGTTTGTCATCTTCTTCTATTGTTATTAGGGCTTTATTCAACTTAATGAGAATATTCCAGCTTCTACTAGTTGGAATCTAACAAACCCATATTTAATTGAAGTTTTTGATATCAATCCAAAAAATAATAAAAATAAATTAAAATTTGTACTTAGTTTTATGGATGTTTATAGGGATTTGACAATAGTTTTTGTCATTGTACTTTCTGATGGTTGGTTTGGGGTTAGTAGGCTAGTCCTTTGTTGTTTGTTGCTTCATATGTATGATTTGAATTCCAGAATTGCCTTTCGCCCTGCGCCTGTTTGGGGGCTTTACTTGTAGAGTTGAGTGGAGTAAAAGTTATTTCGAAGAAATAATAAAATATAAGTGAGTTATGCTGATATTTTATTTTTAGTTGTTTGTGATTGAATCTTTTCTACTTTTTTATTGAAAAGTGGAGTTTTTTTGTTTTTTTTTTTTTTTTTTGTCTTTTAGTAGAGAAATGAAGTTACTTTTTGACTTTTTTGGAAAAAATATGGTGGGAAATTTGAATTAAAGTGTTTTGGTGGAAATTTTTTTTATAGAAATTGGGGCTTTACCTTATTTGACTCTACTAGTAAAGCCCCCAAACAGGCCTTAAGGTGAGAATTCCTAGGAATCAAAAGTTTAGCTTTGAAAGATGAGAATTCCCCACGTATGAATGTCGAGCACTCTCCATGACTCTCTTGGATTTGAATATTCATGGCACGTCCCTATAGCTTTACATTACATACACATGTAAAATATCATAAGCTTTAAAATTTATGTTGTTGATGCTCCCATTTTTCTTCTACGTAACAAACATCCTTATATGTGTAAAAATAGCCCTAATGATAAGTGATGATCTTACACTTATGAATTCCTTTTAGGACCTTTTGGTTTGCATAAAATACCTAGGATTCATTGTCAAATGACCTCCAGGAAAGGATTTATGAAGAGATGAATGGGGTAAAGGACACAAGGTGAGAGGCCAAGGAAATAAGGTAGCGGTGTAGATACAAACCTCACTTTTTTAGGATTTGAACTACCATGGTGTTGTTTTGGTTTTCAATTCCCACCTCCCCTTGATTCATTTTTCACTTTGAGGGGAGATAATTTGATGGTCATTTTCAGAAATTCACATTTGTTTCTTCAATTTTAACCATTTTAAAAAATCGCAAGTCTTACCACTCTTATGTTTTTAATTCAATTACATGAAACAAACAAGGCCTAAAGCACATTTATTCTCTTAACCATAAATGTTGAGCATCAAACATGACCAACCCACATCAAAAGCTCTGAACTTGTGTCTTAACATGTTTCACAATCTTCCAATCAGTTTACTAGGCAGATTAAATATATAACCATTACAAGTTTATTATAGCACATATATTCCCAATCTACACAAATGAACCCCTCTTATAAAAAAAAAATACAGATATAAAAAATTAAAGAAAATGAATTGGTCCTATAATGGTGTCTATTGCTAGAGATGCTTAATGCCATAAGCACAGAGAGCCAAAGCAGTAGTGAGGAAATGCCATTTCCAGTTCAAAAACATGTTGGAAATGCTTATTCCTCTTATGGTGATAAACCAACTATTTCTCTTCTCAGCTTCCCATTTCATTCTCTCCAACTCCTTCATCTTCTCCACTTTTCCAGAGCAATCCTGTTCTTTCCTACCATCCAAGGCATTATCACTCGTGGGAAGATCATTCTTCATACCTTCATGTACTAAATCTTCTCCAAGATAGATACAAGTTGTCAATAGAAATGCCATAATGCTAACTATGGAACTCATCATCTCATTGATCAGGCAAGATCCCATCCTTGGCTTCACGAATGTTTTGATCCCCATAAATTTATCTGTAGCAACTACCTTGAACTTGCTAGACATGGAACCTTTAAGTCGGCATTTCCTCTGAATTTCTGATTTTGGCACTACAAATTCTGGTGTCACAAATGGGCTTATGTGGAAGCTAACAGAACTCAAGGGCTCCACTTCATGAAAGAATGTCTCAGCTGCATTGGGGCTAGTGATACACAATCCATGGCTGACTTCAACCTTATCATAAATGTCGAATGTCGGTGTGCAAATAAAATCGTCCACATTGCCATTTTCCGGGAAGATACCATCTGGGTTATCATTAATGAACCCAAGATTAAAATCATTTGATTGGTAACTTGAGGGATCGGGTTTGATCTCAATTTCACTGAAGCCTTGGTAATCTTCATGTTCATTGATTCCTCCTGCAGTCTAGCTCACAGTCAGTGGAATGATCTAAAGAAGTCTTAAGTACAAATTTAAACAAAAGAAGAAAGAGATGATAGGAAATTGTTAGGCAGTAGCAGACATACCTTGCTTGTTTGGATCGTCTTTCTGGAAATTTGAAGTGCTTTCTATCATAACAGTCTTGTGTTCCTCTAAAGTGATCTGTACAAAAATGATATTAAGAAATGGATATGAACTTCGTTTGGTCATTTAGGACAATGAACTGTGCAAGTGTCCTCAGTGTTCTGATTTAAGTGTTGATTAAATGTGGGGCCCTCTTTAGCGATCCAGATTGTTAATTTTGTAGGACTCACTTTGTGGAGACATACCAAAATGCTCCTCCATTGGCCCATATATAACTTCTTATGGATTGTGTAATAGCCGTCAGTTAGATCGATATACAACCATATGCAACCTGGGATCTGGTCATGAAGTTACAGATCACATCACTAGTTGGTTCTCTATGGACCACAAATTAAACAACCTACATAATTCTAGTTTAAGATTCAACTCATTAATGGGTCAGGAACTTGATCATCTTGGACTGTGACCCAAAGCTTCCACAACTAGAACAGGATGCAAATATTGGTCTTATCATATCAACAGATAGGAATCTTAGACCCAAACACATTAAAAAGAATGATTGTATCTAAGATAAGATATGAACAATCTCATCTACCCCTAGTGAACTGGGATCATTGGCCAGGGACAAACCGCAAACCATTAACCACGAACCATTATCAATTGTCTAATGGAGAAGATTTTTGTTCCATTGCCTATGGATAGTGGGACCAACCAATGTCTCACTGAAAGATTGGCCCAAACTTTTCAGTAAGATTTGTCCCAAACAAATTTGATTACTTTAAGAAGAAAAAGATTTTCCTTGTTACCTTTTCTATATCGTTGTTCGACATTTTCACACCTTGCAAGTTCTCCACCATGATCTCCCCCTTGAACTCTTTTTCCAAATCACTTATCTCCATGAATGTTGAGGAACCCATGTCATTAACTTGAAGGTACTGGGTATCTTCCTTTCTTCCTTCTATTTCTAGTTCCACTAACGGACCAAATTCATCCAATTGGCGATGATAAGTGCCTGTCCATATGTCTGGATAGCTGGATTGATTCATGAGCTCCTGAGAAGCACAAGCAACCGAAATAATTTCTTGTAAAACATCTGTTTCTTTGGGCTCCTCTCGGCGAGGACATGGAAAGTCCGAGGAAGTGAAATCGAATTGTGAGAAATCTTCAGTCTCCAATGGAGGCAGCAAGAGTCGGTGTTGAAACCTTGCGCATTCTACTGCTACACCTACCTGTAGAGAAATTAAGATGGTGAGCTTATGAGATTATTTTAGTCACACTTTCTCCTTGTTTCCCCTCATCTAGATGACCCCTTGAAGATTAAAAATTTCTATTCAAACTAAACATAAGAGATTCTGATTAGTTTAATCTGAAACCTATTAAAACTAATCTGAAACCAATTAGTATAGTACTTATTTTAGTAGGAAAGAGTAAGTCCCACTCAAGTCATGAACCACGTCCAGTAGCCAAAAAGCTATAGCGTCCAAGAAATCTTTCACCTACATGTGCATGTGGCCTACATTTAGCAATTGAAGCTGTTCTTCCAATGGACCCACAAGGGATTGACAGGCATTGAGCTAATTATATCAGTTGGATTATCCTAACCATCCCGATCAATTAATTTGTGCTTAATGAATATGATCAGTGGTCTTCTTATTTTATTCCTTCATTTTCAAACAAATCTGGAACCTGGCAGTCTGGAACCTGGCAGTTTTCAACAATCTGAAGCCTTCTCTTGACAATGCCATCTCCTTCTTCATGGCAGAAGCTTCTCTCTCTATTGGTAAAATGTCTTCTACTTTTTATAGCTCTACTCTAGAGTCTTTCTTTTCTCTTTGTAATCAGCTATCTCCAGCCAGGAGATAGGTGAGCTCGGTTTTTTCTTCTGTCCACTTTCTTCTTGTTTGCTTTCTCTTTGTTGTTTCTCCCTTCCCCTTTTCTAATTCAATTTTCAACTTAGCAGAAAAAAAAAATAAAAATCATTGCCCAATCAACAGTCAAGCAGTAAGATACTTTTCTAATTAGAAGGTCATCCACAAAAGACCACAAAATGAGTGGACTCATTCACCAAGAGAAGCTGGAGGCTTTGCTGACTCTGGTTTTGAACACTTCAGCTGGTTACTTCCCCTTCTTCTTAAAAAATCAGTAATAGGAAAACTTAGTCTTCAACGGTTGGCCATTGGGTAAGACATGCCCTCTATTACGATAGGCGGGGTCCATGGGTTCCATACTGTTCTATGTCATGTTTGTTATTGCCACTATGGTAGTACATCACAACAAAGGGAAAAATCAAGGTCTAAATTCAATTACTGAAGTATAAACATGGTACTTCTAACATTAGTTTAGCTTACCCATTGAAAGGCATTTCATACGATAATAGTTACCTTCGATGGTGTATGGGCTGAGCTTCTATGGTAAAATGGAGGGTTTGCGGAGCTAAGTGCCTCTTCTGCAAGATACTGCTTCCACTTCCCCTCTCGATGATCATTAAGGCCAATATTGGCTTCTTGGACGATATCCGATGAGCCTGTTTCTGAATGGAAAAGACAGCCGGCGTTCTCTTGATCTTCCCCTCTTCGTTCATAAGATGTTTCTATAGTAGATGAGTGACCATTAGGCATCCATTGATAGTGATAACTAGAAGGAGCACCATTTTGCTCTGTGATATTTGGAGCGATCCCACTCTTCTTAAACACTCGGCATAGTGCGTATGCATCCTATAAAGTATAAACACCATGCACATTATTGGCACATGAACTATTTTGGGATGCAAATGAATTAACTTACTCACAGGAAGAAAGGAGAGATACAAAGGAGACTGAAGACTTGGAAGAAATGATCAGAGAGAAAAACTGAACTTTGGGAGCATATAGCAGAACATGAATAGAGAGAGATTGTTAAGAGTTAAAAAAAGTAGGAAGAAAGCCAAACCCTTTAAGCATTCATATTTGAGAAGCCAAGCTTCCATTTCACGTACTTTTTATTTCCAAATTAAAAAAAAAGTGTGCCTTTGAGTTAAAACACTCATATATCAAACATATTCATATGCATATAGATAGACATGTTAATGTTTGGACATCCAACTAAGGAGAACACTATGTGAGGCTGGTGATGTATATGTCTATCATGGTGATGCATTTGTCTATCATGAGCTACCTAGAAAACCCTATTTCAAGTTAAATGACTATCCCCAGATTGTGCATGCATTGGGATGTTCTTTGTGATAACCCTGTTGACCCAGTCAACAGACCACTGAGGCTTTTTTACACTTGTGGGCCTACATGAGCCCACATCCCAAAAAAAGATAAACACACACATACATGCATGACCACAATATGTAAGGTCTCTATAGACAAACCAGGCTCAAGTGTAAAACAAGTAAAAAGATTGGACAAAATCTGATTATTGATTTGAAACATTGAAATAGTAAGTAGTAAATTGAAAAGGGTGAAAAAGAAAAAAAAAAACAAGGACTCAGGCCAGAAAAAAGTGAAGGAAGAAGAGATTGCACCTGCAAGCCAGTTTGGGTTTCACATTCCTTTTCATCAAGGCGGTATTCATGCATGACCCAGTTGGTTCGAGATCCATGAGGCGCCCTACCTCTGTAATAAACCAAAGTCTTCTTCATTCCCACTGCACGCTTCTCAGAGTTCACCTTCCTATCCTTTCCAGTGGCCTTCCAGTATCCATTCCGAGTGGCACGATTAGTCCTCGACCCATTTGGGTACTTGCGATCGCGAGGGCTAAAGAAATACCACTCAAGATCTTTGCTTGGTAAGAATGATTTCTCTGTAACAAGCCCATGACACCATGCTCAATGAAAGGATGATAATTCTAACATAAAGTAGTCATGATGCTAATTGTAGTAGCGATTGTCCAGATAGAAAGCATTATACTTAGAGCTGGAAAAAAGTTATTTTATGACTAAGGATGCAAGTGTGGAGGAAGATGTCCTGAGGATATAGAGAAGATGTAGAGAAGGGTGGATGAAGATGAATGGGTGCTTGGAGAGAATGCAGCATGGAGTGGGTGCAATACACTATGAACCACAGTTGGAGCTTTATGGTAGACTTCTATGACTTTGAAGGGATCTTTAAAGGCAACCTACAAGTCTACTATCTATAAAAACAATTATATAAACTGGTAAACAATGCATCACCAAACCCTAGATATACTTGTAACCAATAAAGGACCATGTTTCTTGGAGCACTTACACATCTCTTGAAGACCATGCAACATTGCTTTTGACTCTGGTGAGTCTCTTATTTTTATTCCTCTACTTCTATGTATTTCTTGTTTTCCGCCAAATAAAGAAGTGTTCATTACAGTCTTTTTTTCCCTCTCTTTTCAGTTGTTGCATGGATATTCATGACACTTTACCCCAAGAAACATCATGTTAAACTTATATATACGTGAACTTTTGAGGGTGACCCCAGATTATATTTGTGAAGGCTCATTCTAAAATGATCATCTAGCCATTGATTTAAAACCTTGAAGTTCACAATTTGTTTTAAATCTAGATAGCATGAAAATGTTTGTGAAAAATATCTAACAGTAGATTTTATTCCAATGAATGTCAAAACAAGCTAGCGCCAATAATTAGATGGTAGTTTGTGGGTTGGAATGATCATAGATGGTCCCCTCGGGGGTTAGTTATCAGCAGTAATTGGCGTAGGCATTTTCGGTATTGTTTGAAAAAGAGAGAGAATTCATTTCCACATGATTAATGGGCAACTGCTAATTTGGAAGAGTCCACTTCAGATTAGAGATGATTAAAAAATCATTCATATTGGATGATTGTAGCAAGGCACTCCAAGTGCACAATTTTTTGCGAGATCGATGATTCTAGCTAGGGTTTGAGCTATGGGCTTAAATCCAATGGTGAGGATCACTTCAAGAAGAATGACCTTTGGATGTGTATCAGAAAAACTGGATATTGGTTTATATCCAGTGGCCTACCTCGGCAAATTGGGGTATAAGTGGACCTTATGGTACTGTTAATTTGCACTGTATTATAGTGATGCCTGCTATAAGTCGGCTATATCATCACCACCACCACCACTACCACCACCACCATCATTTTGCCTTATTCCATCAATTCTAACCTTATTAGATATAATTTAGTTAGGCTAAGCTATATTGAGTCTTTAATTTTCTTTTCTTTTCACTTCATGTTTTCACTTGCCCTGGACAGAGCGAATGCCTTGCCTCTGATCCAACAATGGGTTGACAATTATAACGCATTTACTACTAACGCATTTACTACATGACAAGGTAATATCACCACTAATCCACAGTCCATATTTTCATTAATCTGATACGTCCAGATTGTAGGCCCCTTTGTAAATGGAGCATAGGTAAAAAATTAGACCAATTAGATTGTCTAAATTCTTCTGATATTTGATCAGCCATCTGATAGCGAAAGAACCAGGCAGTGAACATTATCTACTATGGAGAGCCATGGATTAACTGGTCCAGATCTTCAAAGTTTACTACTTGCACTGTAGATGTGCTGCTACTTCAAACTTGGGGTTTGTTGCCAATTAGAAAGTGGAATCCAGAAGTCTTAGACAAAAAAAAATTCAAGTATTTTTTTATCCAAAATGAAAGGAGTTAAATTAAAAAAAAAAAAAAAAGATAGAGGGAGTATAGGTGAGCTTTCTATATCTTCTATAATTTTGTACACATTTGAAAACCTCCATTTTGCTAAGATTATTCACAGCATTTCCTTCAAAGCAACAAAAGTACTCTTCAAGCATGGTTTTTAAAACTTGATACTGACTTTCTATGTATAAATTTATTGGATCCATTCTCATCACCTTTATATTCAATTTCTCTGTTCTATTTAATCTAATAAACCTCAAAAGAAATTAGAAAAAAAGAGATGATTTTCAAATTTTCATTTTCTGATTATTTCAAAAACGGAATTTCTACTAAGAAAGGCTCCAAACAAACCAATATTTATGTGCAGTGTCAAGACATCAGCCGCAACATAGAAGTTTTGCCTTGGGCTGCAGATACAGTAACCCAAACCATGATTTAAAACCATGCTTTAAGGCTATTTTATTAGATATCTTGCTCAAATGATAATGTGGCCATCTCAATTCCCAGATAATGGCAATGACAGAAACTTCACTGATTGTTGGGTTAATAATTTTATAATTGTAGTTAATGGTCTTAACGCCACATAATTTTTAGTATTAATTGTCATTGTATTTGAAACTAAAACCATTTAAGTTTTTTTTTTTTTTATTCGTAAGTAGCAATTAACACTACTGTTTTATTATGAAGATATGAACATGGTAATCTCATGGTTATAACATGATGATGGCAATCACATGAAACACCAGAAATACCTGGTAAATCCCATGGCTCGCATTTGTAAAGATCGACTTCAGGGATGATCTCCAACTCGATCTTGCGGCCATTGATCTTTCTCTTGAGGTAGTAAGCCACAAGCTCTTCGTCGGTCGGATGAAAGCGGAAGCCAGGTGGTAAAGTCACAGGGGCCATTTCCTTCAGGTCTTCTATTGATCTGCTTAATTTCAACTGAAATGTGGGACTAGCCTCAAAGGTCACCAACTGTTCAAACGCCTCAAATAACCCTTCCTACCTGGAAGACCTCAAAAGAAACAAGAAAAAAAAAAAAACATAGAATTCATTGCTAATGAGAAGATTTCAAGTTAAGGAACAACTGAAAACTAGAGTTCAAGAGAACCCCATGAATACAAGTGAGGAATAAGAGAAGGCTCCATCAGGAAACATTTCAAGAAAAGAACTGAAAAAGTTGGAATGGGTGTTAAGTACAGAAGCATTAAAAGCTAAGATACCCTTCAAAACTGATGAGATAGGTGACCCCACTATAAATCATTGAAATGAAACTACCCATGAATGCACAGAGAAAGAGAGAGAGAGAGAGAGAGAGAGAGAGAGAGAGAGAGAGAGACCTTGTGAGGAGCCTTGATGATGGAAAGGAAGGCGGTTGGGTGAGAAGGAGAGAGAGATCAGTATATGGAGAGATTCGAGGTTTATAGAGATGAGAGAGACAAAAAGAGAATGAGAGACTTTTCTTTTTTCGGTTTGGATTCTCGTTACCGTTAATGTCAAGCATCTGCATCCTCTACGCATTCCGCAGCAGAGGCTCTCTCTCTTCTACACTAATTTTTTCAAAAGAAATAGCATAGGCGGCAGACTTTGTGGGGCCCCTTCTAGTGAAGGATTTGAGAACTAGGTTCCCGAAAACTTCATTAGAATTGATGAAAGTGTCCAATTGAATGCCAATCCATTGCTAGGTCAGTGGTAATTAATTAAGTAGGGGTCTTCATGGACTAGGCCGGGCCGTGCTCGACTTTTAAAAGCTAGACTCGAGCCCCGCCCGAGCCCAACACGGGCCATCAAAGTCAGGCCCAAGCCTTCCCATTTAGTCAACCATGCCGGGTCGAACCGGGCTTTCTACCAATTCTTTGGAAAATATACACTAAATTACAAGTGTTCATTAGGCTAGGCAATTCACGCAGACTTTAGGCTTTCTATTACTTAAACCAAGCCCGGCCCAAATACAAGTCGGGTGAAAGTGACTGTCAAAATAGAAACTTGACCCATTATTTAATGGTGGATAAATCTCATTCCGCTAGATTAGAGAGCTTAAAATGTGTGCAATGTTTTCAGACGGCCAAATTCTAGTGCCCCTTTATGGCTGTAGGCCGGGACTTTGGGGTGCTGTATAATGCTGACTTACCTTGTTTAAAAAGTAATAGAGGTGTTTTATAAGGACTGATTTTTGTATCAAGACAGGTTTTACTTACTGTGGATTTTTGCTTCTATGGGAGAGAGGAACCCTATGTTTCTTCCCTTTGCTTAGGAAATCAAGATCCGCCCTAAATTAATTTGATTTTTCACTTCTCATAGTAAATATGTCGCACCAAATAATGAAAAGCTTTTTGAACGATTTTCCTCTCTATCAAGAAAGCCTCTCGTTGCACAAACGCAAGGTAAAGCTATATATAGATTGGGTCTCATAAAAGCAATCTGATCTCAGTTTGTATCCTCAATGCTTCTAGAACATGAAACTATCTTTTGTTTTGTAAATTAACATCTCACATACTTTAGGGTTCAAAGGCCCAACTTTGAGGATTAATCATCTATCTGATATAAGCTTCAATCATGTGTTAGGCCATGAGAAAGGCCCATTTTAAAGTCTTAAACCAAACAAATGTTCCAGGATAATGATCCATTTCTATGTATTAGGAAAATGAATCCTCCCATTTAATAAGATCATAAGTCTGGATCATACGGGTTCCAAGTCATGTGAAACTCATGACGCTCCATAGTGGGCTCACCTCTTAAAAGCTTAAACCGCTCTAAACAAACATACTCCTCTTTATGGACCCCGTCAAATTGCACTCTAACATGAGATAGACCCATTAGCAAATTGAACAATGTATAAGGCAATGATTTTATTTTATTTTTACTAAGTCATACTCTGCTAAGAGGGACCTCTCATAGATTGCACGAAAGGTAAAAATCTAAAGCCTTTTGTGAGACCTACTCGGATGCATGCCAATCACAAGGTGATAGTGTGATAGAAATGCCTCATTACGTTTGTAGGTAAAAAAAACCATCTCAATTAGATAATCACAATCACTGATTTAAGATTTGAGAGCTAAAGTTTAATGTTTTTTATGTTACCATTTTTATGAAATCCAATCCAATAATAAGCAAAGTTCAAGAATAGTGTTAAATTAGGGCAAGTACTAGTTTTTTTTTTAGGATCTTGGTTCAATGGTTCCCCCAAATAGAGTCCATGGCAAGATGCTTGACACTGCCTGCCAGGTGAGAAAAACTGGTCGAGGAATATCGGTTGCTTTCCAACTAACAGGTGAGTCTAGCCCACTGATCAGGCTGTTACAAATCCAGGAAGAGTTTCATTACACATTGACTCGTCATGACTCGGCTGAGTAGACCCAGTCTATCACATTAACAGCACAATAGAGTACTCAGGCAGGCTTGACTAAGTTCACTTCCGGGTCGAGTTGAGTTTTTGAGTTTTCTGAAATTCAAGCTGGGCCGAAGCTTATCCAACCGACGCCTATTAAGTTATGAGGCCCAAGCTAAGCCCATTTGTAAAACACAAGGGCCCATTTGTGTAGAGAGAGGACTCCACTCTCAATGGATTTTCATTTTCACAAGATAGGAAACTTACGTTCCTACACGAGGAAAATTAGTTCATTTTTCCCTTACTTTTCGCTGGAGAAAATGTATCAACCCCAAACGACCGAGAAAGGGGGCAGGGCGAAAATTATAACAAGTCTCCTTCCTACCATGGGTCCTCTCTTCGGACAAACGCACCCTAACAAATTCTATGCTAAATATATCAGGATGGATTGTGCCAGCTCTAAGCATATTGTAAAGGTTAAAGCCCGACCCATTCAATGAAAAGATCTGAGATCTGGACATTCTCTGATGGGACCCACTTTTGGCATGTGATGAAAAAGTGCCACGTGGAGAACAGGATCACTTGCGCTGGACCCGATCTCCTTTTGGTATAACCCAACCTTGTTCTTTTGCCTTTGCCTTTTCATCAATCCATCTTCAGGTGCTTTTCTCCTTTCTAAGTTTATTCTTCTCTTAATTTCCTACGTGGAAGAATCAGGGCCTTTGGATGGGCATTGCGTGCATCCTCACATTATACCTTCCACATAGGATGAGACCCTCTTTTCTTCACTGATGGAACAATCAAGTGGGCCCACTGCATTAAAGGGTCAAAGAGTTTGATGAATAGAGACCATCAGATGAAGTTTGATATTGATTGGGTTGCACTATTTGAATACATAGAATTATTCCAAAGCAATGTTACTGATATTTGGCTAAACTTGCCTGAGTTACTCAGGCTTGGGATATGTGGAGTTAGAACATAAATAGTTTCTTAGTTTTAAAGCTATGATCTAGGAAAATCTATGGGTGCAAGTTGGGTTGGGCCAAGTCCAAATCCACATAGATTGGCCCAACTAAAAGTATAATGAGTTGGGGTTATTTGGGTGCAGGTTGTGCTTGGGTTCTTTGACTTAAGTGATCAGGTACCCAAATCAGTCACACCTTATGTGTTTTTGGGCTTTTGGGCCCAAAGATGCCCAACTTTTGTACCCGAACGTGAAAGCATCAAGTTGAGAACCCTTTTTTGTTTTTTTGATGACCCAAGGTATCCCTTGCCAGGGTTCGAACCTTTGACCTCCGGCCCGGAGGTTACCCGATTATGACTTGGATTTATCCCAGGTACTCTAACTTGTTAGGCCAACATGCAACCAAGGCCTGGATAGGTAACACTCTTGCCAAGCAAGCCCATTTGACATTCTACCTGGCGTATGAATGAAGAATGGTTATGATAATGTTTCATTTTGAAGGATAAAACTATTAGAGAAATGATCTTATCCAGCTGTCATTGTGTGAATTCTACCTGATTTAACTTGTGTAGGGCTCCTCTGCGAGCCAAATTTCACTCTAATTAGATTGAGTTGGTCATGTGTTTAAATAAGGAGGGAAGTGAAATAACGTTAATAGTCAAATCAAAATCAAAAGAAGGAGAAAGCAGAGATTGAGAGTAAAAGGGCGCTGAAAGACAAAAAAATTATTCTTTCATTTTTGTCATTTAGTGCATTTTAAGAGTACTATTTTAGGTTAGCTTTTGGTCATCTTGTGCATTTACTTTCAATCCATTCCTTTTACTTGTTCCCTTGATTTGACCCCTTAATCTTATTATCTCATTTTGGCCCCCTCATGTAAATTAGTAAATAAACATGCTAGACTCTAAAAGGCTCCTAAAGTGTTGGTTTTTTCATATTGATTGCAAAAGACTCATGCACAGCACGTTTAGTAACAGGCGAGGAATCCATAGATTTGATGATTCTTCACTACCAATGGAACAAAGATTTCTTGCTGGGGATTTGTATAGTCGAGGATTTCACATTGATATGGGTGTGTATCAATGCATATAACTAATAAAAATAGGATTAGGTGTGTAAATCCACTTAAGAGAGGATTTTCAAATCTTAAGGGGGGTGTTCGGATCTCAAAATCCCAATAAATGAGGATTTTTATTCATCCAAATCCTCAGGAATTTACAATTGCGAAACATGGATCTACCACAAATTTGTGGAAATTGAAAATCTTTGCCCTAAGGATTTGGTTGCCAAACGTGACCTAAATGAAAATACTATATAGGAAAGGATTCTCATCTTTAAGTCTCAAGTCCCTTGTATTAAATGGGATTGAGTTAATATGGACTGATATAATGGGTCTCATTTGACAAGGATGATTGTTTGAGAAAAGTGAGATTCCCACACTGGAATATATATATATTTTCTCATATGGAAAATCATTCAAGTTCTTCCCATATGTGAAAATTGGATCTGGAATTGATATGAAAAAATCAACTTCCAATATGGTAAAAACTAGGGTTTCCTATATGAGAATTTTCTGAAATAAAAATAGAGCCCTCCTTTGAGAAAGCCATTGTAATTCGCATCTTCCATTGAGCTTTAACCACTACAATCTTAATATTGAACTTTAATTTGTGGAGACAATTTGAGTCCGAGTACCCTATTTCATAGGAAACAAAAGATACTGTTTTATCCAAACCACATTCGCCAACCATACAAAATTTTATACCAGCTAATGCATCTTTTTAAGAGTGAAAAAACCAAGTGATTTTACCAAATGCGGATTGTTTTGAAAAGTTGTATGAAGAATTTTTATATCAGAAATTTGGAATTCCCATAATGCATTTTCATATTTTTCATATGAGAAAGTTCTCCTATATGGAAAAGCCTAGCATCTTTCCATATGAAGAAATCTCTTTGTAGCCATATTGGAGATCCGATTTCCCCATATGGAAAGAGTTTGGAAGATTCCCCAAATGAAAAAAAAAAAAAATTTTATATCCCAATATGGGAACTTAACTTTTTCAAACTAGTATCCCAGAGCGTCAAAGACCCATCAAATCCATATTAGCCCAGATGAATTTAATAGGTGACCTTAGATTTCCACTTGGGAACTTTCCCATATATGAAATGAAGGGACATTTTCTTCAGGGTGATATGTATGATTCCCTCCTGAGGTATATATGCAAAATTTAGGCACTATGAGAGAACCTTTTCCATTTGGTAATTTTATTTTTAAAATCGAGTGAAATAAAGTGAAGTAAAGCATCAAATCAAGAGGAAATAAAATATAAGTGGGGTTATGATAATATTTTATTTTTAGTTGTTTAGTATGGAATCTTTTTGACTTTTTGTATAAAAAAGTGGAGTTTTTTTGTCTTTTAGTTGATAAAGGCGATTGCTTTTTTACTTTTTCTGAAAAAGATGAAGGGAATTTTGAATTAAAGTGCTTTTGATATGACCTCTTGCCTGAAAAATGGAGACTTTACTTGACTTTTATTATTCTAGTAAAGTGCCAAATGGGCTAGAGATATTCCCAAGGTCCTTATTTAAAAAAAGAAATTCACTTACATGAATCCATTGATATTTTTACTTTGTTTGTTGAGAAATTTAAGATTTTTTTGTATTCATAAAGAATAAATAATAATGACCATGTGTCCACGTATAGTTCAGTGGCACGAAATCTCTGTCTTACAGTACTTGCAGCAAATTGATAGCCAATCATAAAAGATACAGTAGGCAAGCAGTGGGAAATTACTAAAACAAATAAATTGAACGAATTAATTATGAAAAGGATAGGGAACAAAAAAACCGAGTTTAGGGGAAGTCAAATCATCTTTTCAACCTTGTCTTTGGGTAAAATTCACCCTGCAATTGTGAGCCCTCAAAAGGAGAATCCAAAAATTAAAGGCAATGCGGGAGGGAAATTCTTTTTGTCTTCATCATTATGTTTTCAAGGGTTTCTTATAATCCTTTTTAATCTGTTGGTAATTTTCTTATCAAAAGAAAAAGAAAAAACATATTCTCTTGGCAATCCGTTGGCCGTAAAGCTTACTACTTAATTACCATTTTTGTAATGCATAGACTATTACATAATCAAGCAACAAAAGAAAAATAAATAAATAGGTGAGTAGCATTTAATTTTAAATTTAGTTCAATCATTACTAAAATTAATCTTCATTCTTAAGAAAGAGAACTTTTAATTGTCACAACTAAAATTTTCTTGAGAGAATAAAGAAGAGTAATATACATATTCTTAATAAAAATACAAAAGATTTATTTTAGTTTTCTAGAGAGAAATCTTGATTCATCAATAAGATCTACTTTTCAACAAGTGGAGTCTTAAAAATTCAGAAATTTCAAATCTTGCTTGGATATGATCTATATTCTACAAAGATGGTTTTTTTTCTTCTAGCTCCCTGGTAAATACCCACACATCCAACTAACCATGTCCTCACCAACACTACTACAAACCGGATCGTCCTAATTGTAAAGATGGAGGGAAGCTGCCTCACTATTGAGCTATCATGTTAGTTGGCATTTTCTTCATTTTTTTATAAATTTTAATTTCATTTTAAAGATAAGTTTTGATTACAGTAAGATTTTCTTTATGAACAAGATTATGCTTTTAGACATAAAGATTGTCCACAAAACAAAATTTTTATTTTAATATTAAAAAGGTGTCTCCCTATCATAAACAAAAATTAGTGTATGGTAGATTTTTGTTTAGTGGGTACTTGTAATCACATGCAATTATTGTTGTAAAGGTGCCATAGAAACTTTCAACAAATGATAGATCAGATAGGTTAAAATAGCAAGACATATAAAAATAACACTAAAATGAAAAAAGCCTTTGTGTGTGATTTTTTTTTATTAGCAACCGACACAAAAACCCTCTAGCAGAAGGTCACACATCATGTCATCATCCCTTTCTTTTTGTCTAGACACGGTGTGTCCAGCACCAAAGCCAGCTTCAATACAAGGGTATCTCCTTCAGTCTTGAATCTTGTAAGAGTGAAGTAATAAATTAGGAAAAGGAGAAGTTCATCGCCATTGCTCATGTGAATAGGAGATTTTCTTCTTTTGTTTCTTCTGGTGGGGGTGGTGCCATTGATCACTTTAGTTTTGAAAGGGCCTTGGGAGTTGGGACTTGGGAGTAGTTCAGCATATTTCATATGGACATCAAATGCACTGTTGTGAAGGGTACACTTCACAACTTGGTGGAGAAAAGGCGGTGGGGATTTAAACACTACAACTAAACTTGGGACTGCTGTGATCTGGGCTTTGGTGGGCTATACTTATATCTGATGAATCAATTCTAGTAGTTGCTTGTAAAAGTATACTTGGAGGAGCACATGGCATATTGATAACATGAAGTTCAAAGAAAGTGAGATCCTGTTTTTGTTTCTATTTGAGAGCTTTGATCAAATGAGGACCACATCCTCAGTGACCAGATTAAGATTAATAACAAAAATTAGGTGATCACTGCTAGTAGTCTCTCACAGATGGCACCCTCCTTGCATCATGTTCTCTTTATGAGGGTAAAGTTGTGTGATTAAAGGGGCTGTTTTTGTTTCTGTTTGAGAGCTTGATCAAATGAGAACCACATTCCTCAGTGACCAGATTAAGATTAATAACAAAATTTAGGTCACTTGTAGTCTTTCCCAGATGACACCCTTCTTGCATCATGTTATCTGTATGAGGGTGAAGTAGTATGATTAAAGGGACTGCATGTTTTTTGTTTCTGTTTGAGAGAGGTTTGACCACATGAGGACCACATACCTCAGTGACCAAATTAAGATTAATAACAAAATTTAGGTCACTTGCAGTCTTTCACAGATGGCACCCTCCTTGCATCATGTTCTCTTTATGAGGGTAAAGTAGTGATTAAGGGTTCAGCAATGTGATCTCCCAATGGCCTTTTCTCAGGGACCACTGAGTTTCATGCTGAAGGCACATGAGATGTGTAACAAAGTGTGATCAACCTAATTGAACAATGATGGATCATGAGATAAAGGGCAGGGCCAGAGCATTAAACGATACTTTTGTCATCATTTTCCTGGGTAAAGCAGATCTCAATGCAAGGCCTATATCAAAATGAAGAATGTTGTGTTTGTCTTGCAGGCTTTAATGGGGACCCACATCTGCCTGGCATGGTCAGGGAATACCAACACCTGATTCTACAGTTTTCACGTGATTCGGATCAGGGATCCCACATGCAAATAGTATTTAATAAGAGAATGAAGTATTATTCCCTTTTCAACTGTTGGAAAATTGTGTGGCCTGACTGTCATGGGAGCCACGTTAGATCAAGTCTAGTGGTGTGTTGTGAATGAACTCTCAATAAGTTTTGATCTGGTATAGTAGATAAGGATCAAACTCTTAACTGTAGAGTTTGATTTAGGTTCAGACTCTCATTTTCACAAAATTCCCATGCTAGTCTGGAGATGTGGATTCCAGTTGCAGGATGAGTAGAGTCCATAATAGCTATGACTTATAAGGAGATGAGAACTATTGGTTGATCATTCAGAAGATATGAGAACATTCACAGCAAATTCACAAGATCTATCTTACATCAAACACTCAAAGGTTCTTAGCGAGTTCGGTTCCGACACCCATCTAGTACTAATAGATCTTTCATAAACTAGGTTGCAAGCATTGTTTGTATACTTGGTGCTTTGTGCTAAACTTAGCCTTTATTCTAATTAAGTAATAGTGAAATATCTAGTAGGTCAGGTATGGTGTTCTTCTATTCTAAAATAGAACACGTGATAGAGTTTATGTGGTTTAGTTTACCAAAACAGTAACAAAAAAGGCATGTCAACTAACCACGTTCAAACAACGTATTTAAATAATAGAATCCTTCAATCTAAGACTACGAGATGGAAGGTCACTAGATAAGGAGTGAATTTTCTATTTTGACCATTTGGTTTTTAGCCCTTAAACCAAACAATTATACATGTAGCCGACCCAATATAGAACAAGGCTTCAATGATGCTGATGATGAAATGAAAAGATCATAGTTAATAGACCTATAGACTTAAGGCTCTATTTAATCTTGTAAGCATGTGGACCCATAAACTCTACAAGCCAATGATTAGGGAGGATTTTTTTTTTTTTTTTTTTGTTTTTTTGGAGAGAGAGGGGGCAAATAATATTTTTATATTTACTAATTAATTTACTAATCATTTAAAATAGATTTATTTTTTAGACTTTTTAAATAAAATTCAAAGAAAAATCCTAAATTTGAAAATATCTCAATATTTCTAAGACAACTTCTCAGAACTTTACAAAGGAAACTGAAAGATAAAAATAATAGGACACATTGTAATGAATTTAAACCGTAGAAAATAACTATTAGGACTAAGGGTTGCATCTCACTCGAGCCAAAGCTAGACCGATGCTAGATTTGATCACATAGAAATCAATCCACCAGACATTAAAAATATGAAGTTTAAATAGTTGGTTACATGTGATGGTTTGATGGGCCAGGATGCCTATGATAGGCATGGATGACCGAGAGGGTGACATTTATCCTTAACCTAGTCATGAAATATTACTATGAAGGAATATCGATATGATAAATTTATAATGCAAAGACGAGTCTAATCCTTTTTATGCCTACTCTCTCAACAAGGAGGCTCTAATGTAGAGTTTCACTCCTCAATTGTGGAATAAGATGACGTCCATGATTTCTCTGCCTGAACCCTCTATGTTGCCACCCTTGCCACAAGCTATCATTTTAAAAGAAAAGGCCAACCTTTGGCTTTATAGCCTGCATAGTTGTCAATTTCATTTTGAATCCAATTTTGGCCTGGCCTCTAAAATGAAAAAATAAAATAAAATTGCCCAATTTGAATTTTCGATAAATTTTTTGAAAATATGGTTTGTAAAAATAGATAAAATATATATGTAGAAAAAACTAAAGTAAATATAAATATTAATTATGGATTGAATTTATTCTTGTAAATGAATATTATAGCATGTAGGTATATCATTTAAACACATTTTTTCTATCAAAACATTTGGGCCAGAATTTCTTGAAAGAAAAGCTTTATACATCATTTCAGCCAAAACGAAACGAAATTAATAAAAATATTAAAGAGTCTTAAGTCCTATAATGCAAAGGCTAAAGAAAAAGATCATGAGGCTATCTAATGAGCAAACTTTTATATATATATATATATATATAAAAATCTAAACTGCTCAAACAAATACCCACTTCTTAATGCATTCACACCAAATTCCACTTACATGAGATTTGAGCCCCTCCCCACCCTCATTAACTATAAACACTTGAATTTCTTTGTAATATTTTGTTTATGTATTCTATAAATATTCACGGCAGGTCAGATCCTATTTGGAGCAAGCAATTTAGACTTCTCATAAGATCCGAGCCTCATAGGGTCCGAACCCAGCTTTTAAAGGATCCATAGATTTTTCAAGTGCCCAAAGCCCAATGATCCAAGTACCGACAACCAAACACAGGAAAGGACTCCACCTGTATAAAAAGCAAACTTCTTACATTGACTACCAGAAACTTCTTTTAATCCCCTTGATTACTTTCCTCTCTTTCTGACACATTTCAAAAACACCCAAACGGTAGAATTCAATCTCTCTCTTGTTCTTCTTCTACTTGTTTTCACTAAAACGTCAAAAGCGAAAACATACAGAGAGAAAGAAAGAAAGAATGCGATATTGTTATTTCCATCTGTTTCTGATCCTCTTCCAACTCCTCTTATATGCCCGGATTGCCCGTTCCATCTCGACGTCATCTACCCTGTCCGAATGGAGATCCGCCTGGGCAACCTACTACGCGACGGATAATCCGCCGGACTCAGTCGGGGGAGCTTGCGGGTATGGGGATCTGGAGCGGGGCGGGTACGGGAAGGCGACAGCGGGACTGAGCTCTGAGCTATTCGATCGGGGTCGGGTCTGCGGGGCTTGCTTCGAGATCCGGTGCGTGGATGATGTGAAATGGTGCGTCCGGGGCAGATCCGTGATCGTGACGGCGACCAACTTCTGCCCGCCCAATTACGGGCTGCCCGCCGACGGGGGCGGGCACTGCAACCCTCCGAATCGTCACTTGGTCTTGCACGTCGAGGCCTTTCAGAAAATCGCTATCTGGAAGGCCTCCAACATGCCCGTACAGTACCGGAGGTAATCTCACACCCACCCACACACTCTCTCTCTCTCTCTCTCTCTACTTCTGTGTCGTTGCTAACATGCGCTGACTGAATTATTCTTATCCTGCGCGTACTTATGGGGCTGTCGGTCACACAATGTGTGTGACAAGATCCTCTTTTTTAATGGGAAATTTTTAAGTAAGGTATTAGCTTTTTGTCTTATTTTAAAAAAGGATACAAATTTCATTACTTTTTAAATTATTTCTTTAAGTTTTTCAATGAAACTTCGATTAAGAACATCATGTCATTTAAAACTCAATTTTTTAAGAATACTCAGAGTACCTTCATTTAAAATCATGATATGATTCTGGCGGCTACTATATTTAACCGAAGTATCTAATTTTTCTAGATCATCATAAGACTCCTAGTAAATAAAGGAAGAAAATATAGAAGAAGTGAATGGGGATTTTATTTCATTGAAGGATAATTTGGGTAATTTAAAAAAATTGAAGGAAAAAGTTGCCGGCAAATAGCTTTAAATGGATGAATGTCCTTAATTGAAAACTTCATGAAAAACTTAGGGACTAATTTGAAAAGTTTTAAAACTTGTTTCATTTTTTGAAATGAGGCAAAAACTTAAGGACTTATTTGAATTTTTCCCTTTTCTAAGTTAGGTTTTTATAGAAAGGGCCCTATAGTTTTAAATGACTTCAAAGAGGGCTCTGGATTTTGTATATTTACAAAAAAGCCCTCTAGTTTTTTATGTTTAAATGATGGAAATGCCCTAATTTATTTGAGCTATAATGTTCAAGGGAAACATGGCAATGGAAAGGCTTGGACGTGGATTAGAAAAATATGTAATATCAATCCATTTAAGTCATCACAAAAAGTAAAAAATCAAGTTATTCTGACGATGTTTGACATATAAATATGGCATATGATTAAAAGGATGAAGATAAGTAAAATAAAGTTACAACTAAACCATGAAATGATCGAGCGTGGTTTTGGTCCCTTAACTTCACACCCAAGACCAACCCATTCTAGGGATATGGTCATCTTGGTTGGCTTAATGGGGCTCACCAATAATTTTGGATCTAATGAGATCAAAGATTGTTTGAATGCCCTTGTGCCTTGTGATGACAAGCTGCTGCATGAATTGTTATAGAGGAAGTCAGTTCCTAGGATTGGCCTTTTCAAGCTAACTTCTCCACTAGTCCTCTCATTTGTCCTCAAGGGGTCGTTTGCTTGCCTTCATTTACATATTTAAATGATGTGCATGCATAACAACTATGCATTATCATATTTGTTTGCACTCATGCATGCATGTTATCCATAAATAAGGTGAAAATGATAATCTTCACAAACATGGTGGTGTGTTTTCCATCTGTTGCATAAAAGTTAAACAGCCCCTTTTAAAAATAAAAAGCCCATGTGTTATCAGTTTATGGATGGGATTAGTCTATGACAATGAAGACAATAAAGACTTCCATCGCCCCTGTAACAGCTGATTGAATTTTATTCCAACTGTTTGATTTGGGAATGACAGGATCAAATGCATAAAGGATGGTGGCATTCGATTCACAATCGATGGAGTAGGCTACTTCCACTCGGTGCTTATCAGCAATGTTGCAGGCGCAGGTGACATTGTCGCAGTCAAGATCAAGGGCTCAAGAACTGGGTGGCTCCAAATGGGTAGAAACTGGGGCCAAATCTGGCATACCAATGCAGACCTTAAGAATCAGCCCCTCTCCTTTGAGGTCACCTCTAGTGATGACAAGACAGTCACATCTTACAGTGTTGCCCCTAAAGATTGGAATTTTGGCCAGACCTTTGTAGGCCAGCAATTCCAATCATAAGTCTACACAAAATCTCTCTTGTTTTTGTACTAAAATTATTATATAGTGATCATAAGGGTCCTTGTCTGATTTTATGGTTTCAAGCTGTGAATATGTGTCAAAAGAACAGGTCGCTAGCTGTTTCTCTACTTCCAAAATGACTCAAGGTTCTTTAGTTAGAAGCAGTTGAGGATGAGATTAGCCCAATAACAGGGTATTGTGGTTTAAATGCAAGGATGTGGATGATTCAGAGTAATGGTTTTAATTCCATATCAGAAATTTAAGGATAGAAAAGGATATGTGGGGATTTTTTTTATCAACTTTTCAAACTCAGATACTGAAATATGTAACAAGATACAATTTAATTTGGAGATTGGTATGGTCTCATTTACAGAGTTATATTCAAATCACCATCATCATTGATGCTTTTATCATCTTCTCTTTGAATCAGATTCATTTTTGCATACTTTATTGGACTATAGCTATTAGTAGCTCTATTTAAAGAGGAAAGTAGAGAACATCATCTAAGATGATTTGGGGATGTGATCAGGAGATGAAAACTGCCTATATAAAAAGCAATGATCTCATGCAATACAAGATACTGAAGGAAGAGCACAGAATGCAAGCAGCTCTGATATCGATCATCAGGATCTAAATCCGACACTGAACCTATGTGTTGTATCCCCCCACCCCTACCCCCGAAAAAAAAATAAAATTTCGAAACTCAAAATACGATGAGTGAATTATTATAATTAGATAAAAAAGCTTCAAAATAATTTTCTTAAATATACAAGTATAACTATTAAATCCCGTTGCATTATCCAGGTATTATGTAGGCAGTCATATATGTACCCCCTAGGTAATAGTCCTTTCTCACCCCCCGAGCCGGAGGCCAAACTTCTGAAGGCTGGGCTGGCGAAGAATGCCCTAGGTCATAAACAAACTATTAAATGATATATGATTAAAGCTAAATAAACTCAAATATGAATATTACTCAAGCTACATAGCCCTCAATAAAACCTATATATTTATAATATGTGAATAAAATTGTCCCAAATCCAATTTCTCACGTCAGAACATACAGGATCCAGCTCTAGATCTAGTTTGCATGATCAGAATCTTTCATGGACCCAAAAATAAGTAACTTACACACTTTATTTAGAACAAGAGACTTCAATTATGTATGCAACCACAGGCAAACAATTAACAGAGCCTACATCTACTAGATTGAATCAATATGTTAGGTGTGAGAATTAAGAAAGATAAAAGTGGGAGCTTGGATATAAACGAGTGGCAAGTAAAAGTTTCACACTTCCAAATCTTGCTGTGGCATCTGGTGAAAGAGTTGGGGAAAATACTTAGATCCTTCATATTGTTTTAAGAAATTGAACTCTCGTCCAAGTTGAGATGGCCGAGTTGGTCTAAGGCGCCAGATTAAGGTTCTGGTCCGAAAGGGCGTGGGTTCAAATCCCACTCTCAACAAACAAGTTTTTTCATTTCTAATGCATCCCATGAGCCCACAAATTTTTTTTTATTATGGTTTATATTTTCCATTTTCAACCCTCCCATGAGAAGCCACAGTTTTTATTTCACCCCATGAGGCCGCTCAATTTTTCTTATAGTTATAGTCGGCCTCAAAAATAATAATTTTAGCCTTTTCTCTTGCGAATCTGTATAATTTTCTTCTATTCAGTGAGCGCACTCAATAATAAATTTTTTGAACCCTCTTGAACCATAATAATTTTAACCTTTTCTACTTTGAAACCACTTAATTTTTCTTTTCTATGGGCCTATTCAAACTATTTTATAATTTTACTCAATGCCAACAATCATAACCTTACTCTCCTACTTTAAACTCACTCAAATTTTCTTCTTCCTTCTTTTTTCATTCATCTCCACCCTCCTCCATCAATGAGGGGCAATGACCACTATAAAATGACCCCAAATTACTTCTCTTCCCTCCCTCTTTTTTTTTTTTTTTTTTTTTTTTTGTCCCTAAACTATGGCCAACCCAACTAGGCCTCACTACCACCCTTCACCTGTAAATAATCACTATTAAAAGCACTCCCTTTATTCTTTGAGATCACCAAACAAGCAAATAACTTTTATAATACATATGATAAGAACCAAAAGAGAAAATAGAGATATATCATCCAATTGAAGCTTGGACAACCTCCTTTTGCAAGAACTATTTGTTATAATTTTCTTATTGATCTTCCTCCACAAAATAGCTAATTTTGCTTACATGGACAGAATTAAATTGAAGGATTACTACAAATTTTAGAAAGAAATCCTACTAATAACTCTTATTCCATCTGCTACCTAGTGTGATAATTAGGCTAACAATTCAACCTCAATCCTTGTAAGTTACTCATACCTTGAGATAATGTATATGGTCCACACTTAACACTAGGCCTACATGCTCACCCCTACAGTATAGGTCATGGGGGTGCACAATTAGTGTGGATGTTGCAAAATCCATTTAAGACACTTGTTTCTCAAACTCTGCACCCAATCAGAATTGTCTGACTTTACAATGCACTTAATTCTCCTAATAAATGAAATACCCTTTTACTAAAAACTTCCTTAGATGAAATTCTTGAGTTCACACATTCCACAAAAAAAAAAAAGTGTGTCCTTAGTCCTGTATTGTAATATAAATTCTCCTGCAAATGAAATAAGACCCTAAGCCATCTATGGTTAGGGTTGTTTAGAGAATAAAGTATGATATAAGACCCAATTACATGCTTGATGTGGAAAATCCTAGAGAAATAGTTCTCCTATCCCATTTTGTGGCATTGTTACCTTGTGTCCCTGCATCACAATTCATCACTTACCATTTCCCCACATTCAAATGTGCCCTAAATTTTTTTCCCCCACATTCATCTTGTTTGAACAAGATCTGACTCTTATCATTTATAAGAAGACATAAAGCAAACACCCAATGCACATTTTAGGACCATCATCCATAACAAACATAAGTATCAAAGTCACAAATAGTAACATTCACAAGCAACAAGAGAAGAATAAGAGGACAAACAAAAAGCAGGCAAGCAATAAAGCATTGATAGCAGGTGTTATCTATCAAGGCCAAGGCCAAGGCCAGAGAGAAATCTCAACCACCAAAGCCATAGAGAGTCCTCCCCTGCCTCTTGAGAGCATAGACAACATCCATAGCAGTCACAGTCTTCCTCCTGGCATGCTCTGTGTAGGTCACAGCATCTCTGATGACATTTTCCAGAAAGATCTTTCAAGACCCCTCGAGTCTCCTCATAGATGAGACCGCTGATCCGCTTCACTCCCCCTCTGCGTGCGAGCCTTCTGATGGCGGGCTTCGTGATTCCCTGTATGTTGTCCCGCAGGACTTTCCTGTGCCTCTTCGCTCCTCCCTTGCCCAGCCCCTTTCCTCCCTTTCCACGTCCTGACATCTCTACTTCCTTTCCTTTTCTTCTTCTCTGTGTCTCTTGTTGTGGAGGTTGTGTTTTTTGATTTGGAAATGGAGGAAAGGTTCCTTTTATAATGGGCGGGATGTTGCAGGAGCGATCCGTGTGACGGATGTTTTGGACCGTTGGATTGGGATTTCATGGTGGGGATTGCTTTGTTGGGTGTCTGCGCGGATCGATGACGTGGCAAATGTTGAAACCTTCATCAGTTGAAAGAATATTTTTGAACTTTTTGTGCCTCCTTTTCTAAAATCTCAATGCTTACATGTCCAACGTGGGTCTTATGTGTAAAATATACGTGTGTTCTTTTATTATTTTCTTCATTTATATTATACAAGTTTAATTTTGTGATGGGGCAAAGGCCAACTTATATTGGGGTTAAATTTTAGGCATGCTCAATAAAAGATGAGAAATAGAGAATACAAGATTTAATTAAAAAAAAAAAAGACTTTAGATAATCAGTGGGTCTAAAAGATTATTTGAACCGACCTTGCACCAAATCAGTCATTTTGTCTGTGAAAATGTGTTTTTTCTTTTTTTAGTACTTTCAACTAACGTCCCTAACGACCTTAGTTTTATAACATTAAGAGTCCCTAGGAATCCGACAGTATACACAAATTAGAACAAAATAAACTTGTTTCCTCATCCTCGTCCTCTTCCTGACTTTGACCCTGACCAATCTGCCTCACCTCGTCCTCTTCCTCCTCGTCCTCCTTGTAGTTGTTGTTGTTGTTGACATGGAATCCATGAAGTTGGAGGTCGAGAGGGGGAGGGGGGATTTCAGAGCCACCGTGGCGTTTTCGATTGACGACGTAGGGAGAATGGGATATGGAGGAAGGGGAGGAATTTAGGAAGGAAGAAATGAAGAGGCGGCAGCAACAGCTACAGAAGAAGAAGAGACTTGGCAAAAAGAAATGAGCATAACATAAGAAG
This sequence comes from Camphora micrantha, assembly GCA_003546025.1. Classification (NCBI taxonomy): domain Eukaryota; kingdom Viridiplantae; phylum Streptophyta; class Magnoliopsida; order Laurales; family Lauraceae; genus Camphora; species Camphora micrantha. Next base: position 11,671,889 of record QPKB01000005.1, on the reverse strand, counting down.
GAACAAGGAAGAAGAAGGAAGAAGAGTCAGAGTCATCTTTCTCACGCGACAGCGATTTTGTTGCAATTTATGTACACCGCAAGGTCCCTAGGGACCCTTAGCGTCATTAAACTAAGGTCGCTAGGGACACTAGTTGAAAGTGCTTAAAAAAAAAAAAAAACACCTTATTAGGCAAAATGACTGATCTGGAGAATATTAAGAAGATTGGATAAATGTAATGATGACGAGTTTGTAATATTTTATATTGAGATTTATAATGTGATTAGAATTAGGTTTGATTAGAGTTTTGATGTGATGATATGATTAATGCTATCTCGAAATTGTGTGTTAGATTATGATTAGAAGCTTGTTTTTTCATTTGGATAAAAGTAGGTGTGAATAAGTTTTGTAACTTAATATCTTCATTATAATTTATAATTTGTCAACTAGTTTCAATGAGAAATATTACAAAATTTGATCAAACGACTCAATTTCCACCGTAGGGTTTTACTCATTTTTGTTTACTATGGAGAGAGTGAAGTTGGGCCGTGCTGGCCCACGGGCCTTTTTTCTTTCCTTCTTTCTTTCTAAATTTCAATATTTATATTTAATGCTACACGTGAATTGAAAAGAGTATCTTCTCAATGCTCCACATTCAATGATAATAATTCCATTGGATTGGAGGAAAGAGTAGCTTCTCAATGCTAATACCCTTATTTAAGGGTAATGAAATATATTATCGTCTTGGTTAAAATAAAAAAAAAAAGACATATATTATTGTCTTGGGAGAAATAATTTACATCCATTATCCATATTAATTAATGCCAATACCCATAAGTTAATACCTATATAAGTTAATATCATATTGGGAAAGATAATTCCCATAGTCTCATCCCACCGTAATCTGAGGCCCATAACTAATTGACCGGGCCACCAGGCCGGACCCATAAGTGTTGGGCCTTGTCATGCCAAAGCCAATTATGTAGGCCGTACCACAGGCCGTGCTTGGGACTGGATGGGCCATGTTAGGCCAGGCCGCAGTGCGTTGACTGACATGGAGCGCTATGCTGGGCTTAGGTGGCCCGGCCCATTTTACACCTCTAGGCGAAGTTCACCATTGAGGAAGCAACCATTGTTGTCTCCTTCATTAGAGCTTTTGAATTGTTGGTGCTTTTGCTCTACTTTTTTTCAGAGTAAAGATTTATCAATCACAACATTCGAATTGGTATTGGAGCCTGCATGGAAGATGAAGTGGTAGATTTTGTCTGCTTTTATCAGATCTGTTAAATTGACATTTGCATTCTTCTACTACTATCAATTGTGACAAAACATTAGCTATTGCTATTGCAAGAAATCCAATCTTTTACAATCGAATAAAGCATATTGATTTGTTGTGCCATTTTCATTAGAGAATCAGTTGAAGGAGGAGAATCAAGTTTCAATTTTGCATATATCTTCATCAAAGTAATCTAAGTTAAAAGAATTCTCAATTCTCTACAAAACCCTTTCTAAAAGCTTTCTCTCACATCTTATCTCCTAAATATGAAATTTCATTGTACATGATTATATTCGTAGTAATTTTGTAGTTCCTACATTATCAATGGTTGCCATTAGTATTTGGGTGAAACGTAAAATGGTTGGAGACTCATGAGATTGACATAGAAAGGTCTGGAGGCTTCAGCCCCCACCCAAACTGAAAAGGTCTACAAGGGCTATTAGGCTCTTTTGGCTCAGCCCCCACTTAAGAAACCCATCAAGCCCCCCTCCCTTTCTTCAACTACAAAGAAATGGCAGAAATCCTCTCTTCCTCTCTCTCAAAAAGTCCAATAATCAACAGAAATTAAGTGATCATTTGAATGATTTTAATATATTATATAAATTAAGTGATCATTTGAATGATATTCTTTAAAATTCTGAAATTATTCTGTCTATAAAATTTTTAGATTTAGGGTGTATTTTTGTAAACAATGGAGATTTTTTTTTTATAAATATTTGAGTTGAGTAGGAAATTGACTTTTGACCATGGTCAGCCCCCCTCGAATCAAAATCCTGGGTCCGCCACCGGTTGGAGTGAGATCAAAAGATTAAGAACTTATTTTCAGATTTTTTTAGGTTTCTCTGTCCTTCCATATTAGAATTCTTGTCTGTCCTCTTTTTAGGATTATTGCATCCAGAAATACTTACTTGATGATAGAAGAAAGCCGGAAGCATGTTACATTTTGAAGATCTAAAATGAAATTATGTAATCTTCTCATTCTTCATTCATATGGCTGCCAATGGACCCAAGTGTGGCTTGGCTTGTTGAGCAAAAGTCCAGTAGTTTAAACGGAGTGAGCAAATTGTAACAGAACGCACATGTTCCAGCAAATGTGTCCTGAGGTCACTTTTGTCAATCAAATCCAGAAAACCAGTCATGACATTTCTTGTTGTAGCTCAACTGATTAGAGATGTCAGTGAGTGCATGAGTTCGGGCCCTTAAAAAATCTTACTCATTATTAATTCATTGTTAAAGAATATAGGGGATTTAACCGGAAAATCCTTATTAGACTCACTGTAGAGAGCAAAAAAGCTTTAGAAGATATAAAATGACTGTAGTAGTCCTAGGGGCCCTTTACGGTTCATTTTGTTGTTGTTTCCCCGAGCCGTGATGTCCCCGCTCCCCGTTCATTTTTTTCTTCTCTCTCTTTCTCTTTCGTTCTTTCTTCCCTTCTACCTTCATCCCTTCTTCGCCTTCCCTACTATCACCTGCACCCCAGCATCCACCACTCACAGCACCCCCCCATTTCCACCTTCTTCCTTCTTTCTTCTATTTTCGTTTTTTTTTTTTTCCTCCCTCTCTTCTCTCCTTCCTCCCTGCATCATCGAGCCCATCTCCCTTCTTCCTCCATCATCGGCGCACTCTCGTGCACACTCCCAGCGCTCTCCTTCTTCTCTCTCTTATCCCTCTTCCTTGCACCCACCTACACCTGCATACGTCCAACACCTAGCTGCCCATCATCCTCTTCTTTTTCTCTTTTCTTGTTTTCTTTTCTTTCTCTCTTCTCCTTCTCCTCTTGCCTTCTTCTCTTCCCTGTGTGCCACGCCACAGTGTCACTGCGCACGCCCTACATCACCTGTGCCACTACCTGCACAGCCCATCTTCTTCCTCTTTCTTCTTATTCTCCTTCTCCACCTTGCATGTCGCACACTCCCCTGTCGCACACACCCATTGCGCGACCCACAACGCCCGCAATACACCTCCTATATGGAAAAAATGAACGGGGATATCTCTGTTCGTATATGCAAGTGAGTGGGGATATCATTGCTCGATGAAATAAAAGAAAAAAAAAATCGAAAAGGCTCCTGGGACTATTACAGTCATTTCATATCTTCTAATGCTTTTTTGCTCTACAGTGAGTCTAATGAGATTTTTCCGGTTAAATCCCCAAGAATATAATATTTAAAGATCAATTAAAGATCTAAATATGAGCTTGTTTAGAATCCAAGTTTTTTTTAAAAAAAAAATCTTAAAACTAAATATGCAATTGTTTGAAATCCCACAAGAGTTGTTAAGACCATCCTTCCATGTAACACGTCTACAGTATCTACAAATTGACTATTAATATCTATATCAATCAACATTTAAGATGAGAATGTTCTTTTTTTAACGGTGACACAGGGGGTAGTTGTTGGATATATTTGAATAGAGCAAAACTTTCTATGTTTAGGGGTGTTCGAGGCCTGAGTTGGGCTCGGTTGAGGCATATCCACGCCAAACCTGAGTTTATAGGCTCTTATCTATCCAAGCTCGACATGGTTTGTAATTTTTTTTTTTTTTCACCATCGGAGGGTTCCCAACACTTTGGGCTGGACTAATCCCTCCGAGCTCAGAGGAAAGCCACGTAAACTCCCTTGTAGCCCTAGAGTAGTAGTGCAGTTTCGAACCCACAACGTCTGGTGCAAACCGTGGTCTTAGGCCAACTGAGCTTGACATGGTTGTAATTGCCTAACCTAAGCCTGGTTTGCCTCCAACATGTCAGGCCCGACCCGCCATTTAGTCAATTGGGCCAGGGCGGGCTGGGCTTTCTACTACTTCACTCACCAAACTACAAGCACAAGTAGGATGGACTTGGGTCTTTCTATAATTTACGCCAAGCCCGAGCAAAATATCAAGCGGGCCCAAGTTTTAGATGTAGGCTTAGCCCTGAGTACTAAAACCTGGGCCTGAGCCTGTCCCAAAGTGGGCTAGGCCCTAGCTGGCTCGGCCTATACACACCCTTACCCATGTTTAGCATCAACTACTAATTTGCTATTGTATGTTCTTTTATGGCGAAGATAACCTCTAGCTATGTTTGTAGGCACTCTGTACATATCAAGAAGGTACTGGATTATATCTGATGAGTTCCACAGGAATGTAAATCAGGGATGGGAATTGGGAAGCAGTCAAGATGGTTGATTGAGGTGATCACACTCTACATCCTTGGACTAATTTAATTTAGGGGTTCATCCCTATTCATAGAGGTTTAATGAGTCTCCACGTTTAATTCAATCATAATGATGGATTCTTCCACGAGAACGGTACCTTACTCGGGTTGTAAGGGGCGGTAGCTTTCACTTGGTTGCCCATGATTCAAACTCTAGGTATGCTACATTTTTGTATGTGTGAGGGCACATTTTCCATTTGCTTGGACTTTCTTCCTTCATGGGTCCCAGGCCCTTTGTTGGGGTTAAAAGAAAATGATGGATTCTCCACATCCCACTAAGAATGAGACTTTACCACCACATTTTACACCAGTTGGATTGAAGAGGGGACACCATGTTTTTTTGTTTTTTTGGCCTTTTTTAGGCATGATGTTGATCTTCTACTAGATTTTACTTTGTTGTCTATTTCAAACCATTAGATCACATGGATAAACATTCTTGATGGAGTTTTGTTTTATTTTATCTGCAGCCCTATTCTTAAACTTAGAACGCTAGTGGACCTCAGAATGCCATGTGCCATCATTCTAGTGGTCATGACTTGCATCTCAGTTCCTTTCTTCTAGACTCCCAGTGGATGCTCTGTTCTTGTTCCTCATCCATACAAATGAATTTCTTTATTATATACACATGTGTAATACATCCAATTCTCTCTCTCTCTCTCTCTGGCAGTATTGGTTTCATGGGTCTCTCTAACTTTGGCAGTATTGGGTTCATGGGTGGCAACAATTTGTCTCCCAACTTGTCAACTCAACTAAAACCTAACCCCGTAACTCTTTGTTTCAAATTCGATTGACCATTTACAGGTTTGGGTTGGGTTGAGAATGCCAAAATGGTTGGAAAATTCGTGACTTAGATTCGACTTGTTTGATGTAAAATAGATTGAGCTGGATAGAGTCAACGCGGAGACTCGAGAGTCATTTTTTTAAAATAATTCTAAAAATACTTAAAAATGAATCAATTACTTATAAAATATAAAAATACATTTATTTACATGCATTCATGATAATCAATTCAAATTAATAAATTTATATACATAAAAAAATTACTACAATATGGAAGATGAAAGAAAATTGCATATTATATAATTTGTTAATTCAAATATCAATATAAAAGATCAAATATAAGTTTCAAATTAGATTTCAGTCATCATTTTCAAGTTACCAACTCCAAATCTCATACATAATTACATATAAATAAACTTTGATTGTTTAAAATTAGATTAGACTATTAAATGGTTTGGAATGTAAATAACTTATTAAAATGAGATGACTATACCGAATCTTTCCTATTTTTGACTTGGTCATTCGTCAAAAAGAAATGACTCGGGATAGTCAAGAGTCAACTCGAAGAGTTTTCTAACCATGATGCCAACGTAACTAATAAACAGGTTGGACTTGGCTTGTGTCATGTCTCCACTCAACTAGGGTTGCAAACAGGACAGTTCTGGATCGGAACCATAGTAGACCCAGACTTGTTTGAAAATAACGGTTTCAGTTTCGGATCCGGTTTTGAATTGGGACCTATTTTATTGATTCCGGACAAGGTTTCGATAAGAAAACCCGGATTCGAAACAGGTCCACCTAAAGGACTCGAATCTAGTTCCAAAATTGATTCTATTTTCTCTTTATTCTTCATTTTTTCTTAAAATAATCATATCATTCAACTTATAACAGTGCATCAAGTCTACAACATCCAATATTATACATAAGAAAGCAAAAAAAGAGTTGGCTTTAAAATACAAATTGCAATATCAAAAACTCATATGCTGGTCCCGGGCCTATGGGTTGGAATCTATATGGACCCAGAACCAGAACCGTTTATCAATCGAAACCTAAATTAGGTTCCAGACCTAAATTTTTACCGGTCGAAACTTTTGGGTAATCGGATAACCATTTGCAACCCTACAGTCAACCAAGTGCACTTTGAACCATCAATCCAATCCTAACCTAGCCTACTAATTCAAGGTTTAGGTTGATCCTTTCAATTTCAAATGGAGTTAAGTTTGGCTCATATATGACAGTATCTACAGCGATCACCCTGACCCAAAACCAACCAGACCCATCGCGGATCATTGGGTCCTCTCCCCTACGTGTGTTGGGTTTTACTCCAACGTCTATCCGATCTCTCGTGGGTCAAGATCCCTTGGCTGGTAAAAAGCAAAAGAGAAAAAAATGGACCCATCACCACCCCAACTGGAGGACCATCCCAGGCCTTAGACGGCCTTGATGATAGGAGATCACCACTCCATGAACCAAAGGGCCAACCAATGGCAAGCCCAGGATTTTCATTTTGGTGGGGCGAACAATGACTATAATATTAAATTCGTCATTATTTTATCATTTGAGAGAGCTGGGGGGGTGGGTTTAATTCTAATGAGTGCATGGCTTTTTTCACTATGTTTTTGGCTTGCATGTTTTTTATTTTTTTCAGGTTTGCCATGGGATTTAGGTATTAAGATTTGGAAAAAGAGGAATGTGGTTGGGGAATGAATACCCAGTTGTTGTGCCTATGTCGGAGAGAGAGGCTGCTGCCGGATGGAAGGGGGATGAAGAGATGAATACCCAGTTGCTGCGCCTATGTTGGAGAGAGGTTGTTGCCGGAGGTTGTTGCCGGATGAGAAGAAAGATAGCATAATGGAGTTAAGTTTTTGTTACAAGAGGTGGGGCGGCATGTTTTTAAAATATAGAGGTGAAATGTGAATGGGTTAAATGGAGTCATGGACTCAAGACTTTGGCCTTTTCCCCGATAGGTGGGTCCGCCACTGGGGCCAACCCAACTGATATGCCAACTAACCAGAAGGCAGTGTAAATGCTAGTAGTGGTCCATGAAACCTGAAGTAGACGTGCACCAACCAAATGTAAGGTTGATAGTTTATATATCACTTGTACCCACATTACATCGACGAGTTAGCATCAAGCAATGGGTGTGACAAAATACACATTGTCCCCACCACTTACTGGAGATTTAGTTAACTGAGCCAAGGACAAGAAGCAATGTCTTAGGCTGCAGCATCTGGCCTTTCTTCTACGGCAATTAGGCATGAGGACATTTCCAGCCACAAGCAATTTTTTTGTTTTTTTTTTGCTTGAACTTGAACCAGCCACAAACATTTTTTTGTGGTTGTTTTAGGTGACAGCTTGTGTTGTTGGTTGCGCATACAGACCCCACCTCTATATCTTAATGCCTTTTCCTGACTAGTTACCTGCAACTCCTGATTCTTACCAGTAATTGGGCATTGCAAAGAAGAGAGAAACTGTCAATTTAATGTGATTCAGATTATATGAAAATAAAACCCCCTAGACTGATGTAGTACTTCATAGTAAAATTTGTTATTGTTGGGTCTATGGTTTGTATTTGATTTATTAGGATGTCCAATGACCAGATTCAAAGTTAAGGGTATTTTGGTTTTGTATCGGAAATTTTTGGGGGGCAAAAAAAAAATAGAGATTATATATTAATGTAATCGGTAACCCTAGACTCGGAGTGAGAGATGTGAGAGCTCTCTCTCCTGTGGTATCGGAGCTTTCCGAAAGTGGAGGCAAATGTGAGAGCAAGATTGAGACTTATGAGGAGAGAGTATGTTAAGTGTTATAGGGTTGAAATCCTTATAATGAGTTTTTCAATTTTCTAGATAGTGAAATCCTCGTGGCCTTGTGGACGTAGGCAACTGCCGAACCACGTAAATCTTGTGGCTGTGATTGATTTTTCGTATTTTGCCCTAATTAATTCCCCCAATAGTTCTAACAAAGTATTGTTTAAAAATGTGTAAGGGTGAAGGATATAAGGTGGAGATGAAGATTGAACATTGTCTTTTCTAGGATTTGAGTTAATAGTGTGATGGATGGGCATTCATAGGAAATAATTTGATGAACATTTATGGATTTTTACTAATGTTTCTTCAGTTTTAACCACTTAAAAAAAAATATATCTTAGAATTCCTAGGAATTCAATTCCCTGAAACAAAAGGGGCCCTCACTGATTCTATGATAAGTGAACTATAATTACTTAAAATAAAACATATATTCAGATTTTCTTTTGTAAACTCTTTTTCAAAATATAATCTGGAAAGATATTCTCCACTAGCCTTGTCTCCTCCAGTGACGTGTTCCAAGTAAAAGAACACTTAATATAATACTTCAGACTCTTCAATATTACTTAATTCCTCCCAAATTTGGTATTTGATGGCCTCCTGCAGTAAGATGTTGACATTATTCAGGTTCCTTCCATTTTTCAGGATTGATCTGATGATTCAGGGCCACAGGTTGCAAACATGGTCAACAATTTTACATGGTTATGTTTGACTTTGTTCCTAGAAATTATAGTAGAAATGCTCCAGAGTTTGGCTAAATTAAGATTCTCTAGTGATATTGATGTTCAATGGTGAAATTAAGTACTTGTAGTGATATTGATGTTGAATGGTAGGTGGTCTATTGACATTGGTTGTCAGTGTTGATTAATCTTGTGTACTTAAGACTTCTTGATTTTCTGTTAATAAGGTTCTTTAGTTTACCAAAAATAACTAAAGGCTAGCTAGGTCCATCAAGTGAGAGAACATGAGAGGCTTTGGTTGTTACTTTCAAAATGTTGCATCTCCTTGGTCCTGTTTGAGATCATTGGAACTCAGTTACCTTACACAACGTTTACCAGTGATTGATTATGGCAAAGAACCAAAATCCAAGTGACTAGTCTTGTTTACTATGCATAAGAGTCATGATTTAGGCACTCAGCTTACAAAGATCCAAATGAGCTCACAGGCAATCTCTTTGGCAATTAACTGCGACACCATCACATTGATATTTTCTTCAATTCAAAACAATTTTGTTTACGCACGGGAGTACAATTACATGGAGATTTTCTTAAACGAAGTTATAATCTACTTCGCTACAAAAAAATTAAAAAAAAATATACAGTTCTTACACGGAGAAGGGGAGATCCGGAAAACATTACAAGGCTACATGACAAGGATGGAAAAAACACATTTATGGCTAAAAGATACACGTTGGGGGAACTTGAGGGTTATTATACCTATGAAGACATTTGAAGTTGAGAACTAGTTGATTTACAGGCTGCAGAGTTGGTGCTTGGAACCTTTCTTACAGTTATCAACAGATGAGACAAACTACTGTTAGTCTCCCTACCAAAATCAGCCCCGAGCTGCTAAAATCCATCTGCAAGCATGAAACATTCATAGAGGTTACGTGAGGACACCAAACACTATAAGCACAATCGTATTCTCTGCCCCTCTCTCTCGTCGCTGCCAATATGGGGCTGCTGAATATCTCTTTCTGTGACACATCTCTTGTAGGGAACAAATCCCTTTCCAAAATACTGCGAACCAACAGGTCGACTGGAGAAAGCTGAATTCTCACTTGGTTTCAAGCAGAAAACAGCTGCTTGTCCCTTGTCATTGCCACTGGAACGAGCTTTTTGAGTAGGAAAGGCTACATTTTCACTTGCTTTCAAGCAGACAACAGCAATGGGTTCCTTCACTTTGTCATTGTTTTGGGAGTCTACAGGATCACAATTCCCATCACCTGATTCAACCTCCTTAACTGATCCATTGTTTGCACTGGTTGAGAATCCCTCTTTCTCTGATTCTTTACCATCAGAGGCTTGCACGCAAGATTCTGAAGGTGTTCCACGTGAGGGAGTGCCGTTAAAGTGGAGTGGAGGGAGCGGTAAACTACTGCATACAGCCCACCAGGGCATGGGAGAAGAAGCTTCTGCTGAGTAGTCTCCTTGCCTGAACTGCATACAATAGTACAGGGGCGATATTTCACAAGGCCATGGATTCCACCCGCTTTGACATTGATGCAAAGAAAAATCTCTCTGCACAGTGTTTCTCGGTGATGATTGTGCTTGATCCTGCACAGCTCCCTCTTGTTTGTTTTCAGAATCAATAAGAGGAGATGATTTGCAATGTTGTAGAATGTCCCCTGCTATCGGAGAAGATGGTCTGTGGGAGTCGGTGACCAAGACTGTTCTTCCAAAGAGTTTAAGACTCATTGTAGGCACATCTACAGATGAAGCTTCTTTAGCAGAGTCATGATCTTTACAACCCATGTCCAATTCCTGAAAATTTTAATCCACAAAACATAGATGAGAAAGATCTATGGCGATTTTAAGTTAGTGATTAGAAAAGGGAGAGAAGAAGTGATTTAGAGTGGTGTACCATGGAAGCTTTGTCCTGCTGACTTGAGCCAGTAGATGCTTGGGCAGGGGAGGGGGATATCCCATCTTTCTCAACTAATGAAGTAGTGGATGAGCTTATATTCTCTTGTTTTTCAACTAAGAAACCCATTGGAAAAGGTCCAGTTGCAGATGAAACAGGTGATGAACAATGATTTGATGGATTTGAAACAGTTGATTCCATCGTATCTGATTCAATTGCAGACAAAACTGATGATGGCGATCGGTTCTCTTGTTCATAGATTGATGCAATTGGCGATGAAGACCTTTCTGGTTGCTCACAAACTGACAATCCTTTTGCAGAATGGTGGACCAATTTACGAGGATAAGGATGCAGTGGTTTTCTTTTGGGACGAGGAGGAGGAATCTCAATGGACTTCATGGGAATTGAGTCGGTGTTGGTGTTGGACTCCCGAACCACCTACACAAGGTGATGGAAAAACTAATAAGCAAGGTTGCTAATCAAAATTGCACAAGATCCCTTGTGGCTTCTTTCATGAACAACCAACTTACTTGAAATATCAAGTAAGACCACCCATGTACATGTTATGGTAGAAAATAGGTACTGGAAGAAGAGCAGTGCGAAAACCTTAGAAAAGAACTTCTGTGCATGGCTTCGAATCTGAACAGCAGTCTTGGTGCCTATATGTTCTGCAGAAACATGTCATATTTTTAGGAGATCTCTACAAAAGACCATGGGAGGGATAAGGATTACAGCAACATCAAAGCACACCAACAGTACCTTCTATTCGACGCCAGGCACGTCCATACAGTTTTAAAGCTTCCAAGAACTTCTTGTGCTCCTCTTCTGTCCATCTTTCTCTTTGTTTTGTGATCGTGTAAGGCTTTCTAGCCTGCTTGCACCAGAGAGAATGTAAAAGTGAGATTAAGTTAAATTGCTCTGTGATTCAAATCTGGATTCACAAATCCTAATGAATAAAGAAGGAAAATAGAAAAAAAAAAACCTTGGGGATCACTTCATCTCCTGATGAATACAGCTCCTTTGGTTGGACCCCAGTTTGAAATGATTTGCCATTGTCCAAGTGCATACAATTGGTGGGTGTGGGCACAAGAACTTGCCCAGAGTTGTAACAAATTTCTCCGCCCTGTTACAAAAGCAATACAAAACAAAATTTTAAGACAAAATATCTTCCAACTTCATGAGTTCGAGTAATGATATATGCAAATCAAGTATAATCCTCCATTCCCAGTCACCCAAATACTAACCCCACTTGTCAGTCTTTTCTTTTTCTCTTAAAATAGCATATGCAATAAACGAAGAGCCAAGTGATGCACAAAGCCACATACATGACATGCCAATGAAATAACTAAAAACAATAAACATCATTAACTTAGCCTTATCCAATGATATAATTGAACATAAACATATCCCCAACATCACTATCATGTTAGCCTTATCCCATCCATCAAAGGCCACTTATAAGTATTTGATCAATGAAATTACTTTTTTTTTTTTTTTGTCCTCTTAAGTTAAGAGCCAAGGGGGAAAAAACAATGAAGTATGTAGGATACCAAGTAAAGTCTCTATACCTTGATCAATGAAATCATTGAGGAAAACAAACTTAAATATTGAAAGTCATTGCATCACACCATAAAAACTAAAAGGAAATAGTATCAATGAGATGAAGGTGGGTTGTTCAGACTAGAGCCTATTTCTTTTAATGGGTAAGTTATTTGGATTTAAGAACACTAAAAGTGGAATCCCATCACACCACCTGAGACATAACTAAGCTGATAATTAGAAAACCATATCCTAACTTAACATAAATATCCATAAGTATCAACACATCCAAACATGTAAAAGAATCATTCACATCCAAATTCACATTACTAGTAATTCTCAACATTTGCTGCCATTTTCAGGAATCAAAAGAGGCCTTAAAAAGAAAAAGATAGAAGGTCTAAAATAAGTACCTGAACAGCCATCTTTACAGAGAACTTTGATAATCTTAGTTAACAATATTCTCCAACTCTTTCAAAAGATCAGAGCTTCTTCTAAGTGCAAATACTCCTCTTCTGGTTAATTAATCTCTTCAAAACTCTGGAATTTTTTCAAAGGCTTCTGTCTCAAATCCCATCCTTACAAACAACCACCAGATCTGAAAAACCCCTCTTTCGAGTTTCGATTGGCAATTCAGTCGATCTGCACAAAAACCTCAATTTTCAAGACCGTCCAAATGAACACTGAAATCACTTCCATAAAACCAAATTCATAATAAGAAACGCCCAAAAATCATCAAAAACAAAGCAAATCCTACTTCTTTCAGCCAAAATCATCCCCAAATTCGAGAAAAGCACGGATCAGTGAAAAACAAAGAAAAAAAATGTAAATTTCCTTCTTCTCACTCAACATCCATTCAATTAAAAGAGATTCCACAAACCAATCACGATAAAATCACTTCAACGCCACCTCTCTCGCTCGCGATCGGGAGATTAGAACTCCAATAGCTTCGATCAAAACCCAAAACCATAAAAAGAAACGATCTTTCTCGAGAAAAACCAGAGTAGTTGAAGAAATTAAGCTGTAACGGGTTTTCTACCAAGAGATCGAAGTCGAAAACAGCAAAAAAAACGCGATCTTGAGAAATCACGAAAAGGAGAAAGAGGGAGGAAATCACATAGCACAAGGAAAAGATCGTTTCCAAGACAGAAATCAAAGCCGGAGACAACTACCTTTCTGCCGGAAAATACCGCCGGAAAGCGGAATCTTCGCCGAACCTTGGCCGGAAAAACCCTTTTTTTTTTGAGAAAAAAAAAAACCCTAGATTCCGGAAAAGAACCTGTCTGAAATCTCAGAGAGATGGAAGAGAAGTGAAACAGAGGAGCAGCAGTGCCTCTTCTGGGGGTTTTTGAGGAAAGGAAGAACTACCATACAGCCCAGTTGCAGGTTTAATACAACCTATGTCACCGCTAGTTAGATCAAGTGGGGCCCACCTTAATTCAATCTTAACCATTCAAACACTACAAAAAAACCTCTATCTTCAACCATTCCTCGAGGTTCGAATCAATTTTATCCCATCTTACCGTTCAATGATATCAAATGTTAAAATATGAGTATTATTTAAAATCCGACGGTGCAAAAGTAGATCTGTTTGTATGACAACTTGTCAATTTGTACTAAATTAGGGTTTAGTATTGATGAACGGTCTGGATTTGATTTATGTGGGGCCCGACATTGGATTCTAGTGGTGAATGAATGTCTTACAGTACAATGGTGATGTATTGTAGATGTGGAGGAAAAGGTTAGAACAGGGTCTCCACGTCAGCAGTGCTTTATTTAATCTGTTTTTATCTGTCATGGAAATTTCGAGAATAGGAGACGAATCTTGTGGCGGACGATGCACGAGGCCAAAGACACGTGGCGAGCCGTCGTGACGTCACTGTCCCGCTTTTTTAATTTTTGTGTATTGTTTCTTCGGAGAGGGAGAGGTTTGGAAATATATATCCACTCTCATATGGAAGTGAGAGGGAGAAATGGGAAAGTAGTGGTGTCCTTGAGTGACACTTTTTAAGAAAGTGGTCTCAATAGTCAATCCTCATCCTTGGCCCTCCCATATGAAGATCTAGGCCTTTCATCATGTTGGCCCCACTAAGACTTATGCGGTCAATTTTACCTTTGATGGTCCATTCGAAAAGAAATGCTAATTTGACACGATAAAGATTAAACATCAGACTCAAGGAAGGCCTTTGTTGGTCCCTCCCATTGACAAATTAAGAGGGTTTAAACAAAACCGAATCCTCCGATAAGAAAAATGTGAAATCCTATATGCTAGAGCCTATGTATTGAAAATTAATGTCGGACAAAATGTATGACACACACCTCTTATGTGATGGGACATGATCAAGTTTTATTTCAAAAGTAATAGATTTCATGTAGTCGAGCGTATATCAAAGCATGAATAAAATATGGAAAAAAAAATCATTTATTATTATTATTTTTGAAACGGTAGAAAAAAAAAGTCATATACATTCTTAATCACAAAAGCAATTTTACGATGGGGTCATCTTCTCCTCATCATCAACATTATTTAAGTCTTGCTCTAATTATATTGGGGTCAACTAAATAAATTTTATTTCTCGATTTCTATCTATCCATAGTCTTTTTTTTTTTTAACAGAGGGTTTCCAACGCTTTGAGCTAAGACTAATCCATTCGGACCTAAAGTGAAGCTGAATAAAACTCTTGTGGCCCCCAAGTGGTAGCACAAGTGGACTCAACCTTCGGTTCCGAAGGAGAAACCGTGGCCCTAACCATTCGGCTAACCTCTTGGAATTATCTATCTATAGTAAGATATTAATAAAAATTAAATTTTTTTGTATTTATTTTTACCATCTCCATCTACAAGCGTCCTCTATCAAAATAAAATTTGGCCACTTCTTGAGAAGTAGAAGGGCGTCTATCTTTTATTAGTTTAGATCTCTCGGCTCTTCCATAAACATATGGATTGCGCACGAATGATCTAGATTGGGTTCCACCATAGAGCAGTGTCTCTCAGGATACCAAAACAATATCCGACCCTTTTTACTTTATCATCCCCTTTGAATAGAAATGATAAATATCTGGAGCCTCTAAAATAGGGGAAGAAAGAGCCGAGCAGAGCAGAGCAGCCTGACCAAAGAAACCAAAAGAGCTGTGGATTGAAAAAGCGCAAGGCTTTCCTGCACTTTTAGCCACGTCAGCACCACTCACCGCCCGCTGCTATCTTGAGCACCACGCGTAAGCTAGCGAGGCCCCGTCAGGGAAAAAGGCAGAAAGCGAGTGACAGCTGTGAGGCGGAGTCCTCTCCACCACAAGAATAGGTGGGCTCGAATAAAATATGCCCGAAAAATACTCGGCCACATGTTTCAGTACTTTTTTACAAAAGCGGATTTGATAAGGGTTGGCGTCCGCGACACGTGGCGTCTCTTAGTTCGGGTCTGCGGAAGATCCGCTTGCGTGAGACGGATACGGTTCGGTTACTTACCAAAAAGTGCCCGTTTTCTCGCGGTATTGGTCGTGAGACGCGGGTTTTTGCCGAGATGCTCGTAGATGTCGTGTTTCGCGGAGGATGTGTGTATATGGTGGTCTGGCGGAGCATGGAAAGATATGGGCGTGTGTGGTCTTAGGGTGCACGTGGTAAAAAATTGTATTGAATCCATACCGTTGAATTACCAGCCCACATTGAGGATGTGAAGAGAATAGAGGGTGATCGAACGGTTATTTTCTTCTTCTTCTTTTTTTTTCCCTATAAGAGATGTTGTGGACGGTTGATATTTGAACACAAAATAGGTAATTCTTTGTTGTGTGGATCTAGATCCCCTCTGTTTGGTCCAAATAAGGGAGCTTTGTTTGGACGAATCAGGGGTCGCCATGTGCGGGGGCAGAAGGAAGATAAATAATTTTTTCTCTTTCTTCCGTCCCCCTTCTGCCCCCGCACGTGGAGACCAATGAATCGTCCAAACATGGCTCTCCTGTTTGGACGAAACAGGAGATCCGTTTCGTGCTTGTATTCTAAGGTGATAATAACATCTCATACCTAATTTAACATGTGGGGGGTTGATGTACATGTTTTTCCAATCCAATTGGCCTATTCAGATTTTTTTTAGGGCTTCTATTGGCATCGCGGTTTTATCTCTCCACATTGAAAAAAAAAATCCTAAACTCCCTCTCTCCCCCTTCCCCAGCGCCGCCTGCTGCAACCCGATGTCCCTCCCCGCCGACGACTGGGAGGGGGAGGAAGAGGTGGGGAGGGAAGGAGAGAGAAGAAGAGGAAGGAAGAGAAGGTGAAGGGGAGAAAATAGAGGGGGAGGGAGGAAGAAGGGGGGGCCTACCGACTTTTTAGGAATCTTGATTTTTTTTTGCCGTGTAGAGAGACAAAACTGCAGAACGAATAAAAGCCCCCTTTATTTTTTCGTTTGTAATGCCGTTTTTTGTGGAAATGGTAGTTCGAGGGGTGAGGTCACTAGAAAAGAATTGGCACACAAAAAAATAGAATTTTCTACGAGAGTAGGCTGCATCAAATGAAAAGGGAAAAGTATGTGTAGAAATTAAGATCCTCTTCTTTTTCTGCGAATTTGATGATGCAAAAGCATGTCTTTACTGGAATCTCATGTCCCTGTGACATTTAAACATAGTGTATAAATTATGAATCCAATAAATGATACTTTGGCAGGACGAATTCTAGTTTGAAGTGGTCACTACAAAATGTGAATATATTAAAATTTGAAGAGGTAGTTCGTATTTCTTATCGTTAGAGATGAGGGTTAGTTTGAATTTGAATTTTTTTTTATAGCTATATCGAGCTAGTAATCCAAAATGACTCTCTAACTTGAAGGCCTAGAGCTCGATCCGTGATCATATGTGGATTTAAGATGCCAACACCACTCAGCCGTATGCGTGTTGGCAATTTGAATTTGAAATATTCTTTCTTTCTTTTTTGTTTTTATAAACTTAAGACCATTTCCCTTATTAAAAACTGAGGTGATTTTGTTCCAAAGTAATATGCGCTGAATTTCTTTAATGTGTTAAATAATACTATGGTTTAAGACATGTAACTGTTGATCTGATACAATCAAATGTCATAATTTCATGAAGATAATCACAATAACATTAACACAATTTGATGTTTAGAATTCTGAAAAGATTGCACCTGTGAGGGGAAAGCTTGAGTGACTTGGAAGTGGGTTTGGCCAAAACAGACCCACCTGTAAAATTAGCCCAATAATGAAAGTGGGGAAGGAACATCCATTGAAAAGGGGCCATGATTCTCTCACATGCTATAATGGAGAAGGTGGAAAAGGACATGTGTCAAATAACATGGGGAAGTTAGGCAAGAATAGATGTGGGGAAAGAACCTCCAACGAAAAAGGGCATGATCTTCTCACATCTTGTAGTAGGGAAGGTGAGAAATGACAGGTGTCAAGTAACATGAGGCAGTTGGGGAAGAAGGAAATAAAAGGGGGAAAAAGATTAAGGAAAAGGTATGCCAAAATCGTATCAAAATACTAATTACTACATGAATTTCCAATACTTTGAATTCTAACTTAAGCATTGGAGAAAGTTCGGTCGGGCCACCCGATCGAGCTTCACGATATTTCTTTCTTCTTGAACATGAATCTCATTCATGGAAGGAGATCCAACAAGGAGGGGAAGAGAAAGCACCAAACTGTGAAGTAAGAACGTTCAAAAATTGACCTTACAATTGGCGCCGTCTGTGGGAAGCGATGAGGGAAAAACCCACTAACGCTTCTTCTTGCTAGGAAAAATTGTTAGATCAAGAACAGAAAACAGGGACCACCGCCTCAAACTAGACGACCTTCATCTTAGGTGGGGGAAGCACGGATCAGGGGGCGACGTGAATGACGGGCAAAGACCCTTTGACCAACCACTCCGAATCAAGAGCTAGGCAGAGCCGAGTTGAAGCTAGAACAGGCGACGAAGGAAGCAGGACTTCAAGTTCTCGACCCCAGAGGGAAGGGGAAGCCGAAGTCCAAGAAGAAGCATCAAATCGATTGAGGTTGGTGAAGCCCGCCCGAGTAGATGCATTGAGGTCAGCGAAGCCCGTTCGAGTAGATGCATTGAGGTTGGCGAAAGCCCGTTCGAGCAGATGCATTGCATTGGAAGAAGACCTGAACATACCCGACCAAAAATGGACCCGCTCGGCGGAGGGTGGATTTAGAAGAAAGAGGAAAAGGGAGTTTGGAGAAGGCTCTAATAAAAGAACGGGTCGTACCGAACCCACAAAGAGCAACCTTTGAAAGGGCATTGACGATCTTTAAAGACTCAATCAGTTAGGGCCCAGAGAAAGAGGGCCGCACACTTGAAAGAGGTGTATCAGATGAGCACTGAGCCGCGCATAGTAAACAAGTCTGGGTGAAGGAAAGCAAAGATCTCGTTCTCGGATGAAGATTTGTGAGATGTGGTCCAGCTCCACAATGATGCCCTAATACTAACTTTATGAGTACAGGGGTATGGTGTACGAAGGATGCCCATAGATCCGGGAAGCTTATCAGAAATTATGTATGCCGAGCTGTTTAATAACCTCGGCCTGAAGCACTCAGATTTAAGGCCAACCTCAATACCCCTATTCGAGTTCAATGGCTAAGCTATGCACCCGATGGGCGTGGTAACTGTGCAGGTCGGTGCAGGTCCCATCCGCTTAGACATGGAATTCCTGGGTCGTAGATGTGCCATCTCCCTACAACACCATTATGGGGCGAATGTGGATTCATCGCATCAGGGTAGTGCCATCAATCTATCACTAAAGGATATGCGTCCTGACACTTAAAGGGATCATAGAGATCAGAGGAGATCAGGCAGCATCCGGAAGCTATCTGATCGCGACAGTCAAAGGAAAGGCAAAAAGGGCGGATGATGAAGGCTTAGGTCCAAATAAAAAGGCCGATCAAAAATAACAACAACAGTTAAGTCGGTCGAGGTCGTAGGTCAAATTGCCGACCTGACCGACGACGCCGTAGAGGAGCTAAAAAGGATTGCGGTTCAAAAGGGAGGCGTGTCATCTCCCGAGTGATACTGGATGGTTGGAAATTGCCGACTTGACCGACGAGGCCGTAGCTTGGCTCAACTCCTCAGTCAAAACACTGATGTTTTTGCTTGACCTCATCAAGAGATTCTAGGAGTTGACCCCGAGGTCATTAGCCACAAATTATGCTTGGACCCGAGAGCCAAACCGGTGGTGCAGAAGTGGAGGAAGCTTGCCCCAGATCACCGAGCAATAGTAAACGAGGAAGTTATCAAGCTGTTAAAAGCGGATGCCATGCGGGAGGTGCAGTACCCCGAATAGTTGTCCAACACGGTTGTTGTACCAAAGAAGGGCAAGAAGGGGAGGGCATGTGTGGACTTCACCAACCCGAACAAAGCATGTTCCACTCTAAAAATTTGATCAATTTGTGGATTCCACGGCAAGACATGAATGGATGAACTTTTTTAACGCATACCAAAGGTTAGTTACAAAAATATTTCAAGATCTGATTGGAAGGACAGTAGAAGCCTATGTTGATGATATGATGGTAAAAAGTAAGAAAAAGGAAACCCATGACGAAGACTTGAAGGTGGTGTTCATCATCCTGCGGAAATACAAGTTGAAGCTTAACGCCACGAAATGCTCGTTCGAGGTTAGCTTGGGGAAATTCCTCGATACATCGTGACCCAGAAAGGAATAGAGGCCAATCCCGACCAAGTAGCAGCCGTGCAAAGATTAGATCGGTCGAGCTCAAGGAAGGAGGTACAAAAGTTGACCGGGATGCTCGCTGTCCTGAACTGCTTTATAGCAAAAAGCTCGGACAGGTGCCGACCATTGTTTCTCGCTCTAAAGAAGAAGGCAGAGAAAGTGTGGGATGAAAAATGCGACGAAGCACTTGCACAACTCAAGCAATATTTGAGCTCCCCTCCTGTCCTTTCTAATCCAAATCTTGAGGAAGAGCTGGTGCTGTATTTGGTGGTATCTCAGCATGCGGTCAGTGCGGCCCTGATGAGGGGGCAGGGAAGGCACCACCAGTCGATCTGGGCCGGGCAAAGGCGTATCTGGGCCCGGCCCGACTTTAGAAACACTGACCTAGGCCCGGTTCAAGCCCAACATGGGCCATAAAAGTTAGGCCCGAGTTCGCCCATTTAATCAATCAGGTTGGCCTGAATCGGGCTTTTATCACTTTTGTGGACATTGGAGCACTAATTAAATTTAATTACATGTATTTCTTACATGGCCAGGGCCGGATTATGGGCTTTCTATCACTTAATCCAAGCCCGGCCAAATTTATTTATCGGGCCCTAATTACATATCTAAGCCCAGCCCATGAGCAGCCCTAGTTACGGGCTTGGTTGAAATTTTTTTTGTCCACAGATAAAGCTTTTGTTTTTATATTTTATGCATGATAAATTCAAAAGGGAGTAAAGTCAGAAGGAATTTGTGAAGGTTAAGATTGCTCATTGGGGCCTATACAAAACATTAGATGTTAATAACTTGCTTCTTACTAAGTTGTGGGTGATTTTCACGCACTTCAATTTTATGTCATCCCACTGAAGCACTCATTTATCCTACACTTGCAATTGCATTGAATGTATAAAAAAATGAAAACCAAGCCATCACCAATCCATTGTTGCACCTCCCTCTTTGATAGAACGGCCACGTCCTAAAAGTGACATAGGGCCAGAAGGGGACAATGCCTCTCCTCAACTATATATTTTTCTTCTTATATATCACTCCTCAACCTATTTATCATTTTCCCTGCATATAATGGAACTTTTATAGCACTAAGGGTAGTTATATCTTTTACTTTTTTCCTCTAAGACAACTTATCAAATGTTTCCAACCCTTTATCTTGACCAAACCTTGCAAATACGTTTTTTTCTTACTTTTTCATCTTTTTTACACAATGATGAAGCCAAGAACTTTTATTGTTTTCTCATGAAGCCTTCACTTCCTACTGCTCAAATAGATATTTGTGCATTGCTTCTATTTCTTCCTTTTTTTTTTTTTTTTTTTTTGTCTCTTTTCTTGTAATTTACATCCTCCTAATTAGCACGTTTTGAATACTTATACATTTAAGTTATCATTTTTTGATATTTTAATTTTAAATATGAATTAAATTAGATCTGGTCTAATTTTTAAATAAGAGATTTCATCTGACTATTAATAGAGGTTTTAAGGGTTGCTTACACTAAGTATATGCCCAAAGGTTCCATCAACCTTAGCCCTTCTGTCTTAGCAGAGGATTTGAGCTCCAGACAATGGGCCAAAGATCAATAGCTTTTTTGAACCTTAACAGCATGTTAAGGCTTTCTAACTATAATAATGTGTTCACAAGTAAATGTGCTAAAATCATACATTTTGCAATTCATCTCTCATCTTCTGGCAAATGTTGTCAAATGTAGAGAGCAATTGCAAATTCATCATTTTTATTATTTTTGAGTTATATATAATCTAATAATTAATTTATTTGTTAGATTGGATTGAACATGCGATCTGAAACTTTCAATATTATATTAAGATTCCTTTAAGATTATTTTGTGCATATCTTGTTAAAAGAGTCTCCCCCTCCCCCTAAAAGAGGGACTTCTAGCTCCGCCATTAGTCCTAATGTTTATAGGGATTTGGGTAAACAATGTTAGTGTGAGTGAGTTGTTGAAGTCATCGTTGACTCAACACACGTACTAGAAGGGTTAGCCTGATGACGCTATCTAGCTTAGGTTTATATTTAGTATAGGGTTGGTTAGTTTATTAGTATTGTGTTTTCCTTTTAGGGTAGGACTCTATTTAATTAGCAGAGTGTTTTTTTTGTTTTTTTTATATATTGGTGATAGTAGTTCATAATACATATAATAATACAAAGTTAGTATTTTCTGGTGTGTTCGTCTTTTCTCTTCCTTCTCCCTGGACACGAGCATGTGAGTTGCATCAAGGAAAGAAAAAAAAAACGATTTTAGTTTGAATCTTTTATGCTAAAAGCTAAAGTAATTTGATGGAACAAATTTAACTTAGTTCTTCTAATAAAAAAAGTCATTTTGCTTTGAAGCGTTTAAACTAATAGCTAAAATAATTTGACGGGACAAATTCATCTTGATTCTAATTTAGAAGAAGACCTTTTCACTTTCCTAACTCTCACAATTGATACACTAGCAAAATAGGCCCGCGCTTAATAATTAAAATATATTCAATTTTTTTATATTAATTAATAAGAAGAAAATATACCTAAAAAATAGAAATATATCATTTTAAAAATTATATTTAACCAAGTTTATTTAAAAGGAAAATGTGCAATAAAATTACAGAATTTGCAAATCAAATTTGAATTTATAAAAGTTCACATATTTAAAATCTTCACATGAAAGTGCATAAAATTTTATAAAATGCGGATCAAATTGTAACATCCAAATGCACCCTCAACCTGAGGGACCAAATGAGATGCCATATCCAATGCAGTGCACACATGTAAGCTAGGCTAGTCAAGATGAAGACAACGCTAAACAAATACAGATGTTGTGATGACCTACAAACAGAGGAGGTATATGATTAGAGGATAAACTTCAGCTACAAAATTGAATAAAAATGGCTATCAAGGAATTCCATGACTCATTTTTTAGTAGTTAAAGTTAAATTGAAGCATTGAATTGCCTTAACAAACTTATTGCTGAGTAAAGTATTGTTATACCTTGGTCGGTGTTAGAATCGGTTTGCAAACAGGAAGTTCTTCTTGTGTAAACCTGGATTGTACAAAATAAAAGAAAGCAGAATAAGTAACAAATATGAGCAGAGCTCTAGATTGGATGTGTTTGTTTTGTAAGTTTTGGCTGTTATTTGGGGGGGTGGGGTGTGGTTTGTATAGTTAGCTTACATTGTGTGGTGAGAACCGAGTTGGTGCAGGTGTTGTATTGGGGAAGGAAACGTAATGGCTAGAAGTGTGTCTGTGTATTTGTAGGCGCTGTGCAGGTGTTGGTGATGATCTAGAGTACTGGGCTGAGTGGCTAAGGCGTGTTTGGTTGGCTGGATAGAGATATGAGGGTGCTGGTGTTGTGAATGAGTGGAATTTTGAGAGAGATGTTGATGATGGGCGGTGTGACGATGATGGTGGATGTTTGGCAGTAAGTTGGATTGTCGGTGTCGGTGGTGAAGTCATTTGGTTTTGAGAAAAGGGTAAAGGAGATGGTGTGGCCATGTGTAGAAGGTGGGTCACAGATTTAGCTTGGTTTGGAGCTATTTTTCTATCTAAAAGTTGCAACTACAGACTGCAATGATTGAGCATTAAGAGGTACCATTTTCCTTTAATTTATTAGAGAAATGGACGCAGTTCAGTGTTGCTATTTAATGTATAAAAACGGTTCAATTGAGAATGCTTTGGTGCTTTAATTTATTAAAGAAATGGACATAATTCATTGTTGCTGTTTAAGGTATAGAAACGGTTCATTTGAAAATACTTTAATAGTTGCTCTACAGGTTACTTAATACCGTTTCAGTTTAGTGCTTTAAGGGGGGCGGGGGCGCGCTCTAGGGAACTGTTTCATTAACTGTATGAGCATTAAACATGAAATGTTTGAAGAAAAAAAAAAGGTTGGGTTGCAATTGGTCTAGGGAAAATAAAGTGGGAGTCAATGTCAGTTTGTAGTGGTCAAAATCAATTGGATTCGGCGTGCTTGATTTTTCAATTAGATTCACTTCGTTTCATATATATATATATATATATATATATGGAGGTGCTCTTGTGAGAGACACTCTCCCCTTACTATGAGAGATAAGGTGGGGGCTCTCACATCTATATCTAATGTCAACGACTTAAATGTGAGGGCCCCGACATTTATCTCTCATAGTAAGGTGAGAATGTCTCTCACAATAGCACCTCCCATATATATATATAATTGCATCACATAAAGGGACAATGTCTCCTGTGAGTAGTCTACACATTGGTAACAAGTAGTCTAGTTCATAGTGCTCTCTTTGATACATGTCTATCAGGGAGAAAATGGCAGATGGAAAACTATCCTTATGGAAAAGATAAAGCAAAATAATAATCAATCCGACCTAAATATCCTAGGTCTTGATTTAACATCCTTGAAGTATAATGACGTCTAGGCTTGTCAAGGAGAAAATGGCAGTTGCAGTAGCCTTGCTGGTAGGCAGGGCCCATCTCTCTCTCTCTCTCTCTCCCTCTCCCTCTCTCCCTCTCAATTGCTAGTTGTAATAACACCAGGGATGTATGCTTGCATTGCAATTGCTAGTTGTAACAACACCAGGGATATAGGGGAACGTGTGTGGGCCCATACGCTTTCCACGAGTAGGATGTGTGGAATTCCACTGTGTAGACCCACCTATTAACAATTTCAACCATTCAAAATGAATGTTATCTCCTCCACTGCTACATTATCAAATCTTAGTTCAATATGTACATATGGCTATCTCCACTGAATTAGGGAAGTGACTTTCTTATTTCTTACTCGCGGCAGATTAGATTACCATATTGGAGATGATGGATGGTTAGGATCATGTGATCAATGTGATTTGTGGTCACACTTACAAACACGCCACTGGATGATCGTAAATTGATATGAGAGAAGTAATCAAATTGATATGCTTTGAATTCTCGTTTTGATATTACATTCCCCACAATTAATTATATCACTCAAAGGAATAGCTGAGCTTCTTTCTGATTCATTTCTTTTGATAGAATTCTCTTGAATGAATGTTTGTATTCACAAAGCAACACGGAAAGTCGAAGGGTACATGGCTCCAAGTAGCAGCAATAGTGAGCAGACGACTGACGAAAGCGCGTTTTCACCGACTAGCCCATGTACCGCAAAGCACCAAGCAAGTCCGAGGAAAAAAATTCACCGACTAGCCTTTGTACGGCAGAGCACCAAGCAAGTTCACGATGAAAACTTATCCAGTTTCATAAGAATATATTAACAGGAGTTGGGCTCATCATGATGACATAGAAAGTATAAATAAAAATTATTATGAATAATGTTTCCAAATGGTTTTAGCGATCAAACTCTCAGCGGATTCAAAATCTATTTGTGTGAGATTTGTTGAAAAAAAAAAAATTTATTTTGAATATTTTGTATATAATAATAATAGAAGGTATTTTTATGTGGTGAGGGACAAATTTAATGGAGCCCACCTTGGGATCCACCGATCATAGGACATGTGGGGGGATGAAAAGAGACATGTTGGATGAGCCCATATATCAAGTTTGATGATGATGATGATGATGATAATGATGATGATGAGCGGTGTGACGATGATGGTGGATGTTTGACAGTAAGTTGGATTGTCGGTGTCGGTGGTGAAGTCGTTTGGTTTTGAGAAAAGGATAAAGGAGATGGTGGGGCCATGTGTAGAAGGTGGGTCACAGATTGAGCTTGGTTTGAGGCTATTTTTCTATCTAAAAGTTCAGACTGCAGACTGCATTGATTGAGCATTAAGAGGTATCATTTACCTTTAATTTATTAGAGAAATGGACGCAATTCAGTGTTGCTATTTAATGTATAAAAACAATTCATTTGAGAATGCTTTGGTTCTTTAATTTAATAAAGAAATGGACAGAATTCATTGTTACTCTTTGGTATAGAAACGGTTCATTTGAGAATACTTTGATTGTTACTCTACAGTTTGGGGGTTGTTTGGGGGTTGTTTTGGCCTCTAGGGAACTGTTTCTTTAACTATATAAGCATTAGACGTGAAATGTTTGAAGAAAAAGAAATGCTGGGTTGCAATCGGTCTAGAAAAAATAAAGTGGGAGTCAATGTCAATTTGTAGTGGTCAAAATCAATTGAATACGGTGTGCTTGATTTCTCAATTAGATTTACTTTGCTTCATATAAATATATATATATATATGGAGGTGCTCTTGTGAAAGACACTCTCCCCTTACCTTTACTATAAGAGATAAGGTGGGGACCCTCACATCTATATCAAATGTCAACAACTTAAATGTGAGGGCCCCTACCTTTATCTCTCATAATAAGATGAGAGTGTCTCTCACAAGAACACCTCCCACATATACATATATATATATATATATATATATATATAAAATTGCATCACATAAAAGGACAATGTCTCCTGTGAGTAGTCTACATATTGGTAACAAGCAGTCTAGTCTACATATTGGTAACAAGCAGTCTAGTTCATGGTGCTCTCTTTGATACATGTCTATCAAGGAGAAAAGGGCAGATGGAAAACTATATCCTTATGGAAAAGATAAAGCAAAATAATAATTAATCCGACCTAAATATCCTAGGTCTTGATTTAACATCCTTAAAGTGTAATGACGTCTAGGCTTGTCAATGGGACGTGTTGAAACGGGTGGAAAGCCCAGTCCGGCCCGGCCCAAGCCCGGAAATACAGGGCTTTTTAAAAAATTTTGAAACCAGTGGGCAGGGCTTGAACAATACATTTTAAAGTCCGACCAAAATGAGCCTAAGACTGGGACTGGGCGGAAACAACCCAGCCCGTTCAGGTTCGACCCGGACCGCTGCAAAGTCATTTAATAATAATTATTTATATATTATTAAAACTGCCCCTCACTAACAACAACAAACGGCTAATTAGGTTTTAACCGATCCTACATTACTTTGACTTGACTGATATAGGATACTCATTCTCATTTACTTCTATTGATTTTATGATTTTCTACTTTCATCGGCAAAAAAAAAAAAACTTAACCGTTCCTACATTACTTGACCCATATAGCCTATAGGATATTCATTCATTTTTATTGATTTTCTACTGTCACTGGCTAAAAAAAAAAAAGTTCTTAACGCTGCCATGTTGCTTGTTGCATTACATTGTCGGTCCCAAGCAAGGAAAAAATGATGGTTTAAAGTCCGGTTCACATCGAGTGTCTAGTGACAATAGGAATAGTTAGAGAATGTTTTGCTTATGTCTAAGATCGGGCTAAGCTCAGACCCGGCCCTGTCCCAATCCGGGCCCGTACGGGACGAGATTTGATGTAGGCCCGTTCAATTTAGAGTCGCGATTGGACAACACCCAGTGGGCCCGTCCTATTTTCGGGACGGGATTTGACAACCCAAGCCCAGGCCCGGCCCGGCCCATTGACAGGCCCAATGACGTCTTAACCGTGTGTGTATATATATTTTAAATTAACTCAACAATGAATAAAGGTTCAATGAGTATAAAATTGGTTCTCATGTAAGATCATAAGATGATAATAGTATCAAAGGAGCTATACTAATTAAAAATGGGCCTCATAGAGTTGAATTGTACACGCAGTCCACTAGAAGGAGAACAATCTCCTGCATAAAGAGGGCCACAAAAGTTATTAACCCAGATTGATGACTGAAATTAATATTAAAAAATTTATGCACTAATGTTGTTTGGATAGTCAAGTAAGTTATTTGATGCTTTTCTTTCTTGTAATCTATTGAAACTCTCTCCTTTTTTTTTTTTTTTTCATAGAGGGATCGGGGAGAGGATTTTATCATCAATAGACACACCAAACCAGTAAAGTTATTCAACATTATCATCATCAAGTAGGGCCCACCTCTATATAAACGCTTGGTATAGAGTAAGATATTTAACAAGTTTATGTGGAAAAATGATCTCCTATAAAACAACTACAAGTGCAGCTCAACATTGTGGGGACCACTTGGGCCCACCTTTCATATATGGAACTCTCTTTGATAGTCTTTTCATTGGATGATCTAGCATTAGGCCCCATTTTTTTTTTATTAAACCTTCAGTCACCATCGTATTGATTCTCAAGAAAATTTATGGTTAAGATATTATTAAACTTGAAGGCCATTAATCAAGGCCTAGAATAATATGGTGGAGTCGAAATTTTTTTTTTTTATCCTTCGTTGTCCATGAGGAAACCTAACCTTTAAATCTCTCCTGTCCTCCAATTATTAATTCTTAAGAATATGTTAAATGAATATGACTACTAAATAATAAGATTGTGTTAAGCACCTCATAAGTATTATGTTCAATATAAAATGACGTGA
The DNA here is from genome assembly GCA_003546025.1 of Camphora micrantha. Lineage (NCBI taxonomy): Eukaryota > Viridiplantae > Streptophyta > Magnoliopsida > Laurales > Lauraceae > Camphora > Camphora micrantha. The sequence goes on along the minus strand of QPKB01000005.1, from coordinate 11,643,789 downwards.
CCAACTCCCATGAGAACAAGATTTGGGGGTATTCCATAACAAAGGAGGGCATTCATTTTAAGCCGCTTTGATTTTCATTCGGAGTAACGCTCCACAGTGAGGCTTCTTACACTTATATCTTATGTTTTTAGATATAAGTGGAATAGGCTAAATGTACATCATTAGGTACCATACTTTTGCATTTTTCTAAAGAATAACAAATTTATATAAATGTCTTATCGAGCAGCTGTTCGAGTTTTAGAATTTTGGTGATATTGTACAAATATACATTTTAGTAATTTAAACTAATACGCATATCTACCCCTATAAAATTTTAAAATTCAACCACGCCATCTAAAAATTTAAGTTCCAAGTTTATGGTAAAAATCCCTATAATATAACTCAACATACCTTAATTTTCTTATAAATGCCCCAATCTAACCTGACTTTCATTTGGGTTGGAAAATTTAAGTCTTGATTTTTAGCTGATTTGAAACTCTGAAAGGTAACTCAGTTGGCCTAGAATCACGGATTGCTTTTAGAGGATGAAGGTTCAAAACTGTACTACCGCACTGGGCAACCGAGAATTTACCATGCGCTTCGTTATCAAATATCGAAAAGACTTTTAGCTGATTTGGAAAGAAAAAGCCCAACCCAATTTCCAAGCCCATGAGCCTTAGATGGGCAAGACTTTGGGATGGGACTTGGGAGGCTGTTGTTAAATTATGGACTTGTGGGAGTCAAATTTGATGCCAGCCTGCCAGAAGCAGAGGCAATGGAAGGAGGAGTCGATTGAGAAACACAAAACAACTACATTAGAAAATTGTTGCTTGTAACAACAGTACTATAAATCAAACACAAGGTTGCAAACCAAAACTAAAATGTCGAATTCAAGCGATAGTTCCTTCGTAATTGGTAAAACACAAAACAGAAAGAAGATGGCTTTTTAACAAGAAAACAATACAACCCCTTCAAAGATTTAACTCTTTTTGGAATTGAAATTATAACATAAATCAATTGCATCAGATGAATGTCGTTCACCAGTCGCTACTTCCATCACCTGCATCCCATGAACTGTCACCATCTCCACCACCACCACCTGCATCTGCACCACCATCAAAACCACCACTACCACCTGCATCTGCACTACCACCATCATAACCACCACCACCACCATGCATCTGCAACCACCACATAACCACCACCACCACCACCTGCATCTGCACTACCACCATCATAACCACCACCACCACCTGCTGCATCCGCATCATAAACACCACCACCACCTGCTGCATCTGCACCACCACCTGCATCTGCACCACCACCTACTCCTCCGCTGCCGCTACCAATGTGACTCTGCACCGAACTCTGGCCTACTTGCTGAGCGCCCCCATCAATAAGTCCTTGAATTGCAACACCAAACAACCCATTACCTTGCCCACTCCACAATGGCCTAGAAGCCTGAGGGAACACCTGAATTAGGCCTATACCCATAGGTATTTGGCACATGATTCTGTTGAATCCCATTCAAGTACCCTGCTCTAGGAGCTTGAAACTGCGGCGTTGCTCTTACACCACATAGGGGAGTAGCACTAGCACCCATTTGAGGCATTTGATGATGTTGTTGGACTTGAACAGGAGGACCCTGAGATGCACCGCCAGCACACCCCAGATGGGCATCGAACTCGCACATAGCACAGCGGTAGAGCCAGTGGTTGGACCCCATGGTGCGGCAAATGTCACATGAGAAGCCTTTGTTCTGGTAGGGAGGGAAGAAGGCGAGGTGGAGAGGGTGGTGGTGGGCTTGGTGATAGAGGGAGAGGGGCATAGAGGCGCAGAGGATGTGGAAATCGATATCGCAGGCGCCGCAGTGGTAGGAGAAGCCAGTGCCTCGGCGGCCACAGGCGTCACAGTTGAAGTAGCCTTGTGGGTAGGCAGGGCGTGCGAGGAGGGGGAGGGAGTGGTTGGGGTGTGCAGGATGGTTGATGAGTTGGGGAGCCTGAGAGCATGAGAGATGAAGGGTGTAGCTGCATGGTTTACATGTGTAGATCCAACCAGAGAGACTTTGTTTGCACCCAAAGCAGGAAGATGGGATGTTGGTCTGTTGGGAGGTTGAGAGCTCTAAGGGATGGCCATGGCTAAAATGATGAATCACTGGATCATGGCTCAGCTTGCCCATCTCTCTCTCTCTCTCTCTCTCTCTCTCTCAATTGCTATTTGTAATAACACCAGGGATATATGCTTGCATTGCAATTGCTATTTGTATTAACACCAGGGATATATGCTTGCATCGGGGGAGGGGGGAGGGGGTGGAACCGGGGGAGGGAGGGAGAGAGAGCTGACTTGTAAACGCTAGGAAGTCAACGAAATGTTTGATAGGGGATCGAAATTCGAACACAGTTTTGCAGAATAGATGTTGCAGGAGTTAGGATTCTTGGGCTTTGCCACATGCTTTCCATTAGTGGGATATGTGGAACACTGTTGTACAGCCCACCTGTTAATAATTTTAATCGTTCAAAATGAATGTTATCCCCTCTATTATTATGTTCTCAAATCTTACTCCAAAATATGGACATATGACTGTCTACACTGAATTAGGAAAGTGACTTTTTTATTTCTTACTCGTGGATTAGATTACCATATTGGAGACGATGAATGGTTAGGATCATTTGATCAATGTGATTTGTGGTGCACTTACAAACACTCCACTGGATGATCGTAAATTGATATGAGAGAAGTAATCAAATTGATTTGCTTTGAATTCTCGTTTTGATATTCCATTCCCCTCAATTAATTATATCACTCAAAGTAATAGCTGACCTTCTTTCTGATTCATTTCTTTTGATAGAATTCTCTTGAATGAATGTTTGTATTCACAAAGCAACACGGAAAGTCAAGCGGCACATGGCTTCAAGTCGCAGCAATCATGACGAGACGACTGACTTTAAAAATGCTTAATGAAGTCAACTAAACTTTAATTAAAGCTCGTCTTCACCAACTAGCTAGCATACGTACGGCAAAGCACCAAGCAAGTTCACGTAAAAAATCTGTAACCGCTTAAATCAATGTCCCCTTCTTGTGAATACTTATATCCAGTTTCATACTGAGCCGTTTGTTTCACCGAGCACATCCACATTTTAATTTATTTTTTTATTATCAAAATACCCATATGTGAAACTCCGACTGTACCCTTGACTTCATTTATGCAAGGATATGTGTAGATTATGCTGAGCAAAAAATTCATGCACGAGGACTTTTTTTTTTTTTTTTTTGGATTTCATTCACATTCTCCTCTCTCCCATCCGTTCAATTTCATGTTCTATCCGCACTCCATTCCATTTGCATAGATTATAACATTTTCTAAATATGTTTATTTAATTTGAGAAACAATTAACATCAAAGAAAAAACAAGATTGGAAGAAGTTGAATATGAAGAGATGTAATGTTGATGAAGAAGATGCAATCCCGAAGGAGAAAGATGATGGAGAAGATGTAGCTGGCAAACGAACAAGAGATGGAGAAACAGGGCTACAGTTCTTTGAGAATAAGAGGAGAAGAGGAAGACGAAAAAGGAGAGGGAACAGGAGAAGAGGGAACAGGAGAAGGGGCAGTTCTCCTCAGCAAAAGAAGTTGGTGCATTTAGAGTTTCTCTATTAATAGGAGTGGGTGCATTTAGAGTTTCTCTATTAATAGGAGTTGGGCTCATCATCATGACTTATAAAGTATAAATAAAAATTATTATAAATAATGTTTTCAAGGGGTTTTAGTGATCAAGCTGACAGCGGATTCAAATCCCTTTTTGTGTGAATTTTTTTAAAAAAGAACATTTATTTTGAATAGTTCATATATATATATATATATAGGTATCTAAGTTGGCTCCACTTAAATATTTCAATCCTCGGTCTCAAAATCAGTGGGGTCTCAAAGCGGCACCCACTAGGTGGTCCTCACTGGACGGTCCTCACATGATCGGTTCCTAATATACGTGTGTAGGCCGCATTGATTGCCTCATGAGTTTAGTGAGTCCAAGTCTCAGGGGGATCGCGTTGACCTTGTGGACCCACTTCATGATTGGTGATTTTCTGTATTTTTCTCTTGATATTTTAGTTTTGCCAGTATTTTGGAAATGCTTGTTTGATGATTACAAGAGGATATTCTTAAACTGTTCTAATAGGTGTTTTTAAAGTGTACGGTTGAAAAAAAATTCATTGTTGGTTTGATTATTGATGACCTTAATCCTCTCCTTTGAAGGCCCTCAAAAGAAATCAATCTTTTACTTTGCAAACTATAAGAGCATTGGTATTATCATGGAATGAAGTTTGAAAATTTATGCCATATGTATAAAAAAATTGGATCATTTTAACCATGCAGTGGGTCCAACAAGGTGGTTTTGGACTGCTATTATAATCCGATTGGTTGGATTTATCATCTGCCCCTGTTAAGGAAATGTGGTATGTACGCCCTCCAAATCATTGATTTGAAAGAGGACGGCTCCTTACCTTAGTGGTAAGGAGTGGCCGCATTTGGAAGTCGGGGGTTTGAGACCGCCTCGTCCCTCTTTGTATATGTGGGTTTTTATTACGTCATATGTGGGAGTTGTGTTTATTCTCCTCGCATGTGTGAGTTTTCATCACCTTATATGTGTGAATTGTGTTTATGTCTCCTCACATGTGTAAGTTTCCATCACCTCGCATGTGCAAGTGGTGTCTATGTCTCCTCGCATGTGTAAGTTTACATCACCTCGCATGTGTGAATTGTGTTATGAGTCTCGGGGTCCCAGCCCCTTCGATAGGTTAAAAAAAAGAAAAAGAAAAAATCGTTGACTTGAAAACCCGAGCCACTTAAAATGAACACCTTGTCAGTGTATAAGATGTCTCTGAATTTTGCTCCAATAGAGTTAATCCACTTTAAGGTTGAGTATAAAATCAATGATATGATCGAAACAATTTTATGCATTATTTGTCATATTTATTAATCACGTGATTAATTATATGCTCAATCGTATGGTGAGACCAAGTCGGAGTAAGGACATTTCATAAAAGGGTAGGCATTCATTGTGAGCAACTAATTTTCGAAGCTGACGGCTCCTATGTGGAGTTTCGCGCCTCAAAACAAGCAATGGTTTTTTGTTTATGAGGAGTAGTGTAGAGTAAAAATGTGACTAGTGTCACATCTAGTTTTACTTCGTGGGTGTTTGAATAGATAAGTTAAAAAAAAAAAAAAAAAAAGAATAAAAAATGATGTGAGGCTCTACCCCAGATTCTCTCCTTTTGTTCTTCTCTCCCTAACTTAATAGATTGGGGAGAAAATAAATTTTGGTCATATAATGCTTTTTACTCTAATCCTTCCTCTTTAATTTTATTCATGATTTGATCTATGCACATTTTTACTCCTCTCATGTAAACAAGCAACTCCAAGTAAGACCCTCAAAGACCAAGATTGAAAATAAACTCTACCTCTCTTGTAACTTTGTAAGATGTGACCAGATTTTACTCAAATAAGAGTTAATCCTATATGAAGACAAATTATTAATGTATAAAACACAAGATTAATTTTAAAACCTAATTTTAAGGGGTCATTTTCTATACACATATGTGATATAAAAATGGTTTTTACGTATGCAAATGTGACACATGTGAAACACATTATCGTGTTTGTAAAAAAAATCACCATTTTCATATGAGTAAATGAGTACATTAAATGGTTTTAGATGAACTTGCATTGAATTGTTTAGACATTTCCTCAAAATTTCTCAAGATCCATGAAGAATTAAAATAAATATAAATTAAGATTTTTTATATTTACCATTAATATAAGAATATTGAATGGTTCAAATTATCAATTGGGGGCCCTATAGCCGTGCAAAAAATTAAATCTATACCTAGAGACTTTTTTACAAATTACTCAAAATTTATAAAGATTTAAGATAATTAGCTTCAATCTCTTGGGGTTTTTAGTTCAATAAATAGATTCAACGATTTATAGTACAAACACGAAGCTCACAAGAATAAAAAGATCCTCTATAATAATAAAAAAAAAAAGAATAAAAAGATCTAAAGGGAGTTCGTGGGCCCACAAGAATGCAATCACCCTGTCAAAGACTATACTGTTGCCTTTTACAAAGGGGTGTAAATGGTGTGCAAATAAGGTTGTTTACAAGCAAAAGCTTCATTTGCCGATGTACAATTATTACACATGTGAATCATCTACATATGTATGCTAGTGCAAACAAACCACCTCACCAGGGGAAAGTGATATGGAGTGAAAGCAAAAAAGATACAAATTGGAAATAAAAGTAAACTATTCATATTGAGGTAGCTAAAGTTATTTTTTCCATTTAGAGAAGATTTTAAAAAAGGGGTCACCTGTGGTTATTTCATCTGTGATAACCTGTTTGAAAGATGGGTGAAATCACTTTTAACATTTTTTAAAGATAAAATAAGACCTACTGTATTGTAGTTGAGTGCAACACCCTCATTAAACACAAGAGTGGGGCCCACCTTTCAATCCAAACCACTGACAAGCCTCAACACCCATTGTATTTTCCCAATCTAAAATATTCAAATTCAGTTTTAGTGGGCCAACCTTTAGATTAATCACTAAATCCAAAGATGGACATTTTAATGATTGGAATAATAATTTACATGATCACTATAATGGGTGTTAATTTACAATGTTGGCCCCCAACACGCGTTTAATGTTACTAGGGCTGTCAAAGGGTTGGGTGGGCTTGGGATTGTCCTAACTCTATCCTCAATATATGCAAGGATAGTCTTGGGCAGGCCCAAACCCTCGAAGGGCTTGCACTACGTAGGGACCTACCCTACCCTTACACTATGTTTGGGAAGGGGGTAAAATGAGGAGAAGTTAAAAAAAAGAGGGAAAAATGGAGGGAAAGTGAAAAGGAAGGGTGTTTGGGAAGTGGGGAGGAAAAATGGGGGAGGAGAATTTGGGGACCCCCAAATTTTCCCTTCAAAACTAGGGGGAAAGAGGGAGGCAAGAGGGAATTTTCCTTCATCCTTAAACTTTAACAAACAAGAGGAGGGAAAATTAATTTTCCCTCCCCTCCCCTCCCCTTCAATTTGCTTCCCCTCAAATTTTCCCTCCCCTCTCCTCTTTCCTTTTCAAATGCAGGGTTAAGGCCTGTTTGGGGGCTTTACTAGTAGAATTAAGTAAGGTAAAGCCCCAATTTCTATAAAAAAATTCCCACCAAAACACTTTAATTCAAATTTACCACCATATTTTTTTAAAATAAGTCAAAAAGTAACTTCATTTCTCTACTAAAAGACAAAAAAACTCCACTTTCCAATAAAAAAATTCAAAAAGATTCTGTCACAAACAACTAAAAATAAAATATCATCATAACCCACTTTTATTTTATTATTTCCTCAAAATAACCTTTACTCAACTCAACTCCAATAGTAAAGCCCCCAAACAGGCTTAAGGATTAGGGCTGAGTTCAATGCTCCTAAATAAGAAAACCACTATTTTTTTAAATTTTTTTTTACATTATTACCAATGTTGATTGGGCAGTATTTTGTCTAACTTCAATTGCAAATGAACCGTCAAGAAAACATTTGGAGAGTAAAAGTTGTCTCTAAAAACCATTTTTTTATTTAACTAAGTAATACGTGCTTTGATGACTTGAGTTCTAGACATATAATTTTATTTATTTTGTCAAAGAAGAAAAATAGTTTAAGAGTTCAATCTATTTCGCACCTGTCACGGTTATTTCCATATATGAAGTCATTCTAGCAGTTTTTTGTTTTTGAGGATTTTAAACTATTTACATGCACATACCTTTTATCAATTGACTTTATTTTCAATTTAACATTAATTTAACTATTAAGCGTTGTTGGGTTTTGGTTACAAAAATAAATGCATTTAAAAAGTACTATTAGTTTAGATTTTTAAAAATTAAGAGTTATCATTATCTAATTGAAATGATATTTAGATCACTCCATATCCTTAAATTTCCATGTATATATAAACTACCTCTATGAAATGGTTGTTGGCGTTCCAAGTAACTCTATAGAGGAAAAAGTGTATCCTTATTAATAAGAAGGAGTACACGTCATTTTACACTAACAAGAATATATGAAAACAATATTCAAAGCCTAAATAAAAAGCAATAAGACTCATAGAAAGGGATTAGAAGCAACCATGCAACACTTATTGCTTATGTATTAAGTACAATACAAACTTAAATACTTAAATATAGATGAAATGAACCGAGTAAATTTTAAATGGATTTTTAAGACATTTTGTAATGGGTCGGTGGATATGAAATTACCTTCATATCTCTTTTTAGTACTACCAAGTGACTGTGGTAAAGGCATTTTATTATATATATTATATAAAATAAATAAAAGTAGGAGGGTCTCGGTCGCGGCTAGGCCGGGCCAGGCTATTATTGTCTAAGTTCGGCTGTCAAATTTCAGGTGTTGCAAAAAATTATCCAAGCCTGACTTTACGGCGTTTTTTAGAAATAAAATCCCTCATTTTAAAGGCCTTTTGATGGACCAGGCCCCCTCATCTAAAAGCCAATTGACATCCTCAAGGGGTTGGTCGAGTGGTCAGGACTACGGTTCCTCCCTCTTCCGGAGCTAGAGGTCTTGGTATCGACCTCTGATTTCCTCCTCTTCAAGAACCGAATGTTGGGTCCACTTGTGTTACCACCAAGGGGCTATAGGGGCTCTATCCGGCTTCTCTTTGGGTCCGAAGAGAATAGTTCAACCCAAAAAGCTGAGAACCCTCCAGTAGAGAAAAAAAAAAAAAAAAAGCGCCAATTGACAGGCCTAGGTGCTGCTCACAACTCCCCACAAAACCTATATACCTATTCCTAGAATTATTTGGAAAAAAGAGTGACAAACTAATAAAGTAAAAAATAAAGTAAAATCTAATCCATCTCCGTTACACCAACATCAAATGCAAATGCATGAACATAGCCTGTTTGGTTCCCTTCGTATAAACTGGCAACGAGCAGACAGAGACGCAACAGAGCAGAGGAGGAGAGAGAGAGAGAGATGTCGATGCTTAAGATAACCACAGCCCTCTCCTTCACTCGATCCTTCTCTCTTTCTTCTTCTCCTTCTCATTCTTTTCCACTTCAAAGGTCTTTCCTTTCTTTTCCCATCTTCAAACAAGAACAAGAAGAAGAAAGAAAGAAAGCTTTTTTTCCTTGAAAGATGACTTTACTTTTCTTTACTTTTCTTCTGTTTCTTGGAATCTCAGGCGAATCGTATCAATGTCTGCAATCGGCACGAGAAACCCAGTAATCTCCTTGGAATCAATGGCTATAAGTCCTCCATCTCATCCCACATACGATCTCAAGGCCATCATCTCGCTTGCCCTCTCTGAAGACGCTGGGGATCGAGGTTCGTTTCTCTTTCCATCTTCTGATGAGATTCTAGGGTTCTTGGATTCAATTTAGTGGATTTTACACATAGCCCACCTCTAGTTTTACACAGTTTCATTTAAGCACCTGCCCATTTTTTTTGTTTGGGTTTTTACTTACATAACAGTCCTGCTAGCACAAGAAGAGGATTTGTTCTCTATGGAAAAAAAATATATACTGAATAAATAATCAGCCCCATTGAAAGTTTCTAGTGTGAAAGCTCCAGTATCCAATTAAAAATTACTGGGTGTTAAGTTCAAAAGCATAACAAGGGGGTTTTCAGAGTTCAAAAGCATAACAAGGGGGTTTTCAGAGTTAAATACAGGATGCTAAGGATGTGTTTTAAATAATCAGCCTCATTGAAAGTTACTAGTGTGAAGCCCCATAAAATAGATTAGAGTGGATTGTAAGTGCTTTTTGATATCATAGTCTTTATAGATAACAAGGGTATTTTCGGAGTTAAATGCAGGATGTTGAGTTACAATCAGCCTCATTGAAAGGTACTAGTGTGAAATTAAAGTAGGTTGTTAGTACTTTTGGATATCATGGTTTTTACAGAATAGATAGCTAATCCATGAAATCCTTTTTCATATATGGTAGGATGACGGGCCTTACCCATACATGTATTGCTTTATTTATAACTAACCACCTCTATTAATCTAGCAATCTCAGTCAAATCACTAGCGCTCATAAAAAGCATTTTTTTTAATCAAATGGTGAAATTTGACATGTTTTATTTTATAATGGATAAGAATTTGCTCAGATTTAATACAGTGCATTAACGTAAAAAGATCATCAAATCTGAGTCAATTTGGGTCAGCATGGTAAGTTAAGTGTGAAGTATGCTACATCCCAGCAGGATGAAAATCTGCCTTTCATTGCTACTCAAGGTGGCTAATCGAGATTGTCAAATTAGAAGATGTGGTTATTAGTAAAAAAAAAAAAAAAAAAAAGTATATGGTAATTTGTAGTTACAAAAAGTAGAAAATAAAAAAATTCAGAATGTCTGTAAGTTTTTTCTTTAATTTATTAATTTTTCATGGGGATTGTATGTCTTCTACTTTGAGTATAACTATGTATGATTTTCTTGGGTATAATGAGAGAGTTGTTGAAATGCTTTCAGTAAAATTGGGGGTGGGAGTGTTGTTATGTGCCAAACAGTATTAGTTTGATAACTTGTGCAAAGCCTGATCTTGTTATTTTCTTCTTTCAATATAGGGGATGTGACTTGCATGGCCACTGTTCCAGATGACATGGAAGTGGAAGCCCATTTCTTGGCCAAGGAAGATGGTGTCATTGCTGGAATATCTCTAGCGGATATGATATTTAACGAGGTTGATCCTTCACTGAAGGTATGAATTTCAACTGGATTATATATTGTAACAATCGAAAGTGCTTACTCAGTTACTCTAAATTTTAAGTTCATTGCCTTTATTATGATTGGGATAGGTTGAGTGGTATCAAAGGGATGGAAACTATATCCACAAGGGTATGCAGTTCGGTAAAGTACAGGGTAAGAATCAAATGTCTTTTTCCTCACTCTGGTATTTCAAGGTATGCCTACTTATCAAAATATTAAAAAAAAAAAAAAAAAACTCCCCTATATGTTTGTAGGGAGTGCTCGCAAGATTGTCATTGCTGAAAGGGTGGTGCTTAATTTTATGCAAAGAATGAGTGGAATTGCAACGCTTACCAAGGTTAGTTTCTGCATACCTTGAAAAACATCCAAATATGCTATCAGCGGCATCTTAACCTTCTTGATGGGCATCACTTGGTTCATAAGTTGTGGACTTAGTATACTCAAATAGGTAGAAAGCAGCTGATTATTGACTTCACTTGAGGCAATTCTTGAAGCAAATATGTTAGCAAATATGAGAGTAGATGTAACTCTATAAAACTATAATGATGCATGTGGTAGTCATTACTTATCTTGCTTTCTTTTCAGCAAATGATTTTCCATCAACCACAAAAAGCAGCCTTTTCTTTTTCTATCTTTTTGTTGATATAGATCAACTCAATGACCAAATTAGATGTCAGTTGGAAATCTCTCTGTCAGTTGGAAATCTTTACTCCTTAGAAGCTTATATTGCTGGCAATTTTTATTTTTTTGGTTGTCCTTGTCTACCATTTTAAAAGGAAATATTCCCAAAGAACTATTTCAAATATGGGAATAATTTCGATTAGATGCTTTCCCCAGTAAAATTAGGATACTTGACCTCCAGTTGTTTTTTCGTTTTATCGGATTTGAAGATTCTGGAATAGGTTCCCTGCATTTTGTCTCCACTGTATTCATCCATGATTTTGTGCATCTGTATTATCATGCACTTGAACTTTCCATTTTAATTTAGGTTCTTTCTTTTCTTTAGGCTATGGCAGAAGCTGCACATCCTGCTCACATTCTAGAGACAAGGAAGACTGCTCCAGGTTTACGTTTGGTCGACAAGTGGGCGGTGTCTATCACTTCACTTTGCTTTGATACCACTATTTTCTTTCTCTGGATCTTTTCTTTCTTTAGTCTGTTGTGCCAACCTTTCTCCTGTCACTAACAGGTACTAATAGGTGGAGGACAGAACCACCGGATGGGTTTATTTGATATGGTGATGATAAAAGATAATCATATTTCGATTGCTGGTGGTGTCACAAATTCCATAAAAGCCGTAGACCTCTTTTTAAACCAGAAGAATCTTAAGATGGAAGTTGAGGTACTGTGCTAAGAACCAGAGACTATTTCAATCTACATCTAATGAATCCCACATTTGCTTATTTTCTTAATCCTTGGACCCTGATCAGATATTCTTGGTACTTACAGATGACTTCTTCACTTAGACTAGACTTATTCTATACCTGTACATTTGAGTGCAGCCTGTGAGTTTTGCCTCTTGTTGTGGCATTTGGACCACAGCAAGGGTTCTGTGAATCTGTTGTCTGTTTCCATGGATTCTGATCATATTGTAAACCATATTCCAATCTTCTGATAGTATGTGTGTGTGTGTGTGTGTATATCGATTGGTCTGATAGACAATATTGATGCAGGCCATGGGCCAAAAGCACCATTGAAGACTTATCAAAGAAGGCCCAAGAAGATCAGCAAAGGCCTAATTGACACAAAGGGTCCAAACTTAAGTGTTTAATTAGGCACTTGCTGATTAAGGGCTTTATGGTCATTTTACATGCACAATTTATTGCAATCATTGTATTTTAGGAAATTTTATCTCAGAGAATCCATTTGAGTGGGGTTTGTTTTTTAGTTTGGCGAGATGGGTTGGTCAAAAAAAAAAAAAAAAAACACCTTAAGAGGCTATAATTAGAAGATGTCATCTCTAAGTAGGAGTCAAGGCTGTTGGCAGTGTAATCTCAAATTAGGATTGAGGATTGTTAGTTGTTAGCCTATATAAAGCTTAAAGGGCCAACAATGAATCCAATGAATATCTGTCTCTTTGTCTCTTGAGTTGGTGAAATAAACTGTCTCGGCCTTGACTGAAGACTCCTTGGCATTCCCAATGTGTGAAGAGTGAAGACTCTCTTGGCGGGCTTCAAGATGTTTGTGAAGATTCTACATCCATCCACCCTCCATTAAATATGGAGTCATTTTTGTAGCTGAAGTTTCTTAACCATGTGCCCTTTATATGCTGCCAGCTGGAGAGGCGCTTTTCATGACCCAAGAACTTTACTCTTTGAAATACCTGTCCCTGGAATGCAATTCAAGTGCTTCTTTATGATTAATATTTTACAGATTTTAAAATGATGGGAACTTTTGAATTTCATCTCTCTACCCTTACATTTCTAAAGCTTACACACTTATTCCAATGAGATGCTTGGTAAGATATGTGCCAATTGACTTGATTTTTCCAACGAGCCCTGTCTTGTGTACAGTTTAGACATTTTTAAGTACAGATGTTTTCTTCCCCAGCACTCCAAAGAAGTAATTCTTGCTTGACAGAATTCTAATAAGAAATAGCTTTTTGTTCAGATTGAGACCAGGACATTGGAGGAAGTGAAGGAGGTACTACATTATGCATCTCAAAATGAAACTTCTGTAACACGGATAATGTTGGACAATATGGTTGTGCCACTTCCAAATGGGGATGTGGATGTTTCTATGCTCAAGCAAGCTGTTGGCATGATTAATGGAAGATTTGAGACTGAGGTAGCTCCTGTTCTTTTCCTTTATTTACACTATTTCTTTGTAAGGTGTATTCAGGATGATTTCAAGATAATTGTTGTTCTATACTTAGTACTTCTCATACAATGACAATAATGTGCCACTGTGATTGGAGAATAAATATCCACACATTGTGGGGTCCATTGGTAGTTTTTTTGCCAACTCTTGGAGGTAAGAGGATGTGAAGGGGTATCATGTTTTAGGGATGGGTGAACTTTCCTCAATTGTGTATGGTCCCACTTGGATGACAGTAAGGGAGAGAGCTACGTTGTTTTTATTTATTTTTTATTTTTTAATTCTGTTAAATTTCCTTCTTGGTAGTCCCTGGCTGTAGCTCAGCTGGTTGGGAACTTGGGTGCATGTGAGAGTGCGTTGTGAGTTCGTTTGCCCTATGTGGCTAAAAGTACTGCTTATTGGTAAATCATTTTATCAGGATCACTGCAATAGAACCCTGAGATTGTAGTACATGCTTTATGAACTTGGTTGAAATATTTCTCATTTTTTTAATTTAAATTTGACATTTATGATAAGGTCTTTCTGATATGGTTCCATGATGGTAGGCATCGGGTAACGTTACCCTCGACACAGTAAAGAAAATTGGGCAAACTGGAGTAACCTATATTTCCAGGTATTTTGGCTTTACTTCGTGTGTTATCCAAGTACCATTAACATCACATAACATTTGGGTGTATTCTGTTTTAGAAACTGTGTTTTTAATTCAGAAGCAGGCAAGTTTGTAGCACTTAATATATACATATAGTTTAATGATGAATTTCCCTGCTTTTGGGGAAGAATATATACAGCTGAAGCAGGATTAAAATCATAATCACAGGATATTTCACTATCATGCATGAAATCTGCTTGTATATATTATGTTATTGAATTTTCTTTATCAAGAAGGGTAAGAAATTTGAATCATAAACTGCTGCTGGAAAAAAAAAAAATTATGGCTGTATCATTTTAGTATTACTTTGCTAGTCAACTGCTGAAATGACTAGAGAAATCAAAGGGTTTCCTCAAGGTTATCATTTACTGTGAAGCGGCTAGTTTCAAGTCATGAAAGGGATCCTGATTCCCCAATCGCCATCTATTGTGCCATGACATTTGCTTCCTTGCTTTGGGTATGGCATGCATTTGATGCCAGTTTTGAAGCAGGTTGATATGGAGCTCTATTTTACTGTTTGGCGCCTTCCAATAGTTACATTTGGGCACTGCAACTTATCACATAGATTCTATCTTCTCATCTTTTGCTTTTTAAGCGTGCAACAGTTTCCTATTCAACTCATCTATGATACAGGTTCTTGTGAGGGTAGCTATTATGCACTGCCTCTACCCAAAGGGTGCTGCTTTGTCATGGGTGTGCATTTTATAAAGAAAAATGAACATCCTATTTCATTATTAAGGGAGCAATGTCAAAGATTTAGAGTCCTGGTTTGGTTGGATGCAGGTGACCTCACCCCAAATTACAATTGTGCTGAGTTTGGGGCAGTGCCAAAGTACATGACTTGCTTCCACTTTTCCTCTCTTTTTCCCTCTATCAATTGCATTTCATCATGGACATATGACAACCTATAGTTCTAGCCTGATGAGTGAAAAAAAGTGCCTTTTAAGTACTATATAACGAACCAAACATTCCATTCTGATGAAAAAATTAAGATCCTGCTGATATACATAGAACTTGCTAACCCAGATTCTACTAAAAAACTGTATGCACTAAAGATAGACTTGGCCATGTCAACTTTGGAAAATGAAGGAACCAAGTTGTTTCATATATGGAATGTTCATGATTTGTTGTTATATTAATATTTCTTTTAATGGTCATAAGTATCTCAAGTTCTTTCTATGATGATTTCATATTTTGAAATCTATGGTTGTTATTGTGGTTGCTATTTTGCAGTGGTGCATTGACGCACTCGGTGAAGGCACTTGATATCTCTCTTAAAATTGACACACAGCTCGCCCTTCAAGTTGGGAGGCGTACAAAGAGAGCATGATCAGAAACAGCAAGCAGATGGTGAAGTTGCAAGAACCTGATGGAACAAGAAGCCATTGGGCAACAGATAAATAAGATGCGTGTAACCCTTCAGATGCAAATAATGGGCAGTCTTCCTTGTAATTGCTGTTCAACAGGAAGCCATGGGCGCCCTTTTGTGGGGCATTGCCTCAGATTATTGCCTTTTGGACTGAGATCTGCTGTTTCTCAAATTGACATGCAGAGCCAGCTTTTGGGCATCATCTACCTTTCATGGTTTAGTAATCTTGCCATTGGTGATTCACAGCAGGACCCATCTTTAGGAATTTCTGAAATAAGTGATTACATTTGCAGGTAACTGAAGTTGATTCCAATGGATAAGGGAGCCTCATTCTTGATAGCAACTACAAAGGGGTGTTCATGGACCAGGAGGCCGGGCAGGGCTGGACTTATGCCTGTTCACCCGTGGTTCATTTGGTTTTCGGGCTAATATTTAGGCCCAAACCCACCCCAGGGGAATGAAGGGCAGGGCATGAAATGCATAAATCTGTATGTTAAGCATTGGAATGGGCTAAGGGTTAAGGATTTCTTTGCCTAAACCTGGCCCGTTGATATCGGCCCAAAAGTAGGTGTAGGAGTAGCCATGAGCAGAGCACAATCCAAATCCAGCCCAATGAGGCTGCCTCTGACTGGACTTGGGGTGACCCAGTCCATAAAAAATTGATCCAGAGTAGCTAGCTCCCTTACATAGCTCATAATCTCAAGTGTGGACAAATGCAGAAATCTAGAGGTGGGAGGGAGGGTTAATCTTCTCTGGAGATTCGGCATTTGTCTACTGGTGATTCCCTCCCTTGTTTGGATTTGAATGAGAAAAACAATGGAAATGAACAACCACTTGGAAACATTTGTTTGAATAAAAATATATTAAATGGTAAAATCTTGTTGTTTAAATTTAAAATATTAGTTTCTTAGCTCAGTTGGCCTAGGATCACGGTTTGCATCCGGAGGTTGTAGGTTTGAAACTGCTATGCTACAGGGAAGTTTACCCGGCTTTCCTCTAGGTCTAGAGGGATTAGTCTAGCCCAAAGGGTTGGGAACCTTCCGATAGCCAAAAATAAAATAAAATTAGAGAACGATGTTTTCTCAAACCTCTGTGAAGAAAATCATTTCTCTTATAGCCTATTTGAATGACAAATGGAAAATCCCTATTGGTGGTGAAGTGAGGATAAATTCACCATGTTTCTCTAAGTAGTGATTATTAACTCGGTTAGGAGTTGAATGGGTTGAGTTGAATGGGTTAACTCCTGGTGGAGAAAAATTACATTTACATGATTAAATGATAGGTCGAGGTCTGATCGGTTAATGGGTTGAGATTTGAGAAGCATGTAGGGCTTCACTGTTAATTCCGGCCCATTTTATTAATTGGAAAGTCAGGGTTGTTTGGACAGTTTGGGTTGCTAATTTAGAAGTGGACAATTAAATCACATCATCTTGTTCAATTTTCAGCCAGTGAGAGGGCAACAAGGACCCTCTAAATGGACTGTCAAGATTTTATGATTGCATTAGTGGGCCCCACATAAATGTATGAGATGGTACCTACTTTAAGAAAAGAGTTTGCTATAAAGTTGTACCACCTGTTTCCAGGGTGATTATCTTGTGGAAGCAAAAAGTAAGATGTCATTTGGCCATTTATTTCATGGCAAATCTTACTGCTGCTTTTAGATTATATATTATATATAAACGGACTCAGCTTGATGTACAACCAGGCCCGGCCTAGCCCAACCCGACCCATTGACTCTCCTAGGTTTTTTTAATAGTTCAATCACACAAAGAAGGAAAAAAAGAAATATCAATATACTTCATTATGTAAGGCGCTTCTAACTTTTTATCTTTTCACTTGTGTGGGCTCTCTAATGTTATCGAAAGAAAAAAAAACAGTTTTTCTTATGGCCGCATTATAGATCTAGTCCTGTAATTTTTCGTTCCAGAGTTGAAACTTAAAATGGCTCATCAACCAGCCTAGCTAAACATATTTAGCATACAAAATAGGTTATATATAGTATCTTTGCAAATCTTTTGGGCCTGGTTTAACTTTCAGGACCATGAACTAAGTTAGTGCTTATAGACCTTACAAATGTCCAAAATGGGCAAGCTTCACTCTTGACTGACCCAACCCATGAAACCATTTATTTCAACTGACCCATTTACACCCGACTCGACCCGTTGGCACCTCTCTTGATTCCGCTGGAAGTTTCGGTCAGTGATGCGTTCGATAAAAAAAAGTAAATCGATCCGTACCGTCCGTTCAATCAAACTATATCCAACCGTCCGCCCCCATCTTCTCTCTATATAAATAAGCCCCTGTGGGAGTTAGAATTCCTTCTCAAACCGCTTCTGCAAGCTTTCGTTCTTTGAATAGAAAAGAAAGACAGGAAGAAAGAAACGTTTCTCTTCTTCGAAGGTCTTCTCAATTCCTACGTAATCGATTCTCTTTAATTTCCCTAATCTTCGGTTCTTTTCCCTAATCCTTCTTCTTCTTCTTCCTCTACAAAATCAAGATTTCTAGGGTTTCTTCTTTCTCAAGATCACATCTTTTTCGATACGTGGATCTAAACACATCAAATTCTTGGGTTTTTAGGGTTTCTAGACACAAATCCTGGGTTTCTAGGGTTTTTTTTTTCAGCTGAAATCGATGAACGATCAATCACAGATGATGAATCGGAATTTCGGAATCTGGCCGCCACCCGAAGATCTACAGAAGTCGAATTTCGGGATTCCGAATCGTTCGGTGTTTGCCGCAGCGGCAAAGTCGGGCCGGAGCAAGTGGAAGGGGAAGAAGCCCGGCGAGAAGCGGAGGAACGAGAAATCTGCAGTAGCTGGTGGCGCTGGCGGTGGCAGCGGTGGCGGTTACAAGCCCCCAACCCTTCAGGAGCTGCAATCTAGTAACCGTCTGAAGGCGAGGCGATTCTACCCTAAGAAGAAATTCAATAGGTTTGCTCCGTTTGCGCCCCGGAACACCACGTCTTTCATCATCCGCGCGAAGAAATCCGGCGGGTTAGCGTCTCTCGTCTCGCCCTGCCCCGTGACCCCGGCGGTCCTTCAGACACCCAATTTCTCGCCGTCCCGGGAGGTTCTTGGTGACATGGCGAAGGAGGAGTGGGGTGTGGTTGGGTATGGGTCAATGAAGGGGTTGATCAGACTCCGGTCGCCTGGGTCATGAGAAACCACGAAGAGGATGATGATGATGATGGATCGAGCGAGAAGCGATGTGGAGGAGCATGTTGAGGTGGAGAGAAGGTTAGATCATGATTTGAGCAGGTTTGAGATGGTTTATCCTAATTTTGGGGATGAACACGCGATGTTGCTGGAGAACCGGGTGGATGATCAGGAGGCGCACATAGCACAGCTGGAGGAGGAGAATTTGACTCTAAAGGAGAGGCTTTTCTTGATGGAGGGCGAGATGGCAGAGTTGAAGATGAGGCTACAGTACTTGGCGGAGAAATGCCCAAGAGAGAACATGGAGGAGGAGTCTGGGGATGAAGGCTGCGAGGGTGTGTGTGACGAGAAGAGCATTGGCGTGGACGAGACGAGACGAGCGAGGAGAAGATCATTGGCGTGGAGGAGGAGAAGAGCTTTGGCAATGACGAGACAATGGAGGAGAATATCATTGGCATGGATGAGAAAGAGCATTTGCAGTGATGAGAAGAGCGTTGGCGACTGAGGTCGTCGCGCAATGTAAGTTGTCTGTTTGTTTGCTGTAAATAGCTTTAAATGCTGCGTATGGATCTTCCTGGGCATTCTGAATCTTTTGGTTGTTTTAGGATGATGGCAGCATTTGCCCTTTTCTTGTTTGACTTCTCCTTTGGTTCTGAATCAAGCCCTGAATACTAACTCTATGACCCTGTTAATAGAATGGTGGAAATGATGCCTACTTCAAATCCTTATTGACTTGGCAGAGGTGGGTATTTCTCATTCTGTCCTTTTTTTTTGTTGTTGTTGTTTTAATCCTGGGTCTGCAGGAGTTGGATTCTGCTATCAGTATCATATAGGTAGTTTAGGTTCTTTCTTGTTACTTTGAGTTTCATTTTATTGTTGAGTTGAACATGGAAGGTTAAACCTTATAGCTTTCTTTATAAATTATATATTACTTATGTGATTTAGCCTCTTACTATGTAGTTGGCTATCTAAGTTGATTCATTTCTCATACGTGGGACTTGCACAATTCAGATTTGGTGCCTGTTATTTGTGGGGCTTTTAGTATTTTGATTATTTAATGTTCAGGATTAAGCCCGGGTTGGGTCTCGCATATGGTCTGTCTTCACCTGTTATAAGTTGAGTTGGAGTTGTTTGAAGGATGGTAAACCTGGCGAGACTCTTTTTAAACCTACGTTCGTGGGTGGTTCTGTATGTGCTTTGTGTGTAGTGGGGGGGGTTCTGTATGTGTTTGGTTTGTACGCGTGTGTGCATGGGTGTGTGTTTTTCTTTCAGGTGGGGGTGGGAGTGAGACTCACCTTCTGTCCGCCTGTTCTCGGGTTCATTGTATTTGGAGAAATGACGGTAGATTTGGTGGAGGCTGCTTTTCCCTTGGGTGTTTCCTTGTATTGGTGTCTGATTGGAAAGAGGAGAGCGGTGAGTTTTACCTATTTTGTGTATGTGTGAGAGAGAGCGCTTTTTCGCACTTTTTTCTTTTACCCACTATGAATGACAATTAAGTAAAGCAAAGTTTTTCTTAAACTAATTCTCTTTGTGGATAAAGAACACCCTTTCCTTCCTACCGATATGTCTTCCTTTGGTATGTCCTCCTTTTTGAACTTTCTCCACCTTGTAACAGTTCTGTTTTCCCTACTCCCCATGATTTATTGTCTGCTCTCACTCTCTCTCTCTCTAAACTTTTTCCCCACTGCATAGTCCGTCAATACAAAACAAAGACCAGTTTTTCCTTCCCTACTTATCTCAGCTATTTGTTCAATTGCTAGGGGTTTTTGTTCTTCATTATTCCCCTTTGCTACATCCTCTTGTTTCCAGTATGCCAACAGGACATTCTTTGCTACTTTCCAACTGAAAACTTGGTATGATATAGTGTTTTTTTTTTTTGGCAGAAATTGGTATGATATAGTTATTAGTTACCGTTGATGTGTAGAAATGTTTAATTTATTTAGATTTGTTATCCGGCCAGTTTGTAGTTTAGTAGTGTCTATTTGGTTCATTCGTTTGAGGATTGAGTTGGATGGAATTATTATGCAGTGGTTTGTTTTCGCATAGGAGTAAGATAGTCAAATGCATTGGATTTTAGCATAGAGAACTGTTGAGAATCATTTTGCAGTTTGTTTTGTGCTTCAAAACTGTTGGGAATCATTTTGCAGTTTGCTTTGTGCTTCAATAGATCTGCTAATCCAGAAGTGGTGAAACAGTTCCCTTCCCTGGGAGCAGCAGGTGTCTTCCTCTTGGTCTACAAGGATGGCCCTGTGGTTCATTGGAGCTAATATTTTGGAAAGGACATGCAGGTTCTTACCACCTGTACTATGAGGTGGGATTGTCTGTGTTTCTTCGAGTTATGCTACATACATGGACAAACTTTTTATCCAGAATTGTGGACAAACCCCTATGTATCCCTTCAATATCACTATGATAGTGAAGGGATACATAGTAGTTTGTCCACAGTTCTGGACAAAAAGTTTGTCCATGTAGACTTTTTGGTTTCTTAAGCTTGTGCTCACTTCATTGAATGCAGATTTCTAATGAGGATTCTGTTTGTTACATACAGAGCACCATGCTTGTGTCTCAACAAAATCTGCAGATGAGATGAAAATCTCTTGGACTAGACAAGGGAGGATATTTGTACTGATGCCCGACTCTGTCTAGAGCCATTGACCATTGCTGAGGTATAATGTTTTGATCCATGTCATGGGTTTTCTTCTTTGGCATGGAAAAGTATGACGAACGTCCTCCTAGTTGGCCTTATGTTCAGTGATGGGAAGTTCAAAAAATTATCATTTGTTCTTGGTTAAAAAAAAAAAAAAAAAAAAATCAAAATTCAAATTTCACTTTCCTGTGTATCGTGCACTTTTTGCTTGGGAGTAGTTTTTTTTTTTTATAAACTTTGTGACTAGAAATATAAGTTGAAGGAGAATTTTAACTAAACTAGCAGGGCCCCACTATGCCCCAATAATAAGCAGTTAGTGGATTCTCTTACCCAGGGGGACACACCTAAATGCAAATTTGATCATAGATATTGATGGATAAGACTGATCATGTGAGTTCACAGTTTCTGTCCATTATTAAATCACTCAGATGATGTCATAGTTGAGTGTACACACAGGAACTTGCACAAATTTGCATTACCTCATGACAGAGTTGAGGTGTAATTAGGATCGTCGTATCATTTATCACTGAAAATTAATAATAAGATGCTTTTCACACAACCCTTGTAAACATAAAAAAGAAGTGAGACGGACCAAATCATCAGATTCACAGGCAGCTAAATGATATATGACCTGTGCAGTGCTTGCAGTACTGTAGATTTTTGTTGGCCAACAATGTAGTAGCATAAGCTTACTTTTGGGGTAGATGCTAATTAACAATCAACTAGACTTGTTCTGGTTGGGAGAGGGTCTACGATCATGACAGTATCCTAATTTTCAACTCCGTGCAAGAGAAAATGGTTTATAAGTTGCTTTTCTACCTGAATAAGGATTAGACCAATGAATGGATTGGGTTGGATTTAGAAAATCTTAAACATAAAAGAATTTGGGCCTGTTTTTTTTTTTTTTTTGGTTGTTGTCCGGACCAATTTTCTGTGAAAGGCCTCAGGCCCTCAAGCGACTTTATGGCGTGGAACCCAATTTGACATTGATCGAAATTGAATCCATCGTTAAGATTAATTAAAAAAAAAAAAAATGAGTTCAGAATTTCAAGGCCCACTCATTGATTAGCAGTGTAAGATGAGTTTTATTTCTCATCATACATGGTAAAGCTTGCATTCATGGACGAGAGCCCCACAAGCTATCATCCCATGGGGAATTCCGCGGATGTAGCTTTCCTACCATCGCAGGGAGGACGTCCGGATCTTCTCTTACACGGAAATGAAGTCTAAATGGAAGGATTTTCGGGGAATTTCATTGTTGCACCAAACACGTCAAACCAGGGATACTTCAAATTTGAAGTATAGAATGAACACGTGCTTTTTTTTTATTTTGGATTATTTTATGAAAGGGGGTAAGTCTAGAAGAATGCATGAATGCAAAAGATTTTTTTTTTTTTTTTATGACGTGGGTCCCATAAAAAATAAAAAAAAAATAAAATAATAAATTTGGTATATCAGATGGAGTTCATTCTTTGGAGATGCCAAATTCCAAACTTTCAAATTGCCACATAAGCCTTTAAATGAAATTTGACATCTCTAAAAATAACATATCTATTGGAGATGCTCGCCTTATGGTAGGGACCTAATGAAAATTTGAGTCACTTAGAATCAACGCCCCAATTGGATATGGTCTCACTGTAAAAATTTCATTGTTTGATAGAAAACGTGATTTACATAATCTTATGCATATTTATTATCATGTTTATATCAAACAATAAATCTTAAGGTAAAATCAACTTCTTTCTGGCTAAAATTAGGGAGTAGCCCCATATCATGAGATGAATTTTTTTACCATTCATATTTTCAATACGGTGTGCTCCACTATTGTTTTCTATTCCTTCAACTCATGATTTTCTGACAAGAAGGGGTTGCTCAGTTGCCAACCCGCATGTGTCCGAGCACGGGCTCTCTTTCCTACGGCTCAGGCTTTTCCTCTTCGCACTTGTGTCCGAGCCCCTAGATTGTAGTACCGAAAAAACTCATAAACTAAAGACTCTTCATTTAAAAGATAAAATGCCAAGCTTCTAGAAAAAAAAATACACATAAAGTAAAGATTTTGCATGGTTCGGTTCATATTCAGTTGATCCGCGCTCTGAGCATATTTGAACTGTGCTCTGAAGAAGGTCAAACAGCGCTTCGAGGAAGGATCCGCTCCGAAAACAATCGAGGAGGGGAGGTTCCTGTTACTAAGATATGAATATGCTATTGATCAATGATTGTAACTATGTAGATTGTAATAATATAACCTAACCAATTCAAGTATGGGCTTGACTTCAATTGGAGTGGAATTCTTAAAAAAGTTAATATAAGACTTTATAGTTCTTTTGAGTGATTTGGATTTCAAATATGGGCTACGTTAGTAGATTTATAAAATATAAGGACAAATACAAATATTAAACTTGACATATTTAATAATCACATATTAAACAACAATACAAGTTGTTATGAATTTAGGGGACCGATATTTTGGTTTATGGTGTGTACTAATGGGAAAAAAACATTATTTTCTAATATTTTGGATTTTTTGGACATTTTTTCAAAATTGTTTGGGGCAAAAACAATGAGAAAATTCACGCCGTGATGGCCGTGATGACAACAACAAACCGCAATAGATACCAATACTGCATCGGTTTTTGGGTTGACCGATACCACGACTGATGCTACGATTTTAAACTATGGTTTAAAGCCGAGGTCTGGGCCCGATTCGGGTTACACGGGTCAGTTGAGTAAGGAGTTAAGACTCAAAAGCAACCCGACCCGCAACTCCACCCAGACATTGCAAACCAACGCCGGAGAAGAACCGGACCCCTCTCTCTTTCCTCTGACCTCTCTTTGGCGTCTTGCAGACATGTATACCGCCATGAAAATCGCCTCAAACAGCCCTCATGTCGCCTCCATTTCATTGAGAGCCGCTCTCTTCCATTCGACCCCTGTTTCAGACCGTAAAAGAAGAACCCATTGGGATTCTGTAAGTTTTCTTCCTTCTCAAATCCGTTTTCTCATCTGGGTCTTTGCTATTTCTCCCATTTCTCTCTCTTTTTTTTCCTTCAACTCTTCTTTCTTTCATATATGAAAATTGAAATGGATAATTATGTTGCCTAATCTTAAATGGGTGTTCTTCTAGGCATGTTGGATTTTGATGGGGTGATGGTAGAAATGTGAGAAAAAGAAGGAAATAGTGCTAAATCCAAGTTGGGTTATGTTCAATGTCATCGAAATCGCTCGGGCTTTGATAGAAATGTTGGGTTTTGGTCCGGTGATGTTAAGAATTTGAGATGTATATCAGTAGTTCGAGGTTAACATACAAGACCCATGTTTAGCTCTTTCCCATTTCCGTAAAAAGATCTATGGCTATCAAAAAGGAGCTCGCTTCCACTTCAATTCCATTAGACAACTTTCTTTGGATGCAGAGAGGATGATTGTTTTGGAAGTTGGAACGCATGTCATAGCTTCTTTCTTCTCTTCTTTTCTCCACTCTGATCTCTACCTCGGTTCATATGTTGAAGTTGGTGCTGCACTGTAGATTTGCTAGAATTTTAGGGCCTGCTTGATGGGGAGAATGCGGAGAATTCACGTTGGGAGAAATTGAAAAAACCCCAAATGCTTTTGCCTGAATTCTGAAATGCCAACAGCCCATGGGCATTCCAAATCTTGAATCTCATAGACTTCCAAATGATTAAGAATCCATCTCAATGTAGCTCAGGAATCTTCTTTTGAAATTCCCCCATCAATCACATAATTTGGTCGACTAAGTCCATCTGGAATGTGTAATTGCTCGACAAAGTTGATTTCTTTCTGAAATTGCTTGTATTAAACAAGACTTAGAAATTGCTTTATGTTGGGATACCCCTACAATGTTCTATTTCATCCATATCTAACTGCGGTATGGCATTAATAAATGGCTTGGAGGTGGTCTTATCTATATTGTAAAGAGGTGTATAAGCAAAATTGCGGAAGCAATAAAAGTTAAACTCTTATCAAACAAGCTGATCTATTTCTGTGCTGAATGGATTAAAAAGAAAGGCATCTGAATATGAAACCTACCTTTATGCTTGTTGGTTGCCGATGAATTAGTGGATAACCTTTGTCTGACCATTCAAAGGGAAAAAAAAACTTATGTTTGTCTGAACTTTAATGGGTACATTGGTCTTTAATAACTTCTAATTGCATTCAAAAGACAACACAATAATTTTGAATTGCATATTGCATTGCTTTTCCCAGCTTCATCTTGATTTGTGATGAATTTGAACTAATCTATATAATTCTCCCTTTGTTCAGGGTGTAGGTTCTTTTAGAGATTCATCGAAGGTAATGTTCCACTAAAACTTTTTTTTTTTTTTTTGCAATAAATTGTAGTGCTAAAAATTATACTATACTTTTAGAAAAGAAAATGATACTATATGATTTGAACTTAGAAGCATGCTTCTTTTGTCTTTATATATATATATATATATATATATATATATTGGAGATGCTCCTATGAGAGATATCTCTCACATTAAATGAGAGAGATGTGAGCCCCCCCACCCATATCTCTTATATAAGGTGAGAGATACCTCTCATAGGAGCATCTCCCTATATATATATATCTAATTTTTTTAATAAATTCAGCATCCTTCTATGCTGGGGCTGAGGGTTGTTCTGTATAAATTTTTGTTTATGAAGGGGTTTTCTGGTTCAATTCATGTCTTTGCCAGAAAACAATTACTTATGGTATGATTGTACTTCTCTTAATCTGAAATGCTATATGCTACATTAAAGCTTACGAGTGTGTGCCCTTTCACGAGGTACGTTGCTTATATGTTCAAGTTTTGGTTGTTCAATGTGAGAGTGGGAAGGAGGAGAATATTCACGTTTAATTAATTTAGGAAGTTAAGATAATACGTAATGTGCAGCACTTTTTTAAGTTGAGAAAGCATCCATTTTGGCAAAGAAATGAACCCCTTGAAGGAAATTGTACAACATTTATGTGTAATGTGCTGGTATAATTCAATCACCATCCCATCAATTTCGTGAGTGAAAGTGAGCTCTAAGTCAATTTGGTGCGTGAAAGTGAGCTCTCTATGTCAATTTGGTGCATGAAAGTGAGCTCCCTATGCCAATATTTGTGGCCTTTTCCCACCTATTTATGGTCGTTTATGTGAGTTTTACTTTTCCCCTTCTCATAGTTCCTTGAACTTTTAAGCATTTAACGCGTTGTACAGGGGCTGATCCAACATTCTACACATGCCTCAACCTCCTTTGCATTTATTGATTTTTTTTCTTCTATTGGTATAATTCAATAACATGCAAATATCTTTATGCTCTCAATTGAGTTGAAACATGTAAACCAATTGAGGGATGAAGTTTCCTTTATTGCAAAGAGAAGATTCTCTATAAAGGAAATAATGAAATTTATATTTTATAGTATAATGCTGGTGGAATACCATGACTTGTAAATATCTCAATCTTCTCCTGGAACTGGCTTATGCAATCAAATTGTGCATGATTTGTCAATTATAATTGGGAATGCATATCTGATGCAATTTGCTAACTGAAATTAATATGCTTATTCTCTTTACCAACTTTGTGTTTGTTTTGTGGTCCACAGTGTGAATCTCTTTTCTTCTACTTTGGTTGAATTGCTTTTTTTTTTTTTTTTTATTTAACTATCTACTAGTTTTTTTTTTTTTTTTTTTTGTTTTTTTTCTATTATTTTATTTTATTTTATTGCAAAAGTCTTCGATGTAAATGGGTAGGATTGTCCTACCTGTGTGCTTTTTTTTCCTTGCTCTGGGTCATCTATGGTAGTGCCTACTGGGTGCTCAGCTCAGATCTCATGACATTCTAACCACGTGCAGAACCTAGGTTTTGATCTATGACTTTATATATTTGTTGCTGATAAAAAAGATCACTTTGACATATGCATTTTAACAATGAATCTAGCTATATATTTAACTTACTTTAGCTACTGATAAACAAATACTGCTACATAGATTCTTTTATTTTTCAGTATCAATGTCATTTTCACACTTGCATCTTGCTCGAAGGCTAGTAGATATCCTAATGTGCACCTATTCCTACTTCCAATGAAACTGTTCACTGTTGCATGTTTCTGTGTACTTGGACTTGTAACTTATTTGACTATAGTGGAAATGTATGAAATGGCGAGGATCATTTATTTTGCCTGAAATTGTACTACTTGCAGAGACACAATAGCTATGCAAAAAAAAGTCAGAAAGATGGGAGCAAAACAAACATTATTGCGCAACATCAATGCCTATGCAGATCATCTGTTTGAGGTTCGTCCCTGCCTTTGTGAACTTTCTAGCATGAGTTCTTTGCGACACAATAGCTTTTGTTCATTTAGCATGCTAGTTCTGTAAGATTTAAGGCATGACTTCTATTCTCTCTGTTTACGAACAAGTTGGTCTTTGTTTATGAAAATGTTATTCTAAATATGAAAAATACTTAAATGCAGTATGAAATTCTTGTTTGCCCCTTGTTAACTATTCCAACGTGGTTTTTGATAGCAAGGCTGTCAATTGTTGTGGAAGGAATTATATGATCTTTGACCTGGAGTACCCTCAATGTTTAAGTTTGTACATGTGGGACCCATAGTCTGGTGATTGGACCACTGTAGATGGACAATGTCTCTATAATCTAGGTTGGAAGATCCTCACATCCAATATTTGGCTCTTATACCTTTGACGTGGAACCTTTTGTTTTTTTGTCTGTCGATTTTGAGGCTGTTCTTTCTACAAAAAAACTAATAATAATAAAAAGAGAAAATGATTTAGAGGCTGTCGGTCAAAAGATTAGGGTCTTGACTGGTCAGGATTTTGGGTATGCCAGATGCCTTTTCCACCATGTGGCTTAACAAATCAATGGTTTGGATCGCTGAACCATGGGTTTGTAGAAGTCCACACTCGTGATTACTATGGAAAACATTACTCTCCTACCATGTATGGGGAATGGTTAAAAGATCTTCTGGATCAGAAGATTCTAACCCTCGAGTCAGCACGTATGAGAGTTGACGAAAAAAATCCCAACTGTTTTATTTGGAGGGAAAGTATAAAAAACAGATTCCCTTGAGATTGT
Organism: Camphora micrantha; assembly: GCA_003546025.1. Taxonomy (NCBI): domain Eukaryota; kingdom Viridiplantae; phylum Streptophyta; class Magnoliopsida; order Laurales; family Lauraceae; genus Camphora; species Camphora micrantha. The sequence continues at coordinate 11,615,336 of QPKB01000005.1, read as the reverse complement.
TTCAAATGGCAGCCCTCTTCAAACTTGTTTTCCATCTATCTCTAACATTCACCGGTCAAAATTGTTTGGAGCTTATCAAACCTCTTAGGGTTAAAGCATTTTGTTGGGCAGCTTGTTTGGACAAAATCCTAGTTCTATATAATCTCAAGTGTCAAAAGGTGGCTCTTCTGAAAAGTTGTTTCATGTGTTGGGCCATGGAAGAGCCAATCAATCACTTGTTCCTTCATTGTGTGCCCACACATATTTTGGTGTTTCTTGGTTCTTTATTTGGGGTCTTCTTTCCTTTATCACCTTCTTTTTGTTCACTTCTAGAAGGCTGGTTTGAGGGGCCCGTTTCTGATTAGGAGCCCATATTTCACAGGGAGTTATACCTTCACCAATAGCATGGGGAATATGAAAGGAAAGGAATAGAAGTTTTGTAGGAAAAAGTTTCCCCCTGCAACTAGTGATTGCAAGAATAAAAGTTCAGTTGTTCCAACGGGGATTGCAAGCAAAGGAGTTCATAGGAATCACCTTTTCGGACCGAAAAGGGGTTCAAAACTATCATCAGGATTAATCTGAACAAAGGTAAAAGAAGTCACAAGCGGGATATAGATGTCACCTAAAGAATGGAGGCTCTGTACGGATGGAAGTTCTTTTGGAAAGGCTGCAGCATAAGACATTTGAGGAATGAAAGAGGAGAATTAGTCCAGGCTTTCTCGGCTCCAATTGGCCAAGTGGATTCAAATCAAGTTGAAATTGTGGCTCTAAGAGGAGGGGTAAAAGTGTTTATAGAAGCATATGTAGGACCTTTGATTACTGAGGCAGACTTACTCTGATATGAAGTGGGTGGCCCTCTCAGCCCCCATGGAGACTGAAATCAATTCTTAAGGAGACCAAGATGATGATGGAGCCAATGAATGTGAGAGTTGCTCACATTCCAAAAGAATGGAATACGGAGACACAGTTAATCTGAAGGAATAATCAAGAAGGATTTGTAATGGGAAGCTTCTGATGCTGTAATTTATAAATTTTTCATGGGCTGTTCTCCTTGCACCTAGTGTAGATTCAATATACTGCTTTTGATATAGATATCTAATGCAGCCCCAGATCCTCGATCGGAAAATAGACCAATCTCCTAAGGGATTGATCGAATCCAAAGATGGATTCAACCACTTACGACAGTGATAACACCATGATAAGAGATACAACTCGGATAAAACTCAAAGAAATCTTTAATTAATTGAAGTAGGCATGAATTACAATGGAGCCTGTCAACCCTTATATAGAGTCTGATCGTTCCCTTGTATTACTTGGACACTAAGACTTTCTTAAACAATAAAGGAAACTAAATCACTAACTTGCCTAAACAATCCAAATTAAATAAAACTCCTAATTTTAAACACTTTTAAATTAATCAACTATTTAAATAAGATTCCTAATTAAATGGATTTACTGTTGGGCCTATGGACTCGGCCCAATGGGTTGGCCAACCTATGGTCTCTCTCATTGTTAATTATCAAAAAGAAAAAGAAAAAAAAAAAAAGAAAAGAAGAAGAAGAACTGCAGGTCTCTTCTATTTCTATATTCAATAGAAAACACTCCAAGGACTTTCCAATGAAAGATTTTTGGTGCATTGATGGCGAGTCATGTCCGAAATCATCACTTCAGTAAACCGCATACCATTTCATATTTTATGCTCCAATAATGCCTACTTTGACCACAGATGCTTTCTGTAAAGTTCATGAGCTGGATCAACGGATTTCTCAAAATTGCAAGGCTAGTCATGAATGTGTTTGCACATTTTTTTTAAGAAGTATAACTTCATCTGAGCATGTATGTTGTTGGAAAATTCTGCATCATTGAACACATTTTATACCCTGTCAATGGCATTCATCTTCCTTCTATAAATCATTGCATTAGTTTTTGCTTTGAGTCTTAACAGTTCATAGACGTAAGTCACTTGAACCTTTTTTCTTTTTCTTTTTTTCGTTCCCTTTTTGGCTTTTAGTCCATGATCCTGCCAGAAGACTAACTATGTTATGATGTTTTTTTCTCGAGGTATCAGAGTTGGAAAGAGGGTGATTATGAAAATGACCCGTCATCAAGTAGATGGTTCAAAAGGAAATACTGGGATAATGGAACAAAAAGGAATAGTAATGGTTCTTGGGGATTTCAATGGAGAAGTGTTCGAAGTAAGAATACCCATTTATCTTTAGACCTTCAGCAAATCAGCCTTCTATATAACTTCGTTGTTTTACCATAGTGTTATACATGCTTATTTTCTTTCCTAGAAATTGATGCAGGCCTTGAACATGGGCGGTAGGCCTACTGAAGTCTATGATTAAGCCTATGGGAGGCCCATCATATGCATGAAATAATAATAATAATAAAAAAAGATAAAGCTAAATCTTAGGGTTCCTTATTGTTTGGATTTTAATTTGAAGTTGTAAATTTGATTAAGACTTCTATTATTTTTTTTGTTATTAGGGTTTTAGTTTGTTTAAAATTTGAAATTTTAATTTGATTTTGGCAGCGTAAAATTAGCTAGAGATAGTGTTGTTTTTCATTTGCATTAAATACACATGTAAGTTAATTGGCCAAAGTTGTGGAGGTGATTACTGTAACTGAGTTATTTTGTGTTTTGAGCATGAGCTTTGCAAAGTTTTTGCAAGAACCTAAATCTTGCTGCAAAGGTTGTTCAGGACCTTGATCTTGCCTGCATCAGATTTTGCATTGCAGTATAACTGCCTGCATCAGATTGGTATTAGAGCATACTGATCTGTATCAGATTCATTTCATATCAGAGCATATTCCTTTGCATCAGATTGATATCAGAGCAAATTCTGATCTGAAGGGTAATTTTTTTGAAAATTAAGACATTTGCTTCTAATGATTGTGATAATCTAACTATTTGCATCATTCACAAAGCTCTTGTTTGCATCATCGAATGGACAAATCCAATTGTTTGATAGGATGGAAGAGGATTGTGTTAGAATATAAATAATATCTAAAGAGATCTATGATTGCCTTGATGGAGCAAAGGAACATAAATGTAGAATGTTGCAGACTCTTAATGCGGCGACATTGTCAAATCATGTTCCAACTGTGAAGCTCATATAATGAATATTGAACCAGAAGATCCTATTGTAGAAAAAAAAATCAGCCAGAAGAAAACTCTACCATCGGTTCTGAAAATGACCATCTAGAAGATGAAGATGGAGCAGATCATCACCACAAGTATGTCATGATATCAGGTTTCAACCAAGCGTATAAGATGGATTTGGCACAACTGATTTCGTTGTTGGAGACTGTGTGGCCACATGTTCATCAGACACAACCAAACTAAGGTCACAAAACCTAGCTAGAAAGTAAAGGCTCTCACACTAGCCCCTATCCATCATGAATCCAACGCATCCACATTCCAAATTTGCGGAATTGCAGTTTGTAAAATTCTCTTCTGTTGAAGTGCACCCCGCTGTTGGATTGATCACATGTGAAAATATGATCTTTACCATAGGAATTAATAATATATTTTTGACATGATCAATCCATTGATGATTCCCACTTTGATTGAATTGTTTTTTTTTTTTTTTTTTTTTTTTTTTTTTTTTTTAATTTTAAATTTCCGGTATCCTATGATGCACGGATACTTCAAAATGGGCAACATATCGTGTCATATCGTATCCAATACTTCACTTTTTATGTGCAAAATCTGCACCCCTACCATATATATGGCGTTTCCTTGCCATATCTGGGCATCATTGCTGGTATCTATAAATTCATGGCTGTATCATGGGTGGCTAAGGTTATGCCCCACTACTCGACTTGACCCCACTTTTGAAAGTGGGAGCAAGCTATATGCACATATACGTATGCATATAATTTGTATATGATTTAAATATAAGCTATGATGCACGGATACTTCAAAGTGGGCAAAGTATCGCGTCGTATTGTGTCCGATATTTCACTTTTTATATGTAAAATCCGTGTCCCTGCCGTATCCATAGCGTGTCCTTACCGTATCCTTTCCGTATCTGGGCATCGTAGAATATATGTACAATTGAACATTGTGTGAATCTCAAGACCCAATAAATTCCTCTCATCTCCCCTCTCAAAGGACGCTTCATCTTTACATTACAATTTCTAGTTTGCATATAAAATTTGGGCCTTCAAAATTTATTGAAAGACCATTGTCTTTGGTTCAGGAAATGAGGGCTTTCAGTTTTGCTATAGCGATGGAGAAGAGGTTGAGACCATTTTTCGATCTGCAACTGGAGGGGAGAGAGTCTTCAGGTGGTCCTTCAATTCTGAGAAGGACTTTAATTGGAGGAACTCTTCGGGTTATTCTAATTACAGGAGCTCTTGGAATTGGAGGTTCAGAACTGATGAGGGTAGTACAGATGATGAAGATGACACTTCCACTGATTGTTACAGTTCTGAATCTGTCTTAGCTTCTGATCGGCAAATTCTTGGATTGAGTGCGTCGGGTCCACTAAATCTTGAAGAAGTGAAAAACGCGTAAGTTTCTGCAGTTGCTTCATGAATAACTAAAGTTTGCTTGCATTCCACCACATGGACACCTACCGGCTTACAGCAAGCTCCTCATCAGGTGTGCCTGCCATTCGATGTTACCATGGTTCAAAACCAAGGTGGTCGTCAGACTACTGTCTCCGCTGAACCTGAGTGCTGTGTGTGGAAATAGGTCGAGTCTTTTGTTACTGTTCGCCTTTTTCTTCAGATTCAGCAATTGGGACAATCCAATTAACCTGATTTTGGATATGGTCTCACCAATGGTGGACTCTCTTGATGGTGTATGTCCTGCTAAGGTGAGGTTGCAAGTAAGCTTAGCAAATCTTGTGTTTGAGTCCCCGTTTGGAGATTCTGTTACTCTGTGTGCCTTTTATGATCCTTCTCACAGACATTAGTAGCCATGGCCATGGGGCATTCTGCAGGACTAATTTATGCTTCAAATTTTCTATGCATAATTTCCTGTTTCAGATATCGTGCCTGTGCTCTAAGATGGCATCCAGATAGACACCAAGGTCCCTCAAAGGTATACTAATCAGCTTTCTGATGTTTCTATTTTATTTTATTTTATTTTTCTCATTCTACTTGGATTTGAGAAATGGAAGCAAATTAGAAACACAAAGATGAATGAATAGCCCTCTTCTGAAAAGATCACAAAAAGGAGGGAGGGAGGGAGGGAGAGGGAGGGAGAGAGGTTGACCTTTTAACATAGACCATTCGTTTTCTGTTACTTTGGTCATGATAATTTGGTTTTCTGTTGACCTTTACATGAATCATTTAGCTGTGGTCGATATAGACTGGTTTTGGTGCTTAGTAATGTGAGTTTTGTGCTTTGATTGTGGATTATAAAGCTTTTCATAACGTACTCAAAGAAAAGAGAAGGAGAAAGATTTCATATGCTTGGATCTCCTACATGCTTGCTACATGGACAAAATCTAGTCATTTACAAGGAACTTGGGGTTCATTTGGAAACTCTGATCTGCTTGTAATAGAGATGATTCAGTTAGATCTGTCTGAAATAGAGCTGATTCGATTAGTGTCTTTTACAAATAGACTGTTTGGTAACATGCTTAGCATATCTGATTCAATTGAAAAGGCAAACTTGTTGTATACTAACAGTATTGCAAGTGAACTTTTTATATAGGTTGTCTGATTGTTTTAGATATTGGTGTCTGGATTGGAGTCTCTTCCCTTTTTTTTTTTCACTTTCTGAAAAAGAGGAATGATTCAGTTAGACAGGGAATCAGACTTTCCACCCTCAAACATCTGTTTGGGTCAGTTTTAAGTCAAATATATCATATTCTTAGAGATGCAAAATGTCCTATTATTTATTTATTTACCTTTTCCAATTGATGGAGTTGGATGATGACTTCTGGATATATGGAAACAGGTAGCAGCAGAGGAACAATTCAAGCATTGTAGTGTCGCATACCAGAACTTATGTGACAAATTGGCCACATGTTCAGGTTAAATTGGAGTGCTGGCCGTGTAAGTCTTTCGTCAATTTCCTGGCGGAGTTTAGGATTTTTGTTCATTTTTAGAGATAGGCCCACATGCACACCAAAAGGTCCTTCTGCCATGGATTTGGCTGGAATAAGTTATTTTGTTTTGTAAGCTTGTAACTTAAAATGCATCTCACAGTTAATAGTGAGATGATTGTGTAAGAATAAAGTTGGAAATATTTATAGTGGGAGTTCATGGATCAAGCATGAAATTGAAGGCTCTGGATCTTTGTCTACATTGAATATAGTGTTGTGTGGTTTTTTGATTGACCTGGTGAATGTAAAGATGGTTCAATGTAAAGATGGGTCTATGTGGTGATCCAAATCGATGTCGGCTCCACCATGCACGGCCATGGTGTGAGGTCTCATTTGTTGGATGGTCTTTATCATCCAACTGGTGGACTTTTCTTTTTCCTTTGTAAAGGTACTGTTTGTTGTATCTATGCACCAATCACAAATGATCAAGATTGTCTGGTGGAGCCGGAGCACATACCTTTCCAATGATGGTATCAAAGGCGAGCCTTATTTGTATTGCTACTGACTTTGTGCATGAGAAACATTTTAGCTCAAGGAGCATATGATGAAATCTTTGGGGCCATTTGGATCTTTTGTAGATCAAGTACACCTAATGCATTTTATGTACAAATGATGGTTTATGCATTTGACTAACTCAAATTATCCAGAGTCACAGCAGTTTTCTTCTTTGTCATAACCAATCACAGTTTAACAGATTTACAGATGAGTAGAGTTACAAATCACAGAGTGAGAGTAACCCAGTTAAAAGCTCCCATGTGCAGGCAAAATTCTTTCAACTAGCGGATCCAATTACTGTGAGACCCCAATCCGCCTGGGTAATCTCTTGAGGCAAGACTAGGTCAAGTGCTCCTACGAGCCAAAAAAGGGAAGTCCGCAGGAGTAACAGTGGAGTGCTTCGGGCTAATTGTGAAACTTTGTCCAAGTCCCACATCGGAAATATTCCAAGCCTTAGCCCTAGGCTTATAATGTGCAACCTTATCTTAACTCCACATAAGGCCTTTTAAAACCATGCGCGAGACTGGGTTGGAATCCCATTAGCCAAAGCGGACAATACCATGTGATACTTTGCCTGGATAGTTATAATTACAATAGGTGAATTGCATGTCCAAGGAGCTTTATCCAGGGTAAATTTTCACATTCATGAATTACCATGGTCTGATTCAGGAAGATGCTCCGATTTGCATTGATTCACGCGTGATTTCAAAATGGCTAAACTCTTTTAATTAGATAAGCAACCGAATTGATGTAGCCTAAAAATTAAATTACCAATAATCTCTACAAGAACAAGAACCATCCTTGAAGTAATGAAATATGTTTCTGTCCCTCACAATAATCACTCGATCATATACTTTTGAGATGAACTTTGCAGCAGTGTGACAATCGCGGCAAACCCGCAGGTTCTTTCACTATCCTTATCGGCGAGCCAGCACCTGTGCTGATGAGGCCAAATGCTATGGCTAGTTTCTCGCTGTGGACCGAAATCGCATGTTCTTTCTCTTCCTCCTCTATATCAAACAACACAGGAGTTGTGTTTGGTACATAACCAACAAGCTTTAATCTTGAAGAGATTTCATCGAGCATTCGATAAATTTCTTCCGTTCTAGGGTGCAATTTATCTCCGACATAGAATTCATGAACAATGCCTTTAACCTCCATGGAGCTACGCCCAGGGCTCTTCAGCATGCCCTTTGATTTCATGAATATCCTAATCTTCTTTGCATCATCCCACCTCCCCGCTGTGGCATATATGTTAGCCAACAGCACATAGACGGAACCATCATCGGGTTTGAGCTTGGATAGGTGCTCCACTACATACTCCCCTATGTCGGCATTACCATGAATCCAACAGGCACCGAGCAGAGTCCCCCAAAGCACCGAATTGGGCTTAAGAGGCATGGCTTGTACTAAGGACAAAGCTTCGTCTAGAAGTCCGGCTCGTCCAAGCGTATCAACCATACAACCATAGTGCTCAATCTGAGGTTCAATTCCATAAACTGTCCTCATCGAATCGAAATACCACCTTGCAGTCTGCACCAAACCTCCATGGCTACAAGCACAGAGGACACCCACAAATGTCACCTCATTAGGCCTTACCCCAGCTTCCTCCATTCTACCAAATAGTTCCAAAGCTTTCCCACCATAACCGTTCACTGCTAGCCCCCCAATCATGGCCGTCCATGAGAAAACATCTTTCGATTTCATTGCATCAAAGACCCCACACGCGCTATCTATGCAGCCACACTTTGCATACATGTCTATAAGAGCTGTCCCAATTATAGAATGCACCTTCATCTTGCTTCTGTCTATGTCAACATGAATGCGCCTGCCGCGTTCTAAGGCCCCAAGATGCGCGCAAGCTGATAATACACTCACAATGGTAGCCCAGTTAGGCTTCACTCCAGCATTTGTCATTTCGTCGAAAAGAGCTAAAGCCTCATCGTGGCGGTTCCCTTGTGCATAAGCGGTTATCATAGCACTCCAAGAGATGACATTTCTCGCAGGCATTTCATCAAAAAGACTCCGAGAGACATCCAAAAGGCCGCACCTGGCATAACCAGCAATCAACGTATTCCAAGACTCAACGTTCCGGCTAGGCATCTTGTCGAAAAGCTCCCTAGCAGAGTCCATCTCATTGCACTTGGAATACCCATTAATCATCGCATTCCAAGAAATAACGCCTCTCTCAGGCATCTCATCAAACACGTGGCGGGCACTAGCCGTCAACCCGCAATTCACATAACCAGACAGCATCGAATTCCAAGAGACCAAGTCCCTCTCAGGACTTGTATCAAACAATTGGCGAGCAAGATCGACCTCCCCGCAAGTAGCATACATGTGGATCAGCCCATTGACCGAGAACACGTTGTGATCGGCTCCCGACTTCAAAATGAAAGAATGAATCTGCCGGCCCTCTTCGAGCGCCGACAGATGGGCGCAGGCTTTGACGACGTATGGGTAAGTGTAGGAATTTGGTGCGGTGCCGGAGCCCAGCATTCGACGGAAGAGATGGAGGGAGGGCTTTGGAAATGGGGAGGCAGCGTAGCCTCTGATGATGGTGTTCCAGGCGAAGGTGTTTGGGTGGGGAATTTGGTCGAACACCTTGTGGGCGTAGTGGAGGTTGCCGTAGGCGGACGCAGCGCAGAACTCGAGGATCTTGGTGGCTGCAAAGCGGTCTTGGAAGAGGTGGTTTCGGATCATTTGGGCGTGGATTTGAAGGAGTTGGTGCATAGAAGTGCATGTTTGCAACAGAAGGAGACAGTTTGGATGGTTTGATGAAGAAAAGGCGGGAATGGAATGAATATATAGATTTGTGAAGGCCATGACATGAGTATTCAAATTGCAATGGGTGGGTTTGGGTAATGGATCGGGTTTGGAAGGTGACCTGCTCGGCTCGGTTTTAATTTCTATTAAGTGTGGGGTTAGGGATGTAAACGGGTTGGTTCTAATATCTCTACTAGATTTGACCAACTGTCCTCTTCCCTATTACTTAAAAAATGTGTGCAACACAACCAGTACAAGTACAAGATACTATTATTATTGTATTAGCAATTAGCATCTTCCTGGTCAGAACCACGGTGGATCAAGACTTGAAATCGGTTTTATATATTCGGTACCGAATTCAGATTCGGATATGATATGGAAACTGTGTATCGATTCGGATCTGGCATCAACTTAAAAAACGGATTTAGTTGTGGAATCCAAATCCAAAAGTAGAAGTGGTGTGTGCACTAATATGATTGAATAAAAATAAAAAAAGAACCAACACACTCATGGTTGAGTGGTGTTGATACCTTAAGTTTACATATATGCTTAGGGATTGATTTGTGGGTCTTCAAAGTTCAGTATTACTCTAGGTCTAATAGCCCAACGTGGCAAAAAATAATAAAAATACTGTTATCAATGCATTGATAGAAAGGTGGGCACAAGTAAGCCCTATAGGCTTGGAATGTACATGCAGTGTGCTCATAGGAGAAAATCCTATATATTGTCGATTTTCACCTATGAGCAGACTGCTGCTTTATATGGTCTGGTTTGTGGGGTGCACTCGGATGCTTTTCCATCTTTGGGATAGGATGGATAGAAATATTAGTTAAAGGATAAGAGTCATGCAAAAAACCTGCCCATTAGATCATCCTAATCCTTGGTTTAATAGTACTGAAGTTTAATAGTCTTTCAACTATAAATTTTTCAGAGATACATTCCAATGGTAGTAAAGGCTTGATGAGGATAAAACTGGATATGGTGCCAAATATGGGGTGATAAGTGTGAGAAAGAAATTGCATTTATCAAAGATGGACCCAAATGGGCCCCAAGAGCTCGAGTGCCTCGTTGGAGAAAATTCTCCAAAAGAGACTATCTTTCACTTTCAAAAGTCAAATGAACTAGTATCTCCCTTTATTGTTTTTCTTGTGTTTGTTGTATTGTGGCTCATTGCCTTCAAAAATCATCTCTTTTGACATATTTGTTATTTTATCCAAGATTAATGGCTGATTTGGAGGGGATATATGAATGTTGATAATGGTGATTTTAATCCATATCTCTCTCTCTCTCTCTCTTAAGGGGCTGGGACCTAGTCCTCTGGTGAGAAAAGTAGACCTCGGATGAGATAAAATAGAACAACAACCATCGAATGAGAAAAGGTGACGGCCGAGGTTTGAACCCTGGGCATGAGGGTGATTTTAATCCAGTTATCTGTCTCAGTTGTTGAAGTTGATGACTAGTTTGGAAGGCTGATGGTGCTTCATCAAGTTAACAGTGTAGACAATGCTGCCTGATTTTGGAAAATGATGAAGAGATGGAGATGTTGCATGTGGCTGTGAATCCCATAACAAATTGGTCAACCTATGGTCGGAAATACACTTACCCACATTCAATGACACATGATTGCCTACATCATTACATTGCAGCTGTAGCTGGGATTTGTCCATTGTAGTTTGTGTGGGAGGCTTTGATTCACCAGGGTAATCAGATAGGATAGATACTTGGTTTATAGGTCCTACTCGATGGCTTGATACTTGGTTTTTACTGCTTAGTTTACTCAATTTGTAAGCTTTCATGAGATTGTCTGTGAAGTTTAGGGTCATTTTCTTCGCCTATCTAATATGTGGATCGAATTATTTACATTTGTAGGTGTTACATATGTAAATCATGCATGGTAAAATTCTAGTTACAAAAGATGCCAGTCTTATTATGGAGAGCGACTATTCGAATACAGTTTTATGGGTGTCTAATCAGAAGACGAATCTCTAGAAATTTCAATTCCTCTTTAATGAAATCCGTGCTCTATCATCTTCCATCAATGTTGCCTTTCGTTGTGAGTCTAGATCAGCCAACTCTATAGCAGACGCTTTGGCAAAACAGAGGGTTGAGAGATCTACCCCATGGGAGGGGATTGTTATGTAATTGTGGGGTGAGTGTGGGTACATCTCTCTTGTACCTTCTTGCTCTGCTCCTTATTTCTCTTTGTATCTTTTGTCTCTTTTATTGAAATTTCTTATTACCGTCTTATTAAAAAAAAAAAAAAAACATTCTAATTACAAAAGAAATGAAATGGTGAAATTCTATGCATGTAAATGATTTTAAGATATTTTTCTGCAACTCTAAGCAGTTTCTCAACGTTAACATTTTTTCAAATTAAAGGTATCATCCCATTGACAAATTTTTATTTGCAAAAGAAATATCAGTTGAGTCAAATCCAATCCCTTAATCACAAACCTGATACATTAGGGATGCAAAGGAATTAGATTCAGACTCAGTTTCATCTTTATAGATTAGGTTTGAATTGAGATCCAGAATCATTAGAGAACCTATGTATCATAACTACATTCAAATCTAGATATGTCATCAACTGAAAAAGGAAAATACAAACCTAGTTTTGATTCTAGATCCAAAATAAGATGCAAAGTGCATTAGTATAATTGGATAAAAGAGCTTTAAAATAAAATTTAAAAATATACAAATGAGGTTAGTAAATGTATGTGAAAAAAGCTAAAGTAATCTCTATAATGTCAATAGACTCAATCTTATGGGACCTTAAAACTTATATATATATATATATATATATATTTTTAGGGAGACGTTCCTCTCACGGTACTATGAGAGTAAGGATGTGAGCTCTCACATAATACCGTGAAAGTAACTCTCATTGGAGCGTCTCTCATATTTTTAACATGTGAAGGTAAATTACCCTAAGTTTGAATGCCTAGATCGAAACATATAGGGATCGGGATTTGGATTCAAATGTTACGGATCCTATATGCATGAATTTGTCTCTAGATTCAAATCCACATTTCTCTCTAACTCCAAAATAGGTATCATACCCACTTTATTCAGAACTAAAGATGTCGGATACTCGAATAATCAGAAACCCACTTGCAACCCTACTCGAGCTATTAAATCACAATTTAAAATGACCTTTGTATAAAGAGACTTAACAAATATAAGCTCTTGAAGGATCTCCGAGCATCTATATCATGAGAGGATGGTAAGATGGAAGGTCTCATAGTGGATATAATATACAAGCAAAAATTAATAATCTCAATTAGATCATCTTTGGGGTTAAAGTTTAATGATTTCATTTAATTATTTTTTTTATGAAACTCAATTTTAACTGTGGGTAATTTTATTAGCGTTAAATTAGGTGAGTGCGAATTCACGAGGGGTTGGTGAGCGCGTGTGAGAGAGTTGGATTGATGATAGATTGTGTGACAAAATTACTACTTCCCACACAAGCCTAGAGATATGCTGATAGAAGACACAAGCAACCATTTCCTTGTACACTGCTAACTTCCAAATACTGATAGTTCTTACAGAGGCTCATCCACCATGATTCCATTTCATATGATGGGACAAGTGGGCCTCACTTGCCCCTTGCAACATCTGTTCCTTTTGATTTCGGTCACTTTGGTGGGAAAAGCTCTTTTTTTTTCTCTTGTTTGAAGATTTGGCAAAGCACTGGTCAATGGAGAGTAATATGATTAGTGTCTCCCATCAAAGGATATGCCAACCACTAAAATAAATAAATAAATGAAGGGCTTTATAATAACTTGGGGCCACTTGTAAAGTGCTCAAATGTGGTATTATTGTCCACTGAATCAAGGTTTACCACAATCAATCATGATTACTAGCCTAATTGTAGTCTTCTAAAAATAATATTAACTAATTATATAAAACAAATATCCCTCATTTCTTTTAGACCCACATAATATTAAATTTTGTCCAGATGATCTATTTATTTTGGTCCAACCATACACTTTTTTATGCTTTTTTAAAATAAATAAAAACAGATGGATCTTATGGAATCCATATTGGTCCCTTCCTCTTCAACTTTCCAATTCAAAGGCCTTCTCACTAATTAAGGTGTTCAGGTTCACTTTTTTTTTTTTTACATGTCTGCATGTTCTTTAATCATCCCACTCATTCTAGCAATTTAATCATCCCTCATTTTGTACCAAGTAGTGGGCCTCATGAATCTCATCTAATCAAATGGTACATATTTCTCACCCTCTCAGTGTGGAGTGATCAGACCTTCATTCTTTGCATCCAAACATTTTAATGGAATCATAGTGTGACCCAAAAATGTGATACCCATTGTTAAATTGATGACATTGTGAACATGTGATTAACCCTTAACACAGATGAAGGTTAATTACTTGAGCTATTTGTGTTATTTACATGCAGCTCCAATGAAAGAGAAAAAAAAAACACCATTTTGAATAATGTGAATAAATACATAGATTATTATAAATTATAGCTGTTTAAAAAAAAAAAAACTATAAGAATTGTTGCTACAAGTATTTTTTTATTCTATAGAATTATTAAAGATGAATTTATTTTCAGTGAAGATTTTGCATTAACATTCCCATAAAAAATCCAAAGTTAAATATACCTATCATTTTCAATAGACACCCATCAAGTAGAGAGGTTTGGTATAGATTGGGACAAACCCAAATCGACCTCGTCTCAAATTTATCTCATTCAGACCTGACCCACCCTCGTCCCGGATCGCTAGTGTGTAATATCAAGACCCACCCCGTGATGGGTTGGGGTCAAGTCAAATTAAAACTTAATTTTTTTAAAAAATAAATAGAGAAATAGGAATGAAAGTGGTAAAGATTGAACACGTCACCTTCTCTTCCCACATGCCTTAGGTCAATGTCTAAAACCACATGTTACAACATGTTAATTTTGTCTATAACCTCATTAATAAATATGAATATATTATGCATACAGGGCGCGGGGCAGGTATAAAAATAAAACCCAGACCCGCCCCATAGCAACCCCTACCAACCCCACCCCTAACAGGAGAGGGTTGGGTCGAGTCCCGTTTAAACCTGACCAATTGCCATCCCTAGCTCTAAGCAGTGAGGTTGCCAAATCTTATAATGAAATGGTGGCATATCATCCCCACCACATGAAAAAAGTAGTACATTGATCTTGACCGTCCAAATTGGAGTCCATCTATAAATAGCACATTTCTGATAAGCAACACGAACTATACAATATAAACGGTCTAATTTTTGACCTTCTGCTAATTGGACGGTCGTGATTATCCAAGCAGTCAAAAGGCAGCTGCAATGGTCAAAATGATCCCCTTTTAACTGGCCACGACCCTTTTTACACGAAATATTGACCGACTCAGACGGTAAAAAAGGCAGACCTCTATTTTTCAATAAATTTACATATGGCAGCTATATTTTTTAACAAATTGTAAATGACCCCCTACCTTTTTAATTCTACAAACAGCAACCTTTATTAAGCTAAAAGTCTCACTTAACTAGGTCAAGTTTCTATTGATAGAGAAAACTCATTATATATTTTCTCTAAAGACCATTAAATCCAAGTCAATCAGAACCTAACATCCTCAGTTGAATTTGAATTAGGTTACAAAAAAAAAAAGTAATCAATCCATAGTAATTAATAATTAACTTCTAAGTTCTAATCAATTAATTGAGGTGATTAGTTATAAAAATAAGAACAAGCCCCATTCTACCTAGCTTAACTAGTAAAGTTATTAAAAATTAAAACGAAAAAAAAGTAGTAAGAGTATCAAAGTCCTTAAAAGAACAGAGACAGCTAGATTGATGATCGAGATAAAAAGAAGAGGCACTGGTGGTTTAAGAAAGGTTGAGCCTAAATCTTCTATCGTAGCTATTATATGAAAATCAGGTAACAAATTTCCTAAAACTCCATTGCGGTGGTCGGAAAAAGAGATTTCAGACTATTTAAGACAAATCTCACCCCCTCCAAGCATACATCTTCAAATCTAAGTTCAAAAGAAGTGAGTTTCACTGTAAGATTGATCACGTGATGAAAACCGTGATTAATACCACTTTCAACGTAGATACTACATCAACGTCCGTTCACGTTTCCATCATGTACTCAATCGAACAGCGAGACCTAATTCTTTGAATTGAAACTCATTAAAGAAGATGACATTCATCTTGAATGGTTTGAATTACAAACCTATGGGCCCACGATATATTTTCTAAAGATTTGCATTTAATAGCTGCATATGGTAAGGATTCAAAACCAAGAAAGGATATCCTGGAAGGGTTAAAAAAAAAAAAAGAAGGAAAAAAGAGGTCAGTTGCTTATTTGTAGACGTCAAAAAGCACAGGTGCTTGCATGTCAAAAAAAAAAAAAACCACCCTCAAGAGAGAATTCGCACGTGTCAAGTCACGTGCATTGAAGATGTCCACTTTCTCTCTCCAGGCCGTTGGATTCCGCGAACAGACTACTGCGCTGGCATTCTGCCCTTTACAGAAGCGTGAAATCTCAGCCGTCCGTCTCCCTTCAAGCGAAGGGCCGAGATTAGATCTCGTGAACAAGATGTTCATTTAAGGAGATTTTCATATGAGTCGGAGCTCCATTTGCGCGTCGAAAGAGACTCAAGCCAAGAAAAAAAAAAAAAAAAACACACACACACTGATTCCTCCTCCTCCTCCTCCTCTCAAGAACTCCAAATCTAGGGTTAGGTTTCCAAAAGGTACTCTTTCTCTCTCTAATTCGAATTTCTCTTTCCATTTGTTCCAATTGATTCTATTGTTGTTGATCGATCGACCCGATTGGAGAATCTTCGATTCATTTCGTTGTTGTTTTTCCAGATCGGGAGAGATTCTAGGGTTCGAAGGTTGTTTTCACTTTGTTTTTATTTGAATCTAGCAATCTATCCCAAATGCATGTGTTTTTTTTTATTTTTTTATTGTTATGCATCCGATCTGCATGCATTTGCATCTGGATTGGGAAGCATCGAGTTTTCTTTTGTCGTGATTTCAGTCTCGATGGATCTTGTTAGGCATTGCGATTGCGATTGATTTGTTTGTGCTGGTTGTTTGGGATTCTAGAATGATGAACCTTAGATTTTTGAGATGTAGTATAGATGGGGATCTTCCGATTTGGGAGTGGTTTGATGAATCTTGCTTTGCTTGTGCGTTTTGCTGGTTTTGATCAAGTAAAAATTGGGCCTTTTGTGTAAGTGAACGAAGTTTAACTGCGTAGAAATCTCCATGCTGACTTCTGCATATGTTCATTTTTCTGATTAATGTGTTTTATTCATTCCTAAAAAAAAAAAAAGGGGGGTTGATGATTTCAAATTGTATCTAGTGATTAATTGGGGCAGAGGATGGTTAATTGAGATCTATGAATGGTCTATTGTCCCTTGCAAAGAAAGAGAGGGTGGGATGGTTTTATGACAGAATTGATTGATGTTTTGCACTCTTATTTGTTGTTGCTTGTTGATTTGGGTTGAAGGCAGAGAATAATGGTTTTCTACTCAATGTTCACTATGAGTTTCTAACTGCTTTAGACCCATCATAAAATGAAAGACATCTGTTCTTCATTATGTGGGAAATCCTGGATTTTTGTTCCAGAAAGCCTGATGTTGAATACAGTTTTAAAGTTTGATCTTCTGCCATCTTCTAAAAATGTGTGACGTTTTGGGTTCATAATCTTGTGGATAATCATACTCTTTAAGATAGTTTTGAGGATTGTTTGTCATGTTATCATGGACCAGATGTCTTGTCATATCTGTTGTGCATCAAGTGTTTATTAAATTTGATAGTGGTGTCCTTTATTCCATTTCTGAAGCTTTAATTTCTTTTGTACCTTTAATTCTAATGTGAGCTTGCATTCAAGCTTGATTTGATTTTTAAAGTATCTATTTATTGATTTTATTATTTTGGTCTTCTGAGTTGGGCTTTTAAATCTTGATTTTCAATATACACATGTTTGCCTCTCATAATGGGGAGAAAAAACCTCAATTTATATATATATATATATATATTTAAAACTGCTTTGTTGTGAGTATATATAATGCCACCTCCTGGCTTGAAGGAGTCGAGTCCATATAATATAAGATTAACTGGTCCTACTGATTTTGTCTTTTATCCAATTAAGCTGAGTTAAAATTTGAAATGGAATGATGTTGCGTCCATATATATGATTTGTGCTGTAAAAACCAAGTGCATTTTCTTTTTACTTAATTTTAGTTTATTCTTGGTATAATCTCCTTGTTTTCTGTTTTTTGGTCTTTCCTAGTTGAAAATTGTTTTTGACAATTTTGAAAAGTTTGGATTCTATTTTAATTTTAAAAATATTTATAGGATGAAATTGTTTACAACAATTTGACAAATTCAGACGTCTTTTCCATTATTCTAAATGCGTCACATATTTGATTGACCATATACTTTAACCAGTTCCTTCATGTCAACTTTTAGTCTTTAAGTTGTTTTCATTTTCAATTCTTCATTTATTCTCGTATTGATTTCTTCATCTGATCTGGAAGTAAGTGTTTTTGAAGTTCAATTTATGTCTTCAAAACTAATCCAAAACTGGAACTGCAGAACTACTTGTTAGTTGTTACCTCCATTAGGACTTCCATTTTAGGATAGGACATGAAGCCTCGTCCCTTAAGCCCTACTTGTTAGTTGTCGTCTCTTGTCAGTCTCTGTCTTTCCAACAATGGAAGACACCCCTAGTAGTTTTCTTGACCACATTCATACCCTTCCAAACATGCCCATCTCTGACCCATACTTTGTACCTAGATAAACTTTTTGAGGATTCAAGAATAGGGAGCCATGTGTCACCTCATCGATTGCTTTCTCTAAAGATGAGTTGGCTAAATCTAGACATGTCATTAATCCACTGGTCTCCTTTGCTTTATCGAAGGAACTATGGAGATGGAGCCATTTATTAGGCCGGTTACTCTCATCACGTCACGCGGTCTTCGCACTTGTGGTACAAATCCAAAGGATGAGACATGTCAAGCTCTCAGTTGCACCATCATAATGGGCCCTCTGCTTTTTCAAGTGCAAGGGATATGTGCCAGTCGGCACTGTCTCCTCCCAAGTTCTCCTCCCATTCCTACTAGACCTAGATTTTTTGCACAAATACAATGGTAACTTTAAGGGAGCTGACCCATAATTGAACGGAATACAAAGTGTTGGTCATTGATGCTATTATATCATCCATTAGACATGAGAATGAGATTCATACTTGCAGGGTGAAACTGTTTTTCCCCATTGATTTGCTAATTACTTTGCTCTGAAAGTTGGTAATTAATTCCCAGCAGGTAACAGAAGATGGCAGATGCAGAGGACATTCAGCCTCTTGTTTGTGATAATGGAACAGGAATGGTCAAGGTACAGTAGTAAACCCGGATTCCACCATCTTATAATATATTTTGAACTGATAAATAATCTTATAATTTTCTTTTCTTGAAAAGATTATTATTTTTTCTTTTCTACAACAAAATCTCATAACAATTTGAAAGAAAGGAAGAAATTTTCTACTGATTACTAACCAAAATCTCCCATTGGATTTTTGTAACTTGTGTATTCATCACAGAAAATGCACACTGCCTAAATGCCTTTCAAATTTAAAAACTATTTTATTAACTTAAATGTGTGACTTTTTGAAAGAAAATTTTGGTAGCCGCTCTGCCCCTGTTGACAAATTTTAAGTTTTCCTTACAGTTGGGAAATTGTCTGTTTGGTTCATATGCATTTAAACATCTTTCTTTTAGGCTGGGTTTGCTGGAGATGATGCGCCAAGGGCTGTTTTCCCTAGCATTGTGGGTCGTCCACGTCACACTGGTGTGATGGTTGGTATGGGTCAGAAAGATGCATATGTAGGAGATGAAGCTCAGAGTAAGAGAGGTATCTTAACCCTGAAATACCCAATTGAGCATGGTATTGTGAGCAACTGGGATGACATGGAGAAGATATGGCATCACACATTCTACAACGAGTTGCGAGTGGCCCCGGAAGAGCACCCCGTTCTCCTCACTGAGGCACCTCTTAATCCTAAGGCCAATCGTGAGAAGATGACTCAGATCATGTTTGAAACATTCAATACTCCTGCTATGTATGTTGCCATTCAGGCTGTTCTCTCCCTTTATGCCAGTGGCCGCACAACTGGTAAGAAAATTAATTGGAACGTTACATTTCGATCTCTTTCCATTATTCTTATCATACGCAGTGTTCTGAAACATTAGCGATTATAACTTTATCGTTTTTTTGTTTATCATTCATCAGCTAGCAAGTATGTTTCTCTGGTTTGAGGAAGAAGAAGAAGAAGATACAGCAGTTGTTAGTTATGAGAGTGTGTCTAAATGCTTCCCATGGTAAATCATAATTTGAAAAAAATAGAAAGGAAAAGAAAAAGGTTTTGTAAATGAAAAAACTGGGACCTGCTGTGTTTGAATGGAAGAAAAAGGGGGAAGAAACAAACAAGATAAAAAGAGAAGAATGCTGTCAACTGTCAAGAATGATTTATGCAATGGGGGTGGATTTTAATAGAGATTCGCATTACAACCATGGGAATACATAGCTAGTGTTGTTCCTTGTTTAAATTTTTATGTAATGTTTTATCTAACTTGTTTCTAATCATTTGCCTATTTATTCTTTGCTTTTGCTCATAGGACTAATGGTACTTATGTTTTGGTTGGGCTAATCCTGGTGTAATTGTGATTAATTGTGCTTATGTTGATAGCATTGCTTGTACCTTTTTTCCCTTAATTAAAATATCATGTTTTGTAGGTATTGTGCTGGACTCTGGGGATGGTGTCAGCCACACGGTCCCTATCTATGAAGGCTATGCACTTCCACATGCTATCCTGCGTCTTGATCTGGCAGGTCGCGACCTAACCGATGCCCTTATGAAAATACTGACAGAACGTGGGTATTCCTTCACCACGACTGCTGAGCGTGAAATTGTGAGGGACATGAAGGAAAAGCTGTCATACATCGCACTTGACTATGAGCAGGAGCTGGAAACTGCCAAGACCAGCTCTTCTGTGGAGAAGAGCTATGAGCTGCCTGATGGACAAGTGATCACTATTGGAGCCGAGCGTTTCCGTTGCCCTGAGGTCCTCTTCCAGCCATCAATGATTGGAATGGAAGCTGCAGGGATACATGAGACCACATACAACTCTATCATGAAGTGTGATGTGGATATAAGAAAGGATTTGTATGGAAATATTGTTCTTAGCGGTGGGTCCACCATGTTCCCTGGTATTGCTGACAGGATGAGCAAGGAGATCACAGCACTGGCACCTAGCAGCATGAAGATCAAGGTTGTTGCACCCCCTGAGAGGAAGTACAGTGTGTGGATTGGAGGCTCTATTTTGGCGTCGCTCAGCACCTTTCAGCAGGTTTGTTATTATTACTCTATGACCACCACCACACACACACACACACACACACAAATGCATTTTAGCCATTTATCATCTAATTGCACATGTTGCCTGTTGGAGCATTTGTATTTGCAGTATATATATAAATGCATTTTAGCCCAAACACACACACACACACACACATAAATGCATTTATCATCTAATTGCACATGTTGCCTGTTGGAGCATTTGTATTTGCAGGTTATACATAAATGCATTTTAGCCCAAATTTTCACGAATGGGAGTCCCATACATTTCAATCCTGGCATTCAACAAAAGTTGGGAGCCTCTGCATCAAAGGCTCAATCAATGCCATGGGGGGACTCCCATAGGATAAATATCCCCTTCCAGTTTAATATAGAATATCCAGCACATGGCAAACTTCTTGAAATTGATTTACGTGCAAATTTCTTCACAGCTTCTAACCTGTAGCCATTTACAACAATCAAACATTGCAACAGTCCTCATGAAGCTTGAGAAGTTTTAAAGGATATTTAAAATATTTAGTAAACGCCGCAATAAGCTTACCTACCTTCTTCAACTTTTTTTTTTTTTTTTTTTTTTTTTTAATTTCATCGGTTGAGCACAACCGTGTATGAGAAGATTGCTTCAAATTGTCCTTTTGGACAATTTTGATCAATGAGCACTGACAGGTGATCTCATGTAATATGCAGATGTGGATTGCGAAGGCGGAGTATGATGAGTCTGGGCCATCAATTGTTCACAGGAAATGCTTTTGATTATTTGATGATGGGAGACTGGTTGAGGAAGAGAGAAGTAGTACTTTTACATGAGAGAATGCTGCTGCCGCTTGTTTTCCTTTTATTATTTTTAATCTAGTGGTCGCTGGACAATGATTTTGATTGAAGTGCAGCTGCTCCTTGTCCCATTTTTTTTTTTTTTTCATTTTTGTTTCTTCTTGAGAAGTTATGGAACTTTGTAATATGAGATGCAGCTCCCTATTGCTACGCTTTGCTTTCTATGGGGTTTGAATCGGATTTTTGTTTTTGTCTCTAAATATGTATGGAAAATAATGACTCTTTTTTTCTTTTCCTTGAACCATTGGAAATTCTGTATTGTATTCCTTTACTGTTTTTCTTACTTTATCCTAACCAGAGACTTCTCAAAAAATCTGCAAGGACTTAGGGGAGGTTCGGGTTCCATCCACGACTGGCAATCTCTTCAGTATAATTTTCTCACCTTATATATATGTGAATGTAAATTACCCTGAATTTGAATGCAGAGATCGAAACATATAGGGATCAAGATTTGGATTGAAATGTTACGGATCCTATATGCATGAATTCAACTCTAGATTCAAATCTACGTTTCTCCCAAATCCAGAATAGGCTTCATGCCCGATTTATTTAGAATTAGAGATTTCGGATAATCAGATATCTATTTGCAACCCTATCCAAGTCATAAATTACAATTTAAAAGGATCTTTGTATTAAGAGACTCTAAGAAATGTAAGCTCTTGTAGGATCTTGGAGCATGTTTATCATGAGAGGACAGTACGATGGAAGGCCTCATAGTGGATATGATATATGGGCAAAAAATAATCTCAATTGGATCGCCACAAGAATTG
Organism: Camphora micrantha; assembly: GCA_003546025.1. Lineage (NCBI taxonomy): Eukaryota > Viridiplantae > Streptophyta > Magnoliopsida > Laurales > Lauraceae > Camphora > Camphora micrantha. The sequence continues at coordinate 11,593,027 of QPKB01000005.1, read as the reverse complement.
ATTTGGGCTTAAATATTAATGATTTCATTTTTTTTTTATGAAATTCAATTAAATGGTGAGAAATACTACTAGTGTTGAATAGGTGAGTGCGAATTCGTAAGGTGCTGTCATCGGAATGGAGAAATAATAATTCATATATAGAGCTGTCCCAACATAATTTTTCTTTTTTTTCTTTTTTGTATCACATCTAAGGGGCTTGGGTCTCAGTCTCCTAGAAACTCATACATATGAAGAGAAGAGCCTGCAAATAGGGGAGAAAACTTGTACATGCAAGGAGGGGTGAACTCACACATGCGAGGAGAGTGAAACTCACATATGCAAGGAGACGGGAGGCAAGGTTCGTGAGAACTGACGTGTCAGGTAAGACACTGATCTCTAACACCAATAACATAGTTGGGATAAGGTTTTGATGATGATTATAATGATGAACAACTCACGGGGGTTTGTTGAGTGTGTGTGTGTGAGAGTTGCCTTGATGATGGGTTTTGTGCCAAAATTGTTACCTCTCCCACAAGCTAGCTGCGAGATATGTTTGGACGGTGAGAAAGTTAATAGATGATTTTTTGTTTGTAAGGATCTCGCTTTCAAACATCTGATGAAGCCGCAAGTTCCTTTGCTTGGCAACTGCTAGTTTCATACTTCTTACATAAAAAGGCTAATCCACCATAATTCCATTTCATATGATAGGACGGACAATTGGGCTCCACTTGCCACTTGCCACTTGCCCCTAGCAACATCTGTGCCTTTTCATTTGGGTCACTTAATTAGGTGGGAAAAGCTCTTTCTGTCTTTTTTTTTTTTTTGTTTGAAGATTTGGCAAAGCAGTGGTCAATGGAGAGTAATATGATTAGTGTCTCCCATCAAAGGATATATATATATATATGCCAACCACTAAAATAAATAAATAAATGAAGGGCTTTATAATAACATGGGGCCACTTTTGAAGTGGTCAAATGTGGTATTATTGTCCACTGAATCAAGGTTTACCACAATCAATCATGATTACTTGCCTAATTGTAATCTTCTAAAAATAATATTAACTAATTATAAAAGAAATGTCCCTCATTTCTTTTAGACCCACATAATATTAGATTTTGTCCAGATGATCTATTTACTTTGGTCCAACCATACACTTTTTTATATGCTTTTAAAATAAAATAGATGGATCTTATGGAATAATATCCATATTGATCCCTTCCTCTTCAACTTTCCAATTCAAAAGTATGTACGTCCAATTCAAAGGCCTTCTCACTATTTGAGGTGTTCAGGTTCACTTTTTTATTTTTTATTTTTTATTTTTACATGTCTGCATGTTCTTTAATCATCCCACACATTCTAGCAATTTAATCATCCCTCATTTTGCACCAAGTAGTGGGCCCCATGAATCTCATCTAATCTAATTGTACATATTTCTCACCCTCTCAGTGTGGAGTGATCAGACCTTCATTCTTTGCATCCAAACCTTTTAATGGAATTATAGTGATACCCTGAAATGAGTGATACCCTGAAATGTGATACCCATTGTTAAATTGATGACATTGTGAACTTGTGATTAACCCCTTAACACAAATGAAGGTTAATTACTTGAGCTATTTGTGTTATTTACATGCAGCTCCAACGAAAGAGAAAAAAAAAAATACAATTTTGAATAATGTGAATAAATACATAGATATGGGGATATTCATGTGCATCATATATGGTGATGGACAAACTTAATGGGGCCCATGTAGGGCCCCACCAATCATGGGATATGAGGGGATGGAAAGAGATATTTTAGATGAACCCAAATATCAATTTTGGGGTCAATCTCATGCCTCTAGCCAACTCATTCACTCGTGGCCCACAAATTTAATGACTTCATATTAAAGAAAAAAAATTTCTCCTTTTATCCAACGGTCCAATCAATTTGGATAAGTGAAAACTTGATGGATCTAGTGTACTTAAGGAGGTTTTATGTATGTAGATGGTTCGGATGTATCATAAAGTCAGCCCCACTATATTGTCTCTCACCACAATATCGTGAGGGATTGATGCACATGAATATTTTCCATTATGCTTTTTTTTTTTTTTTTTTTTTACTATAAGAATTGTTGCTAGTAGTATTTTTTATTCTATAGAATCATTAAAGATGAATTTGTTTTCACTGAAGATTTTGCATTAACATACCCATAAAATTCCAAATTTAAAAATACCTATCATTTTCAATAGACACCCATAAAGTAGAGAGTTTGGTATAGATTGGGGTGAACCCAAATCGACCGCATCTCAAATTTATCTCATCCAGACCCGATTCGCCCTGTAACAGATCGCTAGTATGTAATATCAAACCCACCCTGTGATGGGTTGGGATCAAGTCAAATTAAAACTTAGTTTTTATTTTTTATTTTTTATTTTTTTAAATAAAGAGATAAATAGAAATGAGGGTTGTAGAGATTGAACATGTCACATTCTCTTCCCACATGCCTTAAGTTAATATATAAAATCACGTACAACATATTAATTTTGTCTATAACTTCAGTAATAAATAGGAATATATTACACATAGAGGGCCAGGCAGGTATATAAACAAATCCTAAACCCGCCCCATACCCACCCCTACCAAAGCCACCCCTAAAAGGAATGGGTCGGGACGGGTAGTTTAAACCCGACCCATTGCCATCCTTACCTCAACGCTATGAGGTTGTCAAATCTTAATAATGAAATGGTGGCATATCATCCCCACCACATGAAAAAGTAGTACATTGATCTTGACCGTCCAAATTGGAGTCCATCTATAAATAGCACATTTCTGATAAGCTACACGAATCATACAATATAAACGGTCTAATTTTCGACCTTCCACTAATTGGACGGTCGTGAATTATCCAAGCAGTCAAGAGGCAGCTACAACGGTCAAAACGACCCCCTTTTAACTGGCCACGACCCTTTTTACACGAAGAATTAACCGACTCAGACGGTAAAAAAGGCCGACCTCTATTTTTCAATAAATTTACATATGGCAGCTATATTTTTTAACAAATTGTAAATGACCCCATACCTTTTTAATTCTACAAATAGCAACCTTTATTAAGCTAAAAGTCTCACTTAACTAGGTCAAGTTTCTATTGATAAAGAAAACTCATTATATGTTTTCTCTAAAGACCATTAAATCCAAGTCAATCAGAACCTAACACCCTCAGCTGAATTTGAATTAGGTTAGATAATACAAGCTTTTCAACCTTATAAAGCAAAATACTTATGATCTCATCAATCCATAGTAATTAATAATTAACTTCTAAGTTCTAATCAATTAATAGAGGTGATTAGTTATAAAAATAATAACAAGTCCCATTCTACCTAGCTCAGCTAGTAAGGTTATTAAAAATTAAAACGAAAAAAAGTAGTAAGATTATCAAAGTCCTTGAGAGAAAAGAGACAGCTAGATTGATGATTGAGATAAAAAAAGGGGGCACTGGTTTAAGAAAGGATGAGCCTGGAACCTCTATCGTAGCTATTATATGAGAATCGGATAATAAATTCCTAAAACTCCATTGCGGGCATTGGAAAAAGTAAATCTGGACTATTTAAGATAAATCTCACCCCTCCAAGTATATATTTTCAAATCTCAGTTCAAAAGAAGTGGGTTTCACTGTAGGATTGATCACGTGATGAAAACCGTGATTAATACCACTTCAACATAGATGCTACATCAACGCCCGATCACGTTTCCATCGTGTACTCAATTGAACGAGACCCAACCGTTTGAATTGAAACTCATTAAAGGAGGTGACAAACATTCATCTTGAATGGTCTGAATTATATCTATGTGGGTCCCATGATAAATTTTTAAGGATTTGCATTTAATAGCTACCTAGGGCAAGGATTTAATACCAAGAAAGGATATCCTATAAGGGTTAGATTAGGAGTTAAAAAAAGGGCCAGATGGTTATTTGTAGAAGTCAGAAAAACACAGGTGCTTGCATGTAAAAAAAAAAAAAAACCAACCCTCCAAAGACAATTCGCACGTGCCAAGTCACGTGCATTGAAGATGTCCACTTTCTCTCTCCACGCCGTTGGATTCCGCAAACAGACCAGTGCGCTGGCATTCTTCCCTTTACAGAAGCGCGTAATCCCAGCCGTCCATCTCCCTTCAAGTGAAGGGCCGAGATTAGATCTCGTGAACAAGATGTTCATTTAAGGAGATTTTCATACGAGTCGGAGCTCCATTTGCGCGTCGAAAGAGACACGAGACAAGAAAAAAAAAGACACAGATTTTTACAGAAGCGCGTAATCCCAGCCGTCCATCTCCCTTCAAGTGAAGGGCCGAGATTAGATCTCGTGAACAAGATGTTCATTTAAGGAGATTTTCATACGAGTCGGAGCTCCATTTGCGCGTCGAAAGAGACACGAGACAAGAAAAAAAAAGACACAGATTTCTCCTCCTCCTCCTCCTCCTCCTCCTCCTCCTCCTCTCAAAAACTCTTGTGCTTGTGCCTTTTGCTGGTTTTGATCAAATAAAAATTGGGCCTTTTGTGTAATTGATCTGAGGAGGTTTATTTATTTATTTATTTATCGGCTTCGGGCCCGGAGAGAAGCTAGGTAAACTCGCATGTAGCCCGTTGTATTAGTGCAGTTTCGAACCTACAACCTCCGGATGCAAACTGTGATTTAACTGCGTAGAAATCTCCATGCTGACTTCTGTATATGATCATTTTTTTTTTATTAATGTGTTTTATTCATTCCTTTTTTTTTTTTTTTCTTAAAAAGGGGTTGATGATTTCAAATTGTATCTAGTGATTAATTGGGGCGGAGGATGGTTAATTGAGATCTATGAATGGTCTATTGTCCCTTGCAAAAAAAGAGAGGGTGGGATGGTTTTATGACAGAATTGATTGATGTTATGCAGTCTTATGTACATGTTGCTTGTTGATTTGGGTTGAATTAATGCAGAAGAATGGTTTTCTACTCAATGTGCACTATGGGTTTCTAACTGCTCCAAACCCATCATAAAATGCAAGACATCTTCTGTACTTCATTTTGTGTGAAATCCTGAATTTTTGTTCCAAAAAGCCTGATGCTGAATACAATTTTTAAAGTTTGATCTCTTGCCATTTTCTAAAAATTAATGTGTGATGTTTTGGGTTCTTAATCTTGTGGATAATCATACTCTTTAAGATAGTTTTGAGGATTGTTTGTCATGTTATCATCATGGACTAGATGTCTTGTCATATCTCCTGTGCATCAAGTGTTTATTAAATTTGATTGTGGTGTCCTTAATTCCATTTCTGAAGCTTTAATTTCTTTTGTACCTCTAATTCTAATGTGAGCTTGCATTCAAGCTTCATTCGATTTTTAAAGTATCTATTTATTGATTTTATTATTTTGGTCTTCTGAGTTGGGCTTTTAAATCTTGATTTTCAATATACACTTGTGTTTGCCTCTCATATATAAAGGGGATAAAAAACCTCAATTTATATTTAAAACTGCTTTGTTGTGAGTATATATAATGCCACCTCCTCCTGGCTTGAAGGAGTCGAGTCCATATAATATAAGATTAACTTGGCCCTATTGATTTTGTCGATTATCCAATTAAGATGAGTTAAAAATCGAAATGGAATGATGTTGCGTCCATATATATATATATATATATATATATATATATATATATATATAGGGGAGTGTTCCCATATATATATATATATGAGAAATGTTCAAGTGCATCTATCCCTCACTATAGGGTGAGGGACACTTCCCTTTTTGGGAAGTTTCAAGTACAAAACTATATATATATATATATATATATATGATTTGTGCTGTAAAAACTAAGTGCATTTTAGCTTTTTACTTAATTTTAGTAGATTCTTGGTATAATCTCCTTGTTTTCTGTCTTTTGGTCTTTCCTATCTCTTCCCATGTTCTCCTCCCATTCGTAGCTACCAGACCTAGATCTTTCTGTCTTTATGTCTTTCTGTCTTATGAGCAAACACATTTACATTTCTAAGAACATGGGCAAAGGAGATCTCTTCAAACTTGGAGATGAAGTCTTTGATATCTAACAAAATAGGATGAATTGATCAATCCATCAACCCATTAATGGCTAGAATCACCTCACAGGTGTCTGACAAAAGTGAAATATTGCTGAAATCCTGCAACATAGCTTCCTTTAGCGCGTGAAGAATTGCCCCTGTCTCGGCTTCTTTTGAGGAGTTTACATTGGGATCATCGACGAATTCTGCATGCACCCAATAACTATCAAACCAAATAGTATAGCCAAAGCCTGCTTTTCCATTCGCAGTTCTAAATGAGGCATCTGTGATCACTTGAACCTTGCCTGTAGTGTACCAAAAACTCAAATCTTAGTGAAGGATTCTTGATGATCCTCTTTAGCTTTGCTCATTGGTTTACAAATCAAACTGCGAGCATAGATGATTGTGGACATGGGCTTAACTTTTATGCCCCTGAAAATAAAATCATTTCTGGTTTTCCACAAGGCCCACCAGAGAGCCAAAACCCAGGATTTAGTTTGAGGATAGGTTGGAGGGCTCATCGATTGGGAAAAATTTGTAAAGGAAATCCACCAATCCCTAATTGTAGTAGGATCTATGGAAAGTGAAAGCATTCTAATGTCAGATCCAAACCAAGTCGCCCTTGCATGATCACATAGAAAGAGAGCATGCTCCACCAATTCTACTATTTTTGTGCAAATAGGGCATAGGACTTCATTGGAGATATTTTTGTCATAAAGCAATTTGCGTACCTGAGTTGCGTTGGGGGAGAGGAAGGCACCACAACGCCTTCCAATTAAAGGAGGATTTTGGGCCATCCTTGCATTCTCAATGAATAATTTTGTAGGCAATTTTGGTAACTTCCTTTTAAATAGGGTCAAACTTTCTTGTTGTCTCTGCTAGTGCGTGGAATATAGATTTTCAATATACTATCCACATCAGCAAAGTTATTAAAGATATTTTTAATAAGTTGTTCATTCCATCTTTTGTCTGGGCTCTACAAATCTGTAATCACAAGTTCTTGATTAATCATATTGGATAAAGGCTTCCTAAGACCCCTCTCCGTTGGAATCCAGTTACAAATTCTAAACCGAAATTTGCTCCCCATTACCTATGATCCACCTTACCCTTTCGTTAATAAAATGAGTTTCTACGAATCCTTTCCAAAACCAAGAGTTTCCCTATTTTAAATCTTGCCCCCCATAAAGATTTGTTAGGACAATATTTTGCTTTCAGAATCCTTGAGCTTAGACGATCTTCATTAGTTAGGTACCTCCAACATGTTTTTGCTAGAAGTGCTAAATTGTTTTCTTTTGTATCTATAATTCCAAGCCTACCTTCTTCGATGGGGCAACAAAGTTCTTTCCATTTAATGGTATGGACATTCTTTTTGTCATATTTGTCACCCCAGAAGAAACTTCTAAACATTTTGTCCACTTCATTAGTGGCTTTTTAGGGTAATTGGAGAACAAACATATTATAAATCGGGATAGCAGAAGCAACTGATTTTATTAGGGTACTCATGCCTGCTTGTGAGAGTAACGGTATTTGCCAAGACATGATTTTGCTCTTAATTTTAGAAATAAGAGATTGAAAGCAAATATTTTTATTCCTATTCATGATGAGGGGATTTCCTAAGTATCTCTTATTTTCGATCGTAAGCCTAACACCTAGGACTTTAGCAAGTTCTTTTCTTCTAAGGGTGCATGTTCCTTCGCTAAAATATGTAGCAGATTTATTAAAATTGACAAGTTACCCAGAAAGAAAACAATAATCATCATGAATATCTTTAACAACTCTGGCCTCATGAAAATTAGCCTTGCAGAATAGGAGACTATCATCAGCAAAGAGAATGTGGGATATGCTAGGTGCAGATCGAGAGACTTTTGCTCCATGTATGGCCCCCTTTTCTTCCTCTTTTAGAAACATTCGGGAGAGGACCTCAGCACCCAAAATAAACAAGGATAGCGGGATCCCGTTGCCCTAGACCTCTTGTAGGTGTGACTAATGGGGATCCATTAAGAAGGATGGAGAAAGAGCCCGATGAAATAAATTCCATAATAATTTTAATAGAGTCTTCATGGAAACCAAAGGCCTCTAGAACTATTCCTAGGAAATCCCACTCTATACGGTCATAAGCTTTTGCCATGTCTAGTTTTAGCCCCATCAATTTATCCTTCCTCTTCCTTCTAAAAGAGTGGATCACCTCATGTGTTGCAAGCCAGTCACAACGGCACTCCAATGAGGCCCAATGTTTTAATGAGGCACCTTTTAAACTTGTAGGATGAAACTGGTTTTTCCCATTGATTTGGTAATTGCTTTGCTCTGAAAGTTGGTAATTAATTCCCAGCAGGTACCAGAAGATGGCAGATGCAAAGGACAATAAGCCTCTTGTTTGTGATAATGGAACAGGAATGATCAAGGTACAGTAGTAAACCCGGATTCCACCATCTTATAATATATTTTGAACTGATAAATAATCTTATAATGTTCTTTTCTTGAGAAGATTATTATTTTTGCTCTTCTTCAACAAAATCCCATAATGATTTGAAAGAAAAGAAGAAATTTTCTACTGATTATTAACCAAAATCTCCCATTGGATTTTCATAACTTGTGTATTCATCACAGAAAATGCACACTGCCTGCATGCTTTTCAAATTTAAAACTATTTTATTAACTTAAATATTTGGCTTTTTGAAAGAAAATTTTGGTTCTCGCTCTGCCCTGTTGACAAATTTCAAGTTTTCCATGCAGTTGGGAAATGTCTGTTTGGTTCATATGCATTTAAACATCTTTCTTTTAGGCTGGGTTTGCTGGAGATGATGCGCCAAGGGCTGTTTTCCAGACCATTGTGGGTCGTCCATGTCACACTGGTGTGATGGTCGGTATGGGTCAGAAAGATGCATATGTAGGAGATGAAGCTCAGAGTAAGAGAGATACCTTAACCCTGAATTACCCAATTGAGCATGGTATGGTGAGCAACTGGGATGACATGGAGAAGATATGGCATCACACATTCTACAACGAGTTGCGAGTGGCCCCGGAAGAGCACCCCGTTCTCCTCACTGAGGCACCTCTTAATTTTAAGGCCAACCGTGAGAAGATGACTCAGATCATGTTTGAAACATTCAATACTCCTGCTATGTATCTTGCCAATCAGGCTGTTCTCTCCCTTTATGCCAGTGGCCGTACAACTGGTAAGAAAATCAATATTGGAACGTTATATTTCCATCTCTTTCCATTATTCTTATCATACATACGCAGTGTTCTGAAACTTTAGCGATTATAAAAGAGAAGAATGCTGTCAGCTGTCAGCTGTCAACTGTCAAGAATGATTTATGCAATGGGGGGCTGGATTTTAATAGAGATTCACATTACAACCATGAGAATACACAGCTAGTGTTGTTCCTTGTTTAAATTTATCTAACTTGTTTCTAATCATTTGCCTATTAATATATATTCTTTGCTTTTGCTCATATATAGGACTAATGGGTACTTATGTTTTGGTTGGGCTAATCCTGGTATAATTGTGATTAATTGTGCTTAATTATGTTGATAGCATTGCTTGTACTGTCCCTTTTTTACCTTAACTAAAAGATCATGTTTGTGTAGGTTTTGTGCTGGACTCTGGGGATGGTGTCAGCTACGCGGTCCCAATCTATAATGGCTATGCACTTCCACCTGCTATCCTGCGTCTTGACCTGGCAGGTCGCGACCTAACCGATGCCCTTATGAAAATGCTGACAGAACGTGGGTATCCCTCCACCATGACTGCAGACCGTGAAATTGTGAGGGACATGAAGGAAAAACTGTCATACATCGCACTTGACTATGAGCAGGAGCTGGAAACTGCCAAGACCAGCTCTTCTGTGGAGAAGAGCTATGAGCTTCCTGATGGACAAGTGATCACTATAGGAGCTGAGCGTTTCCGTTGCCCTGAGATCCTCTTCCAGCCATCGATGATTGGAATGGAAGATTATGTAGGCATACATGAGGCCACATACAACTCTATCATGAAGTGTGGTGAGGATATAAGAAATTATTTGTATGGAAATATTTTTCTTAGCGGTGGGTCCACCATGTTCCCTGGTATTGCTGACAGGATGAGCAAGGAGATCACAGCACTGGCTCCTAGCAGCATGAAGATCAACGTTGTTGCACCCCCTGAGAGGAAGTACAGTGTGTGGATTGGGGGCTCTATGTTGGCGTCGCTTGGCACCTGTGAGGAGGTAAAACCACCCCCCCCCCCCCCCCATACCCCTAACCCCTTCATCCGTAGCCCACAAGTTTAATGGCTTCATACTCAAAAAAATATTTAACCCTCGATCCAACGGTTCAGTTCATTCGGATGTATGCCAATCCGTGAGATGAGTGACTATCAGGAGGTTTTCTATTGGCTGCTAGGTTTGGATGGGTTGCTAATTGGGCCCCACAAAAAAGTTATCATATAATAGGTGAGAACTAGTTTTCACTTGAATATTTCCCTATATAATATATATATATATATATATATATTTATATATATATATATAGAAAATATTCATGTGCATCTATCCCTCACCACATTATGGTGAGGGACAACATAGTGAGGCTACTTTATGATTCATCCTAATCATCCACACACATGGAACCCCCTAAACTATAATGGATCAATTGAGTTTTTATTAATCCAATTGGATTGGACCGTTAGATTGATGGTCAAAATTTTTCATTAATATAAAGTCGTTAAATTTGTGGGTCACGGATGAAGGGGTAAGAGACTTCGGATTGACCTCAAACTTGATATATCGTCTCATCTCATATGACTCTTTCCATCCCCCCAACCAAGTCTCATGATCAATGAAACCTTTGGTGGGCCTCATTGAGTTTGTCCCTCACCATATGGTGAGGGAGGGATGCACATATGTATATACTTCCATTTATCTTGTAATTGCACGTGTTGGAGCTTTTGTATTTGCAGGTAATACATAAATGCATTTTAGCCAAATTTTCACGAATGGTAGTCCCATACATTTCAATCCTGGCATACATGCATCAGAGGCTCAACCAATGCCATGGGGGACTCCCATTGGAGAAAACTCCCCATCCAGTTTAATATTAGAATATCAAGCACATGGCAAGCTTCTTTAAACTGATTTACGTGCAAATTTCTTCACAGCTTCTAACCTGTAGCCATTTACAACAATCAAACATCGCAACAGTCCTCATGAAGGTCGTGAAGTTTTAAAGGATATTTAAACTATTTAGTAAACGGGACTGCAACAAGCTTACCTACCTTGCTGAACAAATTTTTTTTTTTTTTTTTTTTTTTATATTTCATTGGTGTTGCTCGACTGTTTATGAGAATATTGCTTCAGATTGTCCTTTTGGACAATTTTGATCAATGTGCACTGACAGGAGATCTCCTGTAATATGCAGTCGTGGATTACAAGGGCGGAGTATGATGAGTCAGGGCCAAAAATTGTTCACAGGAAATCCTGTTGATTATTTGATGATGGGAGACTGGTTGAGGAAGAGAGAAGTAGTACTTTCACATGAGAGAATGCTGCTGCCGCTTGTTTTCCTCTCATTATTTTTAATCTAGTGGTCGCTGGACAATGATTTTGATTGAAGTGCTGCTGCTGCTCCTTGGCCCATTTTTTTTTTTTTTTTCATTTTTATTTCTTCTTGAGAAGTTATGGAACTTTGTAATATGAGATGCAGCTCCCTACTACTTTGCTTTCTATGGGGTTTGGATCGGATTTTTGTTTTTGTCTCTAAATATGTATGGAAAATAATGAGTTTTTTTTTTTCTTTCTTTTCCTTCATTGGAAATTCTGTAGTGTATTCCTTTGCTGTTTTTCTTACTTCATCCTAACCAGAGACTTCTCAAAAATCTGCAAAAATTTCCATATCATTATCACTGTTTGGAGTGGATCATTCATTGTGCAAGAACTTAGGGGAGGTTCGGGTTCCAACCACCACAGGCAATCTCTTCAGTATAATTTTCTCACCTTACATATATGGATATATTGTATGCTTCGTTTCGAAGTGTAAAATGCCTTACTTGGGAACTCAATTGTTTCAAGGTTATGTAATCCTGAGGAAAGCGCTATCAATGGCTGCAGTTTAGTGCCCATGGATGACTCCAATGTTGGAGTTCCACAACATCACTCCAATGATTCAAGAGTTCAATCATGGAAGTTGGGGACCATGCATGTGTCTTGACTACCCAGAAAATGAATTATTGCTAGTTGTGCACTTGTGAAGACTTTTGTGGCGGTGGAGGTAAGCTCATGAATTATTGCTAGTTGTGAACTTGTGAAGACGACTTCGTAGTGGGGGGAGGTAAGCTCTACAAAAATGAAGTTGTTGGCTGTTGGGAGGCGAACAGATCTGAAGATGAAAAACTTGCACAAGTGTAACAATGCACTCGTAGGCACTTCAAATGATATAGACCAAGGAGAGAGCCACACCAATCGCAATCTCATAAATACTCACCTGTGCACTAACACCCTATCCAGAGTCTCTAAGCATCGGCTGCTACCCCTACTACATCCAGAAATCAATCCATGGTTGTTTTATGTAGAAGGTGCCTCGCCACTGAGCATATCAGCAGATTGGCACCTTACTCGAATGCGCACCAATATTGAAATAAGGAATAGAGCGGGGATAACATGTCCCCGACAAAGAAAACTCTGAGCAGATCATCCTGCAAAATAGAGAGAACCCCTTTGGGTCCTCATATCTTGGGTGACATGACACCACGCTTGCACTAGCATTTATTTACCGTGAAAGAGCAATGATAAAAAGAGAGAACACAGCATTTCATAAATCATCTCCCCAGCTGCCATTGGACCTCTTAACAGATAGAACCAGAGCTCAAGATTTATTACAAAGACTCAATACACCTTTCGAATTGCACCAAATTAGATTGGCATGCCCATATAGGGGTTTCCGCCTCTGTTGACTTGGGAGTAGGAAGGGACAGTTGGGGTTCTGCCTTGTACCAGTTGCTGCAATGGGATAAAAGTAAGATTGCTGATGAGCTGCTAGGCCACTATGCCAAACCAGAATTTAGAGTGGCCGCTCACAGTTTAAAGTTCAAGCCTGACTCGCCCACTCAGTCCATGGTATTAAAAATTGTTCAATCAATCTAGTCCCAGTAAAAATGAAACTCGGCCTAGTCATGTCAGACAGACCCATTGAGCTTCATTCAACTCAGCCGAGTCATAGTGGTATGATTCAGATGATTCAAATAAGCTCCAACGCTCAGTCACAACACCAGTTTCCAAATTTTTTTTTTTTTTTTGGTAAAGCACAATAATACCAAGTTCTGCTCTGAAGAATACAAATATATTTTACATGTACAAGAAGGAATCTCAAGCAAACAAAATGGGGGCACAGTTCTACAGCCATTAATCAAAGGTGAAATCAAATATCACTTGAATTTTGCAGCCTACCAAGGAAAAGTTCAAGGAAGACATTGACAAGGACAAATATGGATATAGATAGCAGGCCATTCGACGAACGGTTGGAGGAGAGACATCTAATAATGTTATCCAGCAAATTGAGAGATTAATAATGTGACCCATGCACTTGCAGAATGCCATTCGCTGCATGCTCTACTCTTTGTTGTTAGATGACCGGTCTTTCCTTTGCCCACCTAGAATACGGGAAATCTGAAGACCTCTGCTGAAGGCCTGGTTAAACAACATCCGGGTTTGGAACTCTGAGACGAACGGGAACCAGGCAAGAAATGCAACAGGAGTGAATACAAGCAAGCCCATAATAATTTCATAACCACGGCCAAGAGCCTTAATGGAACCCCAAAATCCAGCTCTTTGAACTACAGGCTTGCAAGCTTGAGCAATCTGAAAAAACAGATTACAATAATAAATAAATAAAAATGAGAAGCAAGATTACACATTCAATGAGGGTAAACCAATGTTGGTTCCACTGTTTAGTGTGGCATGCGAGGTTGGAGATCCACGCACCTGAAGCAAACCCCACCCAGTAGGCATGAATGCGAGAATGCATACAACAATATCTTGAGCTGTCATGTGTGGGAGAGCTATCAAAATGATCAAGATAGAAACAAAAGCCAGGAAGATAAGTCCCTTGATCAGTCGAAACACAAGCTGAAAGTCCGCACTGAACTTTCGCCTTCCCACAGACACAGTCTGCAGAAAATCAAGGTGGTGTCAGAACAACTCACATCGAATGCTAAATAATTTATCAGCATTAGTCTCACACCAACAAACTGGATCAGCTAGCACAAAGAATGATAAATGACACTGGTATTTACTAGAACAAGAAACCACAAAATACTGCAGAATTTGGTTTGTTTAAAGTCCATCCAGTAATCCAAGGATCATAAATGTAGGTAACTCTCAATGCATAACTAAATAAAAGCATTCAAAAACAGGAAATCGTCGACATTTAACCAAAGTGCATAGTATTTGCTAGGGTCTCAGTCCACATGGTGGGCACGCACGTTAATTAGGAGTCATCCGGAGCAATAATGTGATGGGCAATACTGTTAATGGTGTCCAATTGACGTCCCCAATGAGCTAATCCTATGATTTAATGGAAAGATTTTAAATAGGCATTAGGAAAGAAACATGACAAAGCACCGCATTCAACGTAAAGGGGTCGATTATTTAGGAGGGTTGGAATAACAGATTTCAAATAGGCAATAAATATTTCCACCAACAAAGAAAAGAAAAAAGACTACAATAAATAAGAGAGAAACAGGGCAATGGGCCACATTCAATGTAAAGTGGTAAAATATTTAGGAGGGCTGGTACATTCCAAGCCTGGCTTGATTGACGAGATACATCTCGAAAGAAGCTAATGATATTCCAAACTAGGCTAA